>MU227760.1:3313446-3370017 GCA_018584345.1 Thuja plicata
AGTCTATTTCTCTCCTTCTGTTCATTAACCTCTTTAGCCAACTCTACATTTGTCACCATGGCTGATTCTCCTACTGATTCCTCAGTACTTTGAAACATTTACAAATTTCAAACCCAAATCTTTAACTTAGCTATGATACCAATCTGATGGGGAGGTCACCTTACTATCCTGGATTCCTACTCTCTTCTAGGAATCTTACCTTGGACCCTATTCACTTCAAGATCCTCTAGACTCACACTTGAGTCTCTTAGAGTTATTCTCAGACCCTAACCAAAGGGACTTCTACACTCCCTCTCTCCTAGGTTTCCTACCCACCGAAAAGCTTCACTCTCTACCTTATCTTTCTCTTCATGACTGAATAAAGTCAGTCATGCACCTCTCTTCTTCTATCTCTCTCTCCTACAAGTTCTCTAGCTGGACAATCTAGCTCGCCTAGGACTTGTTTACTATTCTGAATAGCCTCTCCTCCAACACAAACACTGAAACAGAAATAAAATACATGGGGGATGCTTCTTGACAGTCACACTCCATAAGATGGATTATCAGAGTCAAAAAGCATCCATGATACTGTATTGAATTCAAAATCCTACTCTACACAAGTCTGCACACAAAACACAGAACACACAGAACACAGGAAACTATCTCTTTATTGAAAGCTTGAAAATTACAATGTAAATGCAAATCTTCTATGCTAATCTTCTCTATCTTGAATTTCTCCAACCTACTTTACAGGGTTCTTTCCTCTATTTTATACTCGGCCTGTTCTTGATTGTAACCGTTTTTAGGTTACCGAGCCGCCTGAAGAATCCCAACTACCTCGGCTCTTCATCTTCTCTTGTAACTGTCATCATTCTCTTTCTCTGCATGGTTGACGATGTGTATCTCCTTTTTCCTCCGTGGCATTCTCTTTCCTTTTTGTCGTATCTGACTTTTCAACTCTTTCCCATTTCGGTCAGACACTTACACTGCTTGAATGCAAATCGCATAGTCGCGAGTTAAAATCACTATGCATGTTTTGGTCTGCGACCTTGCGATTCCTGGCTCGTCGCGCTCTCGCCATAATCCCATCCGAGCTGCCTATTCTTCTATGATCTTGCGCTGCACTGTTTGTCGTGCGCTCGCAACCCTTATACCCGAGCTGACATTTACTCTGCGACTGAGCGATACAATGCTCGTCGCACTCTCGTAACACTCAAAACTTAACTGCTGATTACCCCACAACTTTGCGATGCCTTATGGTCATGCGATCGCACTTCTTTGACCCGGGCTACCGATTAGTCTGCGAGTACGTGATGCATTGAAGTCGCGCTCTCGCACCTCTTGTAGATGAGCTGCCAATTTCACCACGAGTACGCGATGCATGTTTGTCGCGTTCTCGCGTACTCATAAAATTAACTGCCGATTGCTCTACAATTGAGCGATAGATGATAGTCGCGCTCCCGCAATGGTTTGAACCGAGCTGACGATTCATCTGCGAGTACGCGATGCATGGATGTCGCGCACTCGCACTGCTTAGAACTTAACCGCCGGTTGATCGACGACTTTGTGATACTCGTCATCGCATGATCACAGCCATTTTAGTCTAACCGCCTATTACCCGTCGACTGTGTGATGAGCTATTGTCGCATCCTCGCACGCTGTTTTTGCTTGACCGCTGATCACTTGCGACGGAGCGATAAGCATTGGTTGTCGCTCACTCGCACACTTGTTGACTTAACCTCCGATCATTCCGCGACTTTGTGATTCACTATTATATGTTGACCGCCCATCAACTCGCGACTGTACGATACATTAACGTAACTGGCCCGCTCTTGTGCTAGGAGTTAAGATGCTGAAACCGTTAGTGTTTAGGAGAATGAAACAAAACTACTAACCAAAAAAACCTAACCGTTAACCGTGATCTGCTCCTTTGATCACTCTGCAAATTGCTAGGGTTTGGAGCTAAACCCTAGGGTACTCTGCACCATGTGGTGATCATGCACGTTCCCTCGATGGATAAAGAAGTCGCATCTTCTCTTAGCGACATCATGCTGACCTTTGGATGAAGATGGATTTGCTCAAACTTAATTTCCTTTGGTCCCACTTAAAAAAGATTTGATCGAACACCTGTCAGCAAGTCACAATGCCACAATGTGTAAGGGTTGTTCATATTCTAACTGCGGGCATGCGCCAACCATAGGTCTTCATTGAGATTTAATCATCAGATAGACTTGTGAAATAATAAAATATAACAAAGATACCGAGAAAACACATGTAATGGCTAGATTATGAATTTAAATATGAATATGCGGGCCAAGAAATACAAGACTTAAAAATAACATAATTTATGAGATAGAAATAGACATAAGAAATTAATAAATACATAAAGTATAATGATATGGGTATAGAGTATACTTCCCTGGGTCATTTGGATATACAAATTTGACTTGTAAATTTGGGTTCCACCAGTGGCTCCTTTTGGGGATGTGTGTTCATACCTGGATGCAGCAAGGTCTTAGTTATCTCTCGAGATGAAGACCAAGTATCTACTCTTTACTTAATGTAAAATGAAATTGGGTGGCCCCAGGCCCCCCCAAAAATTTAACATTTCTATTTCCCTCTGTCAAAATTTTTATTATGTTCATGTAACACTTTGGATCTCCTGAATATGATATTATATCGCTCCTTTTCCTTGTCAACTAGTGTATTTGAACATAGAAAAATTTCAGAATCATTTAGCTCCAATTTATTATCCCTTGTTGTATCTAATGCATCATCCTTATGGACAATACTCATTTCTTCTAATTCATCAACATAGTCTTTAGTATTTGACTTTTGTTTTTCCTTTGAGAAATCATTAGGTGCACTATATTCTTTGTTGGATAGGAGATCCCCATGCATTTTATCAACCCTACAAGTAACTAGATTAAGCTCTTATGCTTGGGTGCCTTTATGTACACAATCTTCCCTATACTCAAGATGTTGTTTCTCTTCACAAAAAGGATTTGAAGATAGGTTACATTTAGGAACTATTACTTCTTTTATATCAAGAATCTGATCAGATAGGATATTTGGAAAATTTTCAAAACTATTTTCCAACACACTTTCATCATTGTTCTTTATTTTTGTCACCTTATTTTCATATGTTTGATATAATTCTTGCTCATGGGATGAACTAATTCATGTCTCATTTTATGAATACACTTCCCCATACATATTTTGAGTTTTGTCATCCTCAAAATGATCACTAGGCCCACTGTCTTTATCATGATGTTGATGGACTTGATTGCATAGAAAAATTTCTTCAAATAATGGATTCATGAAAATACAAAATTCACGCATTTCTCATGAGAATTTTCATCAGGATCATTGGATGTTTCATCAACAACACTAATATCTTCATTGACATTATTATATGAAATTGTGTTGTTCATATGATGTATGTTTCTCTATTTCATCTCCTCTATTGTATTCTTGGAAGTTATCATCTCCTTCTTCTAGTACTCCCTGAATATGTTCTCATTCACTAATATTTTTATTTTGGTAGACTGAGAAAAAATTGGCACCATTTCTCTGAACCTGTTTCCAATATTCCATGTCTAATAAATCTAAGATTTATTTTGTACTAAAAAGATTTTCTTCCTCATCATCATGGTCATTGATATCTATTTCCATAAAAATCTCACCATGTACAAATTTTTCTTCAACTTGATCCAAATTTTATTCCTCCATGTCATCATTCTTTTCATTTTAATCTATTTTAACACAAATGTCAACAACCATTTCATGTACAGGAGCATCTTCAATCTAATTACAGACTTTAATTACATTCAGATTTGGAGCACTTGTAAATTCTTCCCTATATTCATCATTTTCTTCCATCAATTCCTCATGTAATCAATCAATAAAAACTCTCTATTGAGAATCATGTTAGATTCCTAACTGACAAAGTTTATCTACTAATTCCCTTCCTAGAGGCCTGATATCTAAAGGTATTTCCTGACAAATCTTTATCATTCTCGTGAAAAAATGTATTGCAGGTTCACCTTCATATCTTGCCAAATTTAAGAATATATCAAAAGGGGACATGTAAGATTCTTCTTCCATAATGTAATTTGGATCTTCATCCTATTCATAGCACATATTTTGTTCATAACACATGCTTTATTTTTCATCACTGGGATTGACATCTTGTTCAATCTGATCATAAACCTCCTTTCCTTTGTCTTCATAAAATTCTTCTAATATATGCTTAAGGAGATTTACAAAAGGATCATTTGATGTGATTCCCAATTTTTTTAACCTTTCTCATAATTTATTTTCTTTAAGGCATAATGTTTGAAGGTATCTCCAGAAGAATGCTCACCATCCTTATCAGCAATTGTGAAGAAGACTACCCTTTGAATCTCTCCAAGCTAAAAAGGCATTAAGTGGAGACATGCTAGGATCTTCTTCCATGATGTAACTCTGGTCTTCATACATTTTGTAACACATGTTGTCTTCTTCACTTGCATCATGAAATACATCAAGAAATCATTACTCAAATTGCCTCGACGATGAGATACTCTGTGTAGCTAGTCCTGAAAAATAACTTCATCACCTAATCTTCTACACAAATCTCATAATCTTCTATAAATATGTAAAATGCATCCAAGTGTTGCAGTGTCGATTCATCCCATTCTCCATGGAACTTTGGTACAAGTTGTGAAAGTTTTGGGGATAACTTGCAAGGTTCATAATTAAAATTGTTGAAATCCAATGGCCTGATGCCATTTAGAATAAAAGGATTTCTTTGAAATGATCGATATATTTGAAAAAATATCCACCATCTCATTCTGAGTCTTCTCCCTCAGTAGAGTCACTAACTAAAAATTTTTACTGAATAGAGTCGCCACCTCGCTTCAAGGAAAATATTGTTTGCTAGTCTTCTAGATTATTCCTTCTAATAGAGTGCACTTTGAAACAAACTATACAATTGTTCTCTGATCTACAAAATCTGAAACTCTGGGTAACTTCACAATACTTACTGTGAGAAACTCTCCCCAATAGAGTTTCCAACCCGTTGGTGCTCAAATAAATAGATTGGATTTCCTATGGATTTTCCAATCTAATGCTGGGAAACCCAAGTGATTTGGCCAACTAACAATTCACAACCAAAGAAAGGTTGGTACTTCTACGATTTTGGCTCTGCAAGACCAAGGCTGGTAGGCCTATACCTTAAACTTATCCTTCAATTCTTGAGGATTTTTATAGCAGATAGAACACACTTCAAATCCCCTCTCTTAAGTATGGAAAATTTACTTGAAAGAAAATCAAACTGAAATCAACATATAAAAAATGACAAAACTAAAATACTTTGTGAGATTGTATCAATGCTTAGTAAAAATGTATAAATTGAAATGAACAGATGGATAGGATGTAACAAAAATTAAACAATGAACTCAATAACCATAATCCAATAAATGAATAGATCAGTGCCTTATTCTATCATGGGCAATAAAGTTGAAATCATTCCAACCCTATGTACAACCTCAGAAACAGATTACTAGAAATATATAACTTCAAAGGTGTTCAAATGAGAATTTATCTCAAGATAAATCCACAACTATTTCAATTGAATTTAACTTTTCAAATGAAAAACCTATTGATTTTGGCCACAAATCAATTGAATTTAACCATGCAAGATGAAAAGACAAATTAATAATAAAGTTGTAAATTTAATCACAAGTATGCAACATCTAACTATCACTTTGAACAAAATCAAAAGATTTAATACAAGGGACTAATTGAAAACAAAATTGAATAAATTCCCACAGATGAAAGAAAAAACACTTATCTTTATTGATTTTGAAAAAATGCTACATCCATGTTCATTGTTAGAATAACTGAGAGGGGGGTGCATTAGTGGCCTTAAAAATAATTCCAAAAATCCAACCAAAACTTATATCTCAAATATAATGTCCTCTAGTTATCTTTCAGTCCATCAAGATGTATGCCTTAAATGGATTTATCAAATATAAACTGTTTGGTAAGATATATTGTTTATATTTTCTAAGCTTTACCGAATAGCTGTAAATAAACTTAGTGTTAACCAACCAATCCAATATCAATAATGTGTAAAGAAAAATATCAATACAATGAAATAAATACACATTTGAAACATATATTTTAACCTGGAAACCCTGTTAAGGGAAAAACCACTTGGGACCAGTAATAAAAAAATTTCACTCTTCTGAAGTGAGCTCCGTGAAGAGCCAAACCTATTAAAGGTTACAAACATAATGTTAAGTGCAACCTTGTTAGAGGATTTAAAACTAATAGTTTGTCTTTTGACCTAGCATTCACTATGATGTCAACAAGAAAACCTTTTGATACTCTTGAGTATCTCAATACACTAAGGATGGTTAAATTCCACTCGGTTAAGAGATTTTATGAATCAATAGTTAAACTGATATAGTAAATAATCGATTCAAAATACAAATTTAATTTGCAGATATTTAGATCTATTATTAGTCCAATAATACTTCTTTGATCAATATTCTCTTCAATTCATTTTCTCCCCTTCGTTCTTCTTTTTTGCTCGGTGAATGTTCTGTCCTTTGTTGCTCAATGTCTGCGAAATTCTATGGCTCTGTTCTTTAGCCTGTATGATCAGATCAGCATGAAGACTTATATCTTCACTAGAATTATATTTATCATTCCTCTCTTCATAATGAATTACTTGTCTCTTTATATAGACATGATTAGCCACTCAATCTCATTTTTTTTTGTATGTCACTTCTTGATCCATAAAACTTGCCATGCTTGGTTTTATCCGTAAAGCTCTCCTTCAGTTTTATTCTACAAATATCTGCATGATAGCTGGATATAAAATGTGCTTTCAATCTCCCTCTTTTCTTTAGTTCAACTGATCATTAATAATAAAGAAATCAATCAGTCAATCTAAATATAGCTCTTAACAGCTAAGTGTTTTTTCATTCTTGAACTTTAGTTCTGATTGGTCCTCAACTCCAGTTAGCTCGGTCATTGACTCCAGTTTTGATTGGTGACAAATTTAGTTATGCTCGGTGACAACTTTAGTTATGCTCGGTATACATTGTGAACTATTCAATTTTCACTATCCATCGGTGTACACTTTGCATTGATGTTTACTATCAATCGTTATATACTAACTTTTTATATATTACCGATAACATAAACTTTGTCTCTTGATTTCTTCAAGGTTATGACCAATTTATATATGATTAATAATATCATATCAAGTTGACATCAATGATAATAGAACACATTAACTAATTTAAGGTCTTTCATTCACTTTTGCATCTTGGTGATCATCAACTTATCATCTTCAAACATTCAATCAGTTATAGTTCATCAATCTCTCCCTTTGGCATTGATGGAAATATACTATGAAATATGCAATACAAGATATGCCATATCATACCAAACTTATTGTTCTATAACCAATTCAAATATATGAGTCTCGATAAGCTCTTCTAGCTTAGATTTGATTATGTTGTGTTCTCTCCCTTTCTTCATTCCCTTCAATGGATAGGTGTAGCAGTTCTATTTTTTGATTACTGTCTCCCTTTTTTGTAGAATATTTTCTCCAATTCTCTCCCTTTTATGGATGGTTATTTCATTGAATCTTTCTTTCCCTTTGTGTTTTTCATCTTACTCCCTAATAGATATTTCATTTCTCTCCATCTAGATGTACTTCTCCCTGATGTATTTCATTGAATTCTTCTCTCCCTTTGACAACAATGCCAAAAAAAATATATCATTGAATCTCCTCTCCAACAACAATACAACTCTGTGGTAGCCAACAATATCTCTGTTGTGTGGTTCAGATAAGTACCTTTACGTACTGATATGTCATTGCATTCCATATCTCAAGTTGCATCAACATGATTGATCTTCTAATAATGTGTAGGCTAATGCAGCCTCCAAGTCAGCTTAGTGACCAATAGACAAGGGTCGAACCCCTAGTCTATTCCTTAGATAATCAAATGTATCTTTTGGTAACGGTTTTTTGAAGATGTCTGCTAGTTGTTATTTGGATTGTATATATTCCAGTATCACCTCTTTCTCTTGTACTTGTTCCCTCGAGTAATGATACTTAATAGCTATGTGCTTTGTCTTAGCCTGCATTACAAGGTTCTTTGAAGTATTGATAGCACTATTATTATCACAATAGATAATTACTGGGTCAAGAGTTTCTTCATTCATACCTTTCAGCAATTGTTTGATCCATGCAATGTTAGATCAATTTGCAGTAGTAGCCACAAATTTTGCTTCTGCAATTGATTGAGATATGCATCCCTACTTTTTACTTATCCATGTGACAAGTCTGTCACCCATAAAGAATGCTCCTGCTATTGTGCTCTTTCTATCATCTAAGTTTCCAGCCCAATCAACATCAATATAAACTTGTACCTCAAATTTACCTTCTTTATTGCACCACAAACCATAGTCTTTAGTATTCTTCAGATTTCTCAAAATTCTTTTGACAACAGTCATGTGTGATTCCTTAGGATTAGCAGAGAATCTTGCAACTATACAACCTGTATGTGCTATATCTGGTCTAGTGTGTACAACATACATTAGTTTTCCAATCATAGATCTATATAAGGTCTAATTTACCTCGGTTATCTTGTCTTCCTTTGTCAATTTGCATCCGGTTTCCATAGGTGTGCCAACTGGTTTGGAGTCCTCCATCTTGAATAGCTTCAGGACTTCTTTGATGTATTTGGATTGTGTGATGTAGATCCCTTCATCCTGTTGTAGAATCTGTAGGCCAAGAAAAAAATTGATCTCTCCAAACATTAACATTTCAAATTCTTTTCTCATTTCATCAAAAAATGACTTGCATAGTATATCATTACATCCAAATATGATATCATCAACAAATATCTCAGCAATCAAAACTTTATCATCAGAATCTCCTTTCAAATATAGATTACTATTTTCACTTATTCTAACAAATCCAATACTAATGAGATAAGACTGAAGTCTTTCATACCATGCTCTCGGTGCTTGTTTTAATCCATAGAAGGCCTTTTATAGTCTACAAACCATGTTCCTCTTTTTAGGATCAACAAACCCTTCAGGTTGTTCAATGTATACCTCCTCTTCTAGCATTACATTCAGAAATGCAGATTTAATATCCATTTGGTATACTTTGAATCCTTTGAAAGCAGCATAAGCAAGTAAAATTATTACTCCTTCTAGTCTAGCAATGGGTGCAAAGGTTTCTCCATAGTCAATACCTTCTTCTTGTAAATACCCTTTCCATACCAGTCTTGCTTTGTTTCTTATGTCTTCTCCATTCTCATTGAGTTTGTTTCTAAATATCCATTTGGTACCAATGACAATTTTGTCACTCGGTCTAGGTACTAATGTCCATGTTTTATTTTTCTCAATCTTTTTAATCTCTTCATTCATTTCACTAACCCATTCCCAATTCTTGAGTGCAGTATTAACAGATTTAGGCTCAAAATCACAAATAAAACATCTAGTGTTAAGTGACTTACTTCTTGTTCTTATTCTAGCTCTTTTGTCTCCAATGATTCGGTCCTATGGATGGTGTCTTCTTACATATTTAGCAAGTACAGGTTCAAATCTTTGTTCTTCATTTTGATCTTCTTTATCACTCGGTTCAACATTGTGAGCATTTTCCTAACTCTTGGTGTGTGCAACCTATTGCTTGGTTGCATTGTCCTATTGCTCAGGCAAGGTGTCACGTTATTCAATGTAGACAAATCTTTTGTAATATTCTAGATCCTTTTTTCTTTCCTCATCATTTTTCTCAGCAAATTTATCCACTTTAACATTTGCACTTTCAATGATTTTGTTAGAAGATTTGTTCAGAAATTTATAAGCTTTTCCTTTAGTAGAATATCCTAGAAATATTCCTTCATCACTTTTAAAGTCAAGTTTCCCATTTCTATCATCTTTCAATATATAACATTGACTTCCAAAAATTCTAAAGTAACTCACATTTGGTGTGTATCCATACCATATATCATAAGGTGTCTTATTGGTGTCTTTCTTCATTTGAACTTGGTTTAGTGTATAGACAACAGTACTTATAGCTTCTCTCCAGAATGTTTGTATGATACCTTTATCAATCATTAGTGTTCGAGCACAATCAAAAATTGATCTATTTCTCCTTTGAGAAATCCCATTCTGCTGTGGTGTTCTCAGTGTGAAACCTGTCTTGTGATCCCATGCTCATTACAAAAGTTAGTGAATTCGTCAGAAATAAATTCTCCTCCTCTATCTGATCTTAAACATTTCAGTTCTTTTCCACTTTGTTTTTCAACTTTAGCTTTATACCATTTGAACATCTTAAATGCTTCAAATTTATCTTTTAAGAACATAATAGTCATCATCCTAGAATAGTAATCAACAAATAGAACAAAGTACCTATCACCATAATAGCTCTTTGTTCTCATTGGTCCACATAAGTCAGTATGGACTAACTCTAGAATAGCATGAGATTTGTAGGTTTTTCTCTTCAAAATAGACTTTTTCATTTTTCTTTTTTGACAATTATTGCACATAACATGGTCGGGCTTTGACATACTCGGTAAGCCTCTTACTTTTATTTTCTTACTTATCTTAACCATGTTGTCAAAATTCACATGACATAACATTTTATGCCACAACCAAACATCTTCATTTCTAGCTAATAAACAAGTGGTCTCAATATCATCAAGATAGAATAGATTACCTTTTTTTTGTTCACCAGTACTGACCAACTTTCCTTTTTCATTATAGATCATTGCCTTTTTGTTCTCAAATGCAACTCGGTGTCCTGTGTTGTTCAACTGTGAAACACTCAATAGATTATAGTTAATTCCTTTCACCCAATATTCATTTTCACATATGATAAAATTATTCAACATGATGGTTCCTTTTCCTTCAATTGGGAAAAGTTATTCATTACCCATCCTAATTGATCCACCATTATAATATTCAAAATTTTTAAACTTTTCTTTATCTCCACTCATGTGATGAGTAAAACCACTATCAATAATCTAGACATTATTTTTTCTAACTTTAGATATGAGTGTAGTTTCAACATACCTTTCTTCTTCATCTGAGTCATCCTTCATAGCAACAAATACTACCTCAACATCTTCATAAGAATTAGTAGTAGAATTTTCAGATTTGTTCTCAACCAAGTAACAAGCCTTATTTCCTTTGCCCTTGTAATCTTGGTTATCTCCTTTGTCAGAGTGTCGGTTTCTTTTGTAGTCTTGGTCATCACTTCTGTCATACTTTTTTTCATAAGATCTTTCATTGTTTCTTTCATCCCTTTTTTTGTTAGGGCATATAGTATAAAAATGTCCAATTTCTTCACAATTAAAATAGACCAATGGTAATTTACCTTTATATCTTCCTTTACCTCTATGTAATCTTCTAGCCATTAGTGCTTCAAGTTCATCAAGATCTTGTTCATCACTATCACTGTCACTGTCACTATCATTTCTCATAGTGTGTTTGTGACTAGATTTGCTTATTTTCAGAGAAGATTTTAATGTAGACTCAATAGTTGGTAAGACACTGTTATCACAGTTTTTCATTTCAAATGAAATAAGTCTACCAATAAAACTATCAAGAGTAACATTGTTATTTTCTACTACTCTCATTTCTTGAATTGTAGATACTCTAATAGAATAAACATGTAGTAAGGTTCTCAGAATTTTACTTACAACTATTTCTTCCTCAAGTACTCCACCTACTCCACAGATAGCATTAACAACTTCTTTGATTCTACTACTATACTGAGTGATGTTCTCTCCTTTCATTCTTAGGTCATCAAACTTTCCTCTTAGGCTTTCAACTTTATCTCTTAGTACATTGGTGACTCATCCATGTACTAGCTTGAGTTTGTCCCACATTTTCTTTGCAGAGGTACATGATTTCACATCTTCAAATTCAACATCAGATAGTGAAGAAGAAAGTTCTATCATCATAGAATTGTGTTCATGTTTCTCTCTCAATTGATCAATAGTTAGAGGTCTAGTAGGTGCAACATATTTAGTATCCAAGTATTGTGTGACATCATTTCCAATACCTGATAGATGAAGTCTTATCTTGATTTTCAATGATTCAAAGTTGTCCTTGTTCAACTTAGGCACATCCCTTTTACTCATCTTTTGATCTTTAGCTTAAGTCTTTAAACTCTCTTCCAAGCACCAAATCTTGAATACCAATTGTTAGAATAACTAAAAGGGGGGGGGGGGGGGTTAAATCAGTGGCCTTAAAAATAATTCCAAAAATCCAACCAAAACTTATATCTCAAATATAATGTTCTCTATTTCTCTTTCACTCCAACAAGATGTATGCCTTAAATAGATTTATCAAATATAAATTGCTCGGTAAGATATACTATTTATCTTTTCTAAGCTTTACCGAATAGCAGTCAATAAAATCAGTGTTAACTGACCAATCCAGTATCAATAATGTGTAAAGAAAAATATCAGTGCAATGAAAGAAATACACATTTGACACATAAAGTTTAACGTGGATACCCTGTTATGGGAAAAACCACTTGGGAGTGGTAACCCAAAAATTTCACTCTTCTGAAGTGATCTCGGTGAAAAGCCAATCCTCTTAAAGGTTACAAACACATTGTTAAGTGTGACCTTGTTAGAAGATTTAAAAATAACAACTTGTCTTTTGACCTAGTATTCAGTATGTTGCCAACAAGAAAACCTTTTGATACTCTTGAGTATCTCAATACATTAAGGATGGTTAAATCCCACTCGGTTAAGATATTTTTTGAATCAATGGTTAAACTTGTAGACCTTATGGAAAGACATGTTGTCAATTAGTGTCAAAACACTTAGTCATCCAATATTGCCTGAGTGATCAGTGTGACCCGAGTGATCAATATCCCCTGAGTGATCAGTGTGACTTGAGTGACCACGGTGGGTGCCATAAATGTATGCATGAATTATGGTCGATACCAGCAAGCTGTAAACACAAAAACACACACTTAAATAAAGTATTTACGTTGTTAGTGGGTTAGACAAATACGAAATTGAAATAAACCAATACACTAACCGACAATGACCCATTTCCTTCTAGTAGGAAAGAGTATGAGCTTTCTCTCAGGTCATTGCAAGCTTAGTGACTACACCAATAACCTAAATAAAGTATTTTAAAGCTATGATTAGATGATCTAAAATGATTATGTAAAATGAAGATTTGTGGTTAAGACAATCTACTTATGATTCAGTTTTAAAGCACCAAATTGAAGTGTGTAATATTTGTTTTTTATGACACCAAAATTAAAGTGTTCTCTAAGTTAGATTGTTTGCATGCATAAAACAAATTAACAATTAAAGCTAAATGATTAAAAGAAAGCTAAGATGCAAGAAAACTAGAATGAAAAATGCAACATAATAACGATAATCAAAAGCTAGGATCCTTTGTGAAGGAAAAGAGATTCTCTTTTATAGAAATCTCTCTCGAATCGACGGTCGAGATCGAAATAAAAGAGTGGCTCAAATTTGATTGAAGAAGCACAATCCATGTGCAAGCGATGTGATTGGTTGAAAGATTGATTTGAGTGAACTAACTGATCAATTATTTTGGAAACTTCCAAAATCAGTTTTTCAGTTAACCAAAATGTTTCCAAGATGATAAATAGTGGAGAATCAGTTAACTGAGTGGAACTGGATTATTTCCATTTTAATAATTAGTCAATTGAATTTGATGATGTCATATGCACATTTAATAATTTAAATGATTTTAAATGTAGATTTGTTTTTGTTAATTAATTTAATTCCCTTTTTTATTTAATTGACAAATTTGTATTTTTATTTAATTAATATATGAGAATATCAATTAAATAATTAAGATAAGGTTTATTTTCCAATGTAATGTGATTTTAGGAATTAATTAATTAATCAAGTATGATGATTAATTAGGACCTAGTGTTTAGGTCAGATCAGTTCAAATTTGATGAATTGCTTGTTTGATTTAGGACTTAGAATAATCAAGATTAGGATTTCTTGATTAATTGTTGAGATTGGGGGTCTAGGGTTTAGATGACCATTTTTAGGTGATTACAATCAGTGTGACCTGAGTGACCAACATCACCCAAGTGATCAATATTTCCTGAGTAACTAGTATCTCATGAGTGATTAGTGTATTGCCCGAGTATTAGTTTATCACCCAAGTAGACTTCTGGACCCGAGTGATAGTATTGGGCCGACTTTGCATACATTGTTTTATACCATTATGTCTAATGGAAGCCAAATTATAAAGTTATTTGTTTTTGGATAAGATATATATATATATATATATATATAAGACATTTTGTTTATCCAAAATATGTAATAGAAGAACATGAAGAAGAAGTATATATGCGAATATGATGTTGCATATTGATTAGAAGATTGCAGAAGTATAAAGTACATCAGAGACTCATCCATCACAATCAGGTGATTAGTTATAAATCAAAGGATCTTATTCAGCAAATCAGAGCTGCCTAAGTAGATCATCTACTAGTTCATTCTAATAGGTGGATCAACAAAATCCTTTAACCAGGTGGACCTAATGTCCTTTTTTAAATCTCTTTATAGAGTTGCATTACTTATTGTATTGTATCAAAACCTTTAACAAGGTGGACTTAATAGTCCTTATTTCTCCTAACAGGGTAGGCCATCAAAACTAGTCAATGTAAGCTCTAACAGGCTAAATTTATACTACAGTACTAAATCTTGTGGGTACCACCCCCACCCTATTTTTACTTTCTATTTGGAAGGTTTTTGGGTAACCAAATACTGTGTTATGTGTTATGAATGACTATTTCTTTTCTTTGCATGCAATCAGATTAGACAATCTAATTAAGGTTAAAGAAGAATAAGTTTTATTTGTTCCTGATTCACCCCCCCTCCCCCCCCCCTCTTAGTCACATTGCATATAATATATTTCCAACAATTNTTCCCCCCCCCTCCCCCCCCCCTCTTAGTCACATTGCATATAATATATTTCCAACAATTGGTATCAGAGCTAAAGGTTCTCTCTATAGAAGTTTAATAGCTTGAGAAAATATCAAAGGTAATGGAGATATACAGACTGGAGAAAGCCATTGACAATGAAAAGATAGATCTACAAATGGCCATGGATCAGATCAAGAAACTCAAAGAGCACCTCTCTCTTTCCCTGAAAAGAAGAAAAGATTTAGCAGTACAAATGAATGACAGGAATTACATAGAAGAAATAATTGAAGATTTTTGCAAAGACAGAAGTTCTGAAGAAGCTGATGCAGCAATTGAAGACTTGCTTGCAAATAATCTCAATCTACATGAGGAAGTCAAAAAGTTGAAAATAGAACAAGAAGTTCATTTAGTCATATTGTGTGAAGTCATAGAACAAAAGAATCAAGCATAAGATGACAAAATTTTGGCACAAGATGATAAGAGATTGTTGAGTACAAAATTAGAAGTAAATGAAATCCATCATTTGTCACTCCAGCAAGTAGATTTGGCAAATCAACTCAAAAATGCAAATCAGGAAGTTATCAACCGAAGGACAGAAAATCAAAGACTACAGAATGATCTCAAAACTGAAAGGCAAACCAATGAAACTATGATGAATTCACAAGGTAGTACAGACCAGTCAACAAAAATTAGACATCATGGACATAATAGACTAGGTTATATTGAACAAGGTGAATCCTTAGAGAAAGGAGCTCAAAAGAACATGAAACCTACTTGTAACTAGTGTGGTAAGTTAAAGAATACATAAAATAAATGTTGGAGCAATGGAAAATCAAATTTTAATGGAAAATGTTACAGTTGCAAAAAGAATGGACATAGATCAAGTGAATGCATTGAAAAACCTAAGTTTGAAGGAAAATGTTTCAAATGTAACAAACAAGGTCATAGATCCCCCAAGTGTAGAACTAAGAAATGGAACCCTGTTGAACAACTAGCTAAAGAAATTTTTGGTTGGGATTACAAAACATGGTATAGATGATGTCATTGTGGAGAGTATGGACACATTGGTGCAAATTTTACAAAGACTCAACTCCGAAGAAGAAATCCTACTAAGAGATGTTATGTGTGTAATCAACTCAGTCATCTAAGCAAGAATTGTATGAATAAAGAAAAAGTGGACACTGGTTTTGAGAAAGGCAAAGCAAAGGTCTCAGAAATCAGAACTCAAATGAATAAACAATGGGCAAGGAAATCCTTTGAAAGTTTAGACCAAAACAATGAAGGATCAAATGGCACCCAAGAAAGTGAGTTGGGTGGATCTACCATCAAGAATAGAGATGCAAGGAAATGACTGGAACTGCATATTCAAGCCATCATACATTAGTTCTAGATATGCTAGCAAATCCAAATCCACATATTGATGCATTAGGACATATTATGGTTCTAATCGAGTCAGGATCTCAATTGCACCCGAGCTACTCTAGCTTAACCTAGCTGAGTCGAGAAGTTAGTTTTCATTGAGCTTCCAAGTAAGCCTTGGAGAACTAACCGAGCTATGCCAACTACTATGTACGAAGGATTTAATGAAATACTTAAATGGTAAAAAAATATTATAAATGATGAATCGAAAAGGTTATTATATACAAGGATTTTAGTTTGTAGAGCAATTCAGAGCCCTTTGTGATTTAGAGTGAATTTGTGTTTGGAAGTGAAGTTTGATCAAATTCCCCAAGTGATATGGCATCCACATCTAGTAGTAAAGTTAAGAAAGGATCAGATATGTTGGTGAGAAATGTTGTATGTAACCCTCCAAAGTTTAATCTTCATCTGATAGTAGTAGAGATAATAGATCTATTGGGAGCTCATTCCCTAATTCCTCCAAGGGTATTACTAGTTAATGACAGTCAAAGATTCTATCATTGTAACATCCAGGAGCTTGGAACAATTAAGATGAATTCAACATATGATAAAATTTTCATAGGTGGGAATTTGAAGCCCGAGCACAAGCCTCTTGAGGTTAAAGGTTTAACCCACATCCTGCACATGCTGAATAATTTCTAACTCAAATGGATTAGATTCATTCTTAGCCACATTCATGACATGCATATATGGTTGGAATAGCCTATAAAGATCACAAACACAATGATACACTGAGTAACAGGGTATCCCATGCTCAGAAAAGCTAAAGCTACCAAAACCCTAACCAAAGATATGCTAGGTGAGTTAACTCGTACCGAGTGCAATGAAAGACGCATGAGACTAAATGGAGTTAGTGACATGGAATTAAAGTTTGGAATTCATGTGATAGCTCACAAGATATATAGTTCTAGCAGACCAAATAGTGTATCGTGTGAAGCTGTGGACTTAGCATACAAGGTGGTAAAGAACAATCTGGTATTTGACCTAGATGAGTTGTAGCTCATTCAGCTAAGAAAGAACATGGAAAGCATCTGGGCATCCAAAACAAATCCATGTAAGTTTGGTTCTCTTCTGGTATGCATATTATTCTATATTAATAAATTATTTCCTTCCAAGAGCACAATAGTATGGAAGAAGGAAAGACCCATAATTCATCAGAGAGATGAATTCATAGCTGAGTTAGGAGATAATTTTGAGAATATCATGGATGGATATTTTGAGAACTTCAAACAGAATATGCAGAGTAGATACAGGATTCCTAAAAAACTAGTTGAAGACTACAAGGATAACATTTGTTTCCTAGTTGACTGTGATAAGGTTTACATACAAGCTGTAAAGCCTAGGGTTGCATGGGTGAAACCTCTTGAATATGAGGTTAACATAGATGAGACTAAGAACATAATTGAGGCTCTTGTGAATGAACCTATCAATCCCAAGGCACCTTATTTTGGTACCTATGAAGAATTAAAAAGTAGGATATCTATAGAGATAGAGATTCCTAAAATTTTGAAAAGAGGAAAGAAAAGGATAGAACAGTTTGGAAAGATGTATGGAA
Source organism: Thuja plicata (assembly GCA_018584345.1). Taxonomy (NCBI): domain Eukaryota; kingdom Viridiplantae; phylum Streptophyta; class Pinopsida; order Cupressales; family Cupressaceae; genus Thuja; species Thuja plicata. Next base: position 3,331,363 of record MU227760.1, read on the forward strand.
AGACTTAAGATTATCCTTCTATAACTGAGAGTAAAAATGATATAGTTAAGATACAAGATGACATATCTGAAGAGGAAGAGGAAGAGGTAGAAGTAGAACCTCTTAAGAAGAAAAAGAGACTAGCTCTCAAGAAAACACCTAAGGCCATTACACCTATCTTCACTACCACCAAACCAAGGAGATCAAGAAGGAGACTTGTATTGGGTAAAGATGATGATGATGATGATGATGATGATGATGATGATGATGATGAAGAAGAAGAAGTTGATGTTGGAGATTTTCTTCTATGCAAATAGTTTATTGTATGTTTGTCATTGATGACAACATATAATATACAGCAGTGTCCTGTATGCAATTAGTAGCACATATATTCTGAAGTATTGTGCATTTACATATATGTTGTAGACATGTTCTAGATGCCATGTCCATACATATAGATTCAGATATGGAGTTTTAGTTGAGTTATGTTAATCTATTTTGGCAATTACAGTTTTTGGAGATTATTTGTTAAGAGTCAACGTATTTACATTTTTTCTTGAGTTGCGCCTATCTTCGGGATATGCATGTTTGTATTCATGTTTATTTATGAGTTAATGATGATTATCCAAAGGCACTAAATTTTTTTTAACAGAAGCATGATGTTTGAGTTAATTTGGTAGAGTGGACTATGTGAAACGATGCATCCATTCATTTTGAGTTGCGCGGTCCTAACTTTGATTGCGTGGTTAGTTAAGCTGACAAGGAAGTTGCTGAAGTGTTTCTTACAACCGTCATGACATTATCCTTGGGGAAGATACATATAGAAGTTCAAATGTGATCAATAAGTGTGAAAATGCAGTGAAAAAGATATGACAGAGAAGATCAGAAAGTTAGACAGTAAAGCTACATCATTCATCAGTTGAAGATCTATGTGAAGAAGTAGAAGAAGATTACAATTCACTAAAACTGATCAAGACAACAGGTCTACTCAAATAGTTCATTATCAGATATAGTTTATATCTACCTTACAAAAGGTTGCAGCCTTCACTATTTGACCAGTTAGCTCTTGGACAGTGTGTCCTCACCCCTAACAAGGTTATTTGTAAAAGACTCCTAACAAGGTCTGACCTTTAACCAAGTCTCTGTACTTATTGCATTGTAAAGATAAAATCCTAATAGGGTTGCAAGATCTTCTAACAAGGATCATTATAAACTAGTATAATTATTTTTGGGTGCTAATTCCCACCAGGGTTTTTACCTAATTTGGTTTTCCCCGTTACCAAAATTGTGTTGTTCAATTCTATGTTATCTTGTTGAGTTTATGTTTAAATTTATTCTGTACTTAATTGAAAAGAATTGAATCTTGTAGATAACTGATTCACCCCCCCCCCCCCTCTCATTTATCTCTTGGGACTATTCCTAACAATTGGTATCAGAGCCAAGTGCCTTGGAGAGAAATCTTAATAGCTTAAGGTAGATCAGATGGCATACTTCAAAAAAGAGAGTCCTTAGTTTGAAGGAGAGAATTATCTTGATTGGAAGAACAAAATGATAACACATCTAAAGTGCGTTGGTTTTGAGATTTTTGAAATATCCACACAAGAAGTTGTTGTTCCCTCTCTGAAAGACCTTGCAAAAGATGATGCTACTAATAAACAAAAGGATGTATTCACCGCTAAGGCAATTTCCAAGGAAGCCCTTATAAGTGCATTATCTGTCAGTGAATTCTATGAGATTAAGAAACTAGACAAAGCCTACACCATATGGAAGTATTTAAAAGATATGTTTGAAGGAGATATCCAAGCAAAGAATGTGTGGAGAAAGACATGGAAAAAGAAGTATAAAAACTTAGAGATGCTACCTGAAGAAAACATTAGAGCTTCCAATCAAAGGATTAATGAAGCAGTTTTAGGATTCAGAAACAATGGTGGAGAAATTTCAGAGGAAGACATAATGGACAAACTGATGACTACATTGACAATAGACTATGAGAGAAAGATTAATATCTTACATGAGACTATGCAATTTTCAAAGGACTTCAAGAGAGAGACTTTTATCACCAAAATCTCTGCATTTGAGATATCAAGATTGAAGACAAAACATAAAAGTGAATCATATTTCAAAGTCTCGATCCATGGTAAGAAATCTCTGAACATTTCTAGTAATATTGAGAAAGAAAAAGTTGATACAGAACTAGAAGAGATCATTGCTATGATTTCTAAGAAATAAAGGAAAGGTAAAGGGGAATATGAAGGATAGCTAGCATTCAAATGTTTTTCATGCAACAAAATTAGCCACTTTGCATCCAAGTGTCCTACAATAGTCAAGAAGTACAAATATGATTACAAGCCTAAATATACAAAGGAATGCTACCATGCTGAAGATGGAGTAACAGATGAAGATTCAAGAGAAGATGGAATTGGATTCGTTGCAATTAAAGACATTGAAAAATTCTTGAGTAAATGGACATTGAAGATGAAAACAAGGCACAAGAGTTAGCATTAGTTTCCAAAGAAGACATCAGAAATGACTGGATCATTGATAGTGGATGCTTACATCACATGACAGGAGACAAAGATAGATTTGTCCATCTAGACAAGTACAAAGGTGGTGTGGTTAGATTTGGAGATAACACTCCCAAACCTACCATAGGTAGAGGTTCTATTAACTTAGATAGAAAGAACAAGATAGATGATGTTCTTTATGTTGATGGTTTACATCATAACCTACTAAGTGGTGGACAATTTCTTGACAAAGGATATCAGTTGGAATTCAAAGACAAAAAGTTCATCATTAATAAAAAAAAAGGAGATATGATTGCATCAGGCTCTAAGACTAAAGGTAATGTCTTTCAGCTCAATTCAGAAGTAAGTTGTTTTGTTGCAAAAGTAGATGATAGTTGGCTATGGCACAAAAGACTTTGTCATGTCAATTTTGACAACATAGTAAAGATAAGCAATGTAAAGGCAGTAAAAGACCTTCCTATTATTGCAAGACCAGTTGATACTATGTGCAGGGAATGTGTGATGTTAAAGCATGTAAGGAGCTCATTCAGAAGTGATGAAGGTATTTTCCTTGGTTACTCTACTAAAAGAAAAGCATATAGATGTTTTAACTTAAGATTGAAGAAGATAATTGAAATTACACATGTGAAGATTGATGAGAAGTTTATGATTCAAGAAAGATACTATGATTATGCACCTATGATTGAAGATGAACCGAGGACTAGCAGTAAGGAAACAGTTATTGAAGAAATGTTTGATTGTATTGATGTATCATGCAATAACCCTGAAACAAGCAAAGAGGAATCATAGATTATCGATGAAGATGTCACACCTAAAATTCCAAAACTCACATCTAGATACCATTCAAAGGAAGACATCATTGGAGATCAGAGCAGTAGAGTTTTGACAAGATCTAAAGAAAAAGGTTTAACAGTTGATGAAGAGGTATGTTTACTTTCACAAATTGAACCTTTAAGTGTTGAAGATGCGTATAATGATTTAGATTGGTAGAATGTAATGAAAGAAGAATTAGATCAGATAATCAATAACGATACATGGGAACTGGTCCCTACAACTTGTGACAAAAATGTGATTGGAACAAAGTAGATATTCAGGAATACGATGAATGAAAAAGGTAAAGTGGTAAGAAACAAAGAAAGAATGGTATGTAAAGGATATGCGTAGAGAGAAGGAATAGACTACATTGATACATTTTCCCCTGTGAGAAGACTGGAAGCTATCAAGTTGTTTTTGGCCCATGCAACTTTCAAGAACTTTAAAGTATATCAAATGGATGTCAAGTTAGATTTTCTAAATGGTGACTTGAAGGAAGAAGTTTACCTAGAAAATCCTAAAGGATTTAATTTATCAGACAAACTAGACATGGTATGCAGACTAAAGAGATTGGTATGAGAGACTTGATGGTTACTTAACCAAGATTCGATTCAAAAAGGGAGTAGCAGATTGCAACTTATTCATAAGAGAGACACCTTATGGACTAATACTTGTTTCTATCTTTGTTGATGACATTATCTTTGGAGGTAATGACAAGATTAGTGCAGAATTCACCAAAGAGATGCAAAGTGAGTTTGAAATGAGCATGATTGGACCTATCAAATATTTTTTGGGATTGAATGTAAAACAAACAGAAAAAGGCATATTCATAAATCAGTCTAAGTATGTGAAGGAGATATTGAAGACTTTCAAAATGGAAGATTGCAAATCAGTAAGAACCCCCATGATAACAAGAACCAAGCTTTCTAAAGAGGATGATTCCACAATAGTTGAAAAGACAGTATACAAGTCTATGATTGGAAAACTCATATATCTTAATCAATCTAGACCAGATATTTCTAATGCAGTTGGAATTTTTGGAAGATTTGTAGTTGAACCTAAAAAAAATCACCTAATGGCAATAAAAAAAAAATTCAGATACTTAAAGGGGACTATAGACTATGGTTTATGGTATCCTAACTTAGAGAATATAGAACTTCATGTGTATATAGATGCAGATTAGGCAAGTTGTGTTGATGACAGGAAGAGTACCTTAGGAGGAGTAGTATTTCTTGGAGATAGGTTGGTTACTTGGACAAGAAATAAGAAGAATTGTATCTCTCAGTCGACAGTAGAAGCTGAGTATGTTGCAGCAGCATTGAATTGTTCAACAATGGTTTGGATCAAACATATGATTAAAGACTTTGGTATTCAGATTGATTATCCTATTGCTATTCACTGTGATAACACTAGCACTATAAATATGTCAAAGAACCCTATGATGCACACAAAGACAAAACACATTAAAATCAAATATCATTTTCTAAGAGAAGAAGTTGCAGAGAAAGAGGTAAACTTGGATTATGTGAGCACTAAAGAATAGTTAGCAGACATCTTTACAAAACCTTTATCAAAAGATACTTTTGAGTATCTCAGGGAGAAGTTGGGAGTAATTCTCTTTCCTGAGTCTGATTAGAATTTGCAGCAAGAGCATTAGTCCTTGGTGACTGATGAATGGTTTACTACTCTACTTTTGGAGTAGTACCTGTGCTTAAATGTTTTTGGTGCCCTTTTCAATTGATGTCAAAGGGGGAGTATATAATTAGGGGGAGCATATACTCTGGGGGAGTATTGTCACGCCCCACTAGGGAACCCAAGAGGACAAGCCAACTAACTACTAAGAGATGTGAATATATATTTTTTTAATGAAATATTATAACTAATCTAAGTCCTCACAGGTTCCCTAACACTATTATTCAAGTAACATAATCCAATCTAATCTTTTGACCATTAAGGAATTGATTGATTAATATAAGTTTGCAATTCATTCCTTTACTCTTAACATTAAGTTACATATATAATCTTACCATTAATCCTAATATTTTAACATGCATCCATGTGATTTATCCTTTACTAAAATTATGTCAATAATTTACACTATTCATTAAGCATTCAAGTGGAAGATAAACATTCAATGGATATGCAATGCCCTATATACTTTATTATTTCATACACATTTGTGAAACATAGTAACCATAATCCAATATTAAATTCTATAGCTATTTATTCATAAATTCATTAACTTATAATAGTTTTCCACAACCATACATAAAGAGATAGCACATTCATTCATAAATAAATTATTTCATATTAAGTCTAAGATCATTTATAATACCAAAAGTAATAAAAGATAGGTGAATAAATAACCTAAACAATTATCTTTTCATATTGATAACATATAATACTTTCCCTTTCCCTTTTCCTAGATCTACCCATTCCCTTATACATTTCTTTGAATTACATTGATATACATCATATCATTAGATCCAACGATTTATAAGAGATTTCTTTTGCAAGAATGCACACGCATAAGAACATCTTTAAAGATACAAAAATAAGTCTTCAAAACTAGAAATCCAGAAGGAACAAGGGCCAAGAACATCCATCTGACCATGAAAAGTACCTTGATATAATAGAGATTAACCACCCAACCATGTGGATCCAAAAAGAGTCTCTTAAGAAGAAAAAGAGACTAGCTCTCAAGAAAACACCTAAGGCCATTACACCTATCTTCACTACCACCAAACCAAGGAGAAAAAGAAGGAGACTTGTATTGGGTAAAGATGATGATGATGATGATGATGATGATGATGATGATGATGATGAATTTGATGTTGGAGATTTGCTTCTAAAAAAATAGTTTATTGTATGTTTGTCATTGATGACAACATATAATATGCATTAGTGTCCTATATGCAATTATCAATATAGATATTTTGGAGCCTTGTGCATTCACATATATGTTGTAGACATGTTCTGGATGCCATGTTCATACACACAAATTCAGATATGGAGCTTCAGTTGAGTTATGTTAATCTGTTTTGGCAGTTACAGTTTTTGGAGATTATCTGTTAAGAGCCGACGTATTTACATTATTTCTTGAGTTGCGCCTATCTTTAGGATATGTGTGTTTGTATTCATGTTTAGTTATGACTTAATGATGATTATCCAAATGCGCTAAACATGTTTTAACAAAAGTGTGATGTTTGAGTTAATTTGGTAGAGCCTACTATGTGAAATGACGTGTCCATTCATTTTGAGTTGTGCGGTCCTCACTTTGATTGCGTGCTTAGTTAAGTTGACAAGGAATTTTCTAAAGTGTTTCTTATAGCCATTGTGACCTTATCCTTGGGGAAGATACATATATAGCTGTACAAATGTGATCACTAAGTGTGAAAATGCAGTGAAAAAGATAAGATAGAGCAGAGTAGAAAGTTAGACAGTAAAGCTACATCATTCATCAGTTGAAGATCTATGTGAAGAAGCAGAAGAAGATTAAAATTCACTGGAACTCATCAAGACAAGAGGTCTACTCAAATAGTTCATTATCAGATATAGTGTATATCTTCCTTACAGAAAGTTGCACCCCTCACCATTTGAGCAGTGAGCTCTTGGATAGTGTGTCCTCACCCCTAACAGGGTTATTTGTAAAAGACTCCTAATAGGGTCTGACCTTTGACCAGGTCTCTGTACTTATTGCATTGTAAAGATCAACTCCTAACAGGATTGCAAGATCTTCTAAAAAGGATCATTATAAACTAGTAAAATTATTTGTGGGTGCTAATTCCCACTGGGGTTTTTACCTAATTTGGTTTTCCCTATTACCAAAATTGTGTTGTTCAATTCTGTGTTATCTTGTTGAGTTTATGTTTAAAGTTATTTTATACTTAATTGAAAATAATTGAATCTTGTAGATAACTGATTCACCCCCCCCCCCCCTTCTCNAGATAACTGATTCCCCCCCCCCCCCCCTTCTCAGTTGTCTCTTGGGACTATTCCTAACTATTTATACAGTTGTCTTCAATAAATCACCACCTACACTTGAGCAAAAGATTGAAGATCTGAAAGGAGGAAGTGGTCTGAGTTCTCTTAAGTCATTGAATTATGCTTCAAGGGCTAAGGAGGAATAGAAGAATATAGAGGAAGTGGTTGTGGATAAAATGGAAAAATGGAAATATGACCCTTCTGAGTTGAAGAGCCATATGACTAAAGATTTGTTCAAAGCAGTATCTATTTCCTAGCTCAATGTAGTATGAACTAAAAAGGACATAAGGGAACATAACTTAAGGGAACTCATGCCTGATATGAAAAACAAATAAATAAAAGAGGAAATGACCAAATTTGAAAACAATCATACTCCCAGATTCATAACCTTCCAGATACTGAACAAAAAGGTAGAAGATGAAGTGTAGCACGCCACAATAGTGTGGAAATCTATATTTGAAATCAAGGAAGATGATAAGGTAGAAGCACTAAGAATAGATCCTCCAGAATAGACCAATGATGATACATTACCTGAAGTATATACAATTGAAGAGTCTAATGTTGAGAAAATTGTAGTTTAAGTGATGGCATGCTTGCCCCAATCACCTATCCAGCACATATTATCTCTGAGCAAGGATAAGGTCACAAAATTAAAATCAAAATCAATAGAAACAGAGAAATAGGCTCCACCTATTATTGGGCCAAGCACAACTAAGTTATAGATGGACAAGGTAAATGGTTCTTCAGGTAGTATTGATTCTTCACTCAATTTTGATTCAATAGTTGGTACAGTAAAGGTCAATGACCTAAATCAATTGAATACTAATGTACAAGTTGAGGATGGAAAAGGTAAGGAAATTGCTCCTTCACCTAATCCCAAGATCAAAGGTAAAGAGAAGGAAGTGAATACTAATGAGATTGATCTTGAAAAGGACATTGTGGTTCCAAATTGGAATCTTTCCAACTTGTCTGTAGAACAAATGGATATACTTGGAGAACTATGGAAGAAAAGAGCAATCCAAAAGAGGCTCCAAGAAGAGAAAAAGTGGATCAGAGTACTTGAAGATATAAAAGACATATTCTAGGATAAACTAAAAATTGAAGTCAATGAGATTGACTCCATTATGGACCAACTTGTTGACTTAGTCCATAATTTTAATACAAACTTAAATTGTCAAGAGAAGTTACTTGAGAAAGTAGAAAGGAAGTTTGAAAACAAGGTTCTAGAGAATGTTGCAAAGAAGATTGCAATTGACCAGGTGCAACTAACCTATGTTATTAGAACTTAAAAACCACCATGACCACTGTAGTATAACTATTTGTAAATTTAAGTGATACTTCTAACTTTACTCTGGAGATAAAGAATAAGTTAGTAAAGATTGATGCAGATCTGAAGGAAAGTGCAAAACAGTTGGCACTTGATCTGAGCACAAGCTTGGCACACTTTTTGAAGGTCAAATATCTAACTGACCTACAAGCTAAGTTGCTAAGAGAAAAAGAAAGGACTAGAAAGTCTCTTTTAGCCATCCAGAGAAAACTCCTACCGCACATGGATGCAATGCAGAAACATGTCACACATGCCAAGACACTCATCCATGGCAATAATTTCTCAGTTGCACAACTTATGATAGAGTTGCCAGCCGAGTTACAGATAGAATTGCACATCATGAAGGTGCTACAGGACAATTGGGATCAGACAACACCCTGTCTCAAATTTTCAAGGTACATTGTGATTTCTTATCCTACTTTGGAATTACCTTGTAGATTTAGTTTGGCATTTTTGTCAATAGTAAGGGGGAAAGGTCATTGTATATACATTGAGGAAATACATGTACAATTGAGTAGAGAAGAAGATATGCATTACAAAAAAAAAATTTAAAAAAAAAAGAGTCAGTTGGACCCGAGCAGTAGAGTAGGTGTCAAAACCCAAGAAGATGGTAAGGAGGAGTTTTGACCTATCAGATTTAGAGTACAATGATAAGTGTTTTTGTCACTAATGCCAAAGGGGGAGATTGTAGACCTTATAGAAAGACATGTTGTCAATTAGTGTAAAAACACTTAGTCATCTAGTATTTCCCGAGTGATCAGTGTGACCCGAGTGATTAGTATCGCCTGAGTGAGCAGTGTGACCCGAGTGATCGGTATCGCCCAAGTGATCATTGTGACTAGAGTGACCAGCATCGTCCAAGTGATCAGTATTTCCTAAGTAACCAATATTGCTCGAATGATCAGCATATTACCTGAGTATCATCTTATCACCTGAGTATACTTCTAGACCCGAGTGATAGTATTGGGCCGAATTTGCATATATTATTTTATAGCATTATGTTTAATGAAAGCCAACTTATGAAGTTATTTGTTTTTGGATAAGATATATATATATATATATAAGACATTTTTTTTATGCAAAATATGTAATAGAAGAACATAAAGAAGAAGTATATATATGAACATGATGTTGCATATTGATTAGAAGATTGTAGAAGTATAAAGTACAACAAAGACTCATCCATCATAGTTAGGTGATTCATTATAAATCAAAGGATATTATTTATAAAATTAGAGTTGCCTAAGGAGATCATCTACTGGTTCATTCTAACAGGTGGATCAACAAAATATTCTAACCAGGTGGACCTAACAGTCCTTTTGTAAATCTCTTAACAGAGTTGCATTACTTATTGTATTGTATCAAATCCTTTAGCAAGGTGGACTAAATAGTCCTTATTGCTCCTAATAGGGAAGGCCATCAGAACTGGTCAATGTAAACTCTAACAAGCTAAATTTATACTACAGTACTAAATCTTGTGGGTACCATCCCCACCCCAGTTTTACTTTCTATTTGGAAGGTTTCTGGGTAACCAAATACTGTGTTATGAATGATTATTTATTTTCTATGCATGCAATTAGATTAGAGAGTCTAATTCAAGTTCAAGAAGAATAAGTTTTATTTGTTCCTGATTCACCCCCCCCCCCCCCCCCNTTCCCCCCCCCCCCCCCCCAAGTCACATTGCATATAATATACTTCCAACAAAAATGATACAGTAAATGATTTGTTCAAAATACAATTTTAATTTGTAGATATTCAAATCTATTTTTAGTCCAATAATACCTCTCTGATCAATATGCTCTTCAATTCCTTTTCTCCCCTTCTTTCTTCTTTTATTCTTGGTGAATGCACTATCCTCTGTTGCTCAGTGTCTGCAGAATTCTTTGGCTTTGTTCTTCAGCTTGTATGATCAGATCTGCATGAAGACTTCTATCTTCAGTAGAATTATATTCAGCATTCCTCTCTTCATAATGAATTCCTTGTCTCTTTATATAGACATGATTAGCCACTCAATCTCCTTGTTTTTTGTCGTAGATCACTTCTTGATCCATAAAACGCACCATGCTTGCTTTAATCCCTAAAGCTCTACTTAAGTTTTATTCTGCAAATCTCTCCATGATAGATGGGAATAAAATGTGCTTTAAATCCCCCTCTTTGCTTTAGTTCAACTGATCATTAATAATAAAGCAATCAGTTAGTTAATCTAACTATAGCTCTTGACAACTAAGTTTTTTTTCATTATTGAACTTTAGTTTTGATCGGTCATTAACTCCAGTTGTGCTCGGTGACAACTTCAGTTATGCTCGGTGACAACTTCAGTTATGCTCGGTATACACTATGAATTATTTGGTGTTCATTGTCTGTCGGTGTGCACTTTCTGTCGGTGTTTATTGTCACTCGGTGTATACTAATTTTTTATATTTTACCAATAACATAAACTTTGTCTCTTTAATTATTCAAGGTTATGACTAATATGTATCTGATTAATCATATCATATCAAGTTGACATCAATGAAAATAAAATACATTAACTAATTTAATGTCTTGCATTCACTTTTGCAGCTCGGTGATCATCAACTTATCATCTTCAAACATTCAATCCATTATAGTTCATCAGTTCATGCTATAGTTGTTGATCCAAATCTATCCAATCTGTAAAAAATGTATTTTATTATATATGTGTCCCTATCATGTGGTCTTGAAATACCTATTTATATAAATTACAAGGGATGTGTACAATATTTAGACCAATGGGTCTCTTCATAACTAAAACCTAACCCTAAGATCAACAACTGAACATTAAAGTTATAATTAAGGAATTATAAACATTCTTGTTTAAAAAAAGGTTGCCAACCATAAGGATTCATAGTAATATTTTCTAACAAATCACATGTGATTTGTCTCAGATAATTCAAATAATGACATTGAGTATAATCATCATGGTGCTTCAACCATATGCTCATCTAGATACTCTATTTGATAGTCGGTATTATCACTGGTATATCGAACAACTTTGTCGACAAGAACTAGATCATCAACGTTGTCGACCACCCTCAGGAATCATCCATCCTTGTGAATACTCCTCAGAGAATGTTCAAATGTGATTATTTTTTCCATTTCATGAAGGTTGCAATGTCTTATTATCATACATATCCATGGTTTTTACCATCTTTGAAACCTTCCACCCAAGCATTCTATCTTTTTGACCGTCAAGGACATGTGTCATCATATCGCAATCCCGCAATGGGTGAAAGTCATTTAGATTCTAATCATGGGATCATGCCCATCATAGATCTCTGTCAGACTTTAACTATCAATCAACATGTCATCACTTAAACTTCTATTAGGCCTGGGACACATGGCAATTAGTCATGACCCTGCAATGGATAAAGGTCATGTATCTTTTATTCGCAGGATCATGCTGACCGTTGATTCCTTCCATGCTTTAACAGATGATCATGTTACTTAGAGTCTATGGATCTGGGAAACGTGAAGTTAGTGTGTGATCCCTTGAAGACTAAAGTTCATGCATGTTTTCTTCAAGGCATCACGCCTGCCGTAGATCTACACTAAAGTTTAACTGCAGATCTTTGTTACTTCGTATGACTTATGTGGGTCAAAGAACACATGTCAATACTGCTTGATTCCTCAATGAATAAAAGATGAGAATCTTCTTATTGAGGTGCCATGCTTGTCATAGACCTTCATCATGCTTTAACCGTTGATTTACCTAAATCCTTTCATAACACTCGATCTTTTTTTGTGCTAGGTTAAAACATCACCGTTGATTATACCTATGCGCTAAAAGATAGGAGATTCAGTAATGCACACTTTAATTTGCTTCAAGAATGATGTGTATCCTTATTAACCTCTTTGACTAATCAGGTGTCGCTGACTGTTACCCTTATTGTATCATTATTTAGAACATCTATGGACCAAGGACACCTGTTAGTCTGTCACAATGCCTTGAAGGGTAAATAACATTCATCTTTTCTTTGAGGCATCATGACTGTCGTAGATCTTCACTGGACATTAACCGTAGATCTTCACTCTTTTCCTCTCAAAATTTAGTGGGCCTAGGACACATGGTGATAAGGCGCATTCCCTTGACGGATAAAGAAGCTTCATCTTCTCTTAGTGGCATCATGCTGACCATTGGATGAAGATGGATCTTCTCATACTTAATTTCCTTTGGTCCCACTTACACCAGATCAGATCAGACACCTGTCAACAAGTAACAATGTCATAATGGGTAAGGTTTCTTCATCTGTTAATTGTGGTAATGTGCCAAATGTAGATCTTCATTTGCATTTAATCATTGGATATACCCGTGAAATAATAAAATATAACAAAGATACCGTGAAAATACATGTAGCGGCTATATTATGAATCTAAATATGAATATACAAGTTGAGAAATGCAAGACTTAAAAATAACATAATTTATGAAATAGAAATAGACATTAGAAATTAATAAATACATAGAGAATAATTATTCAATATAGAGTATACTTCCTTGAGTCATTTGGATATGAAAATTTGACTTGTAATTTGGGTTCCACCAATGTGGAATTTTGTTAACTCCTGAAGAAAGAATGAAATTTAATGAAGAAAGATTAGAGAAATTTCATTTTCCTCTAAATCAAATATAAGAGGAAAAAGAAACACATTCTTCAAGAATAATCTAGTAAAAATGATGATACCAATTAGAATGAATACAAAGGTGAATCTATCAATTCTAGAGGAAGAGGAAATTATTCCAGGGGAAGAAGTAGAACCTTCAGTGGAGTAGGAAGAGGAAGACGTATAAGTAATGGGTGAGGCAATTGATAGTAAAAGGAATGTGGACAATGTTTTCATTGCAATAAGTTTGGACATTATGCTTCAGAATGTTGGAGTAAACAAGGTGAAATAGAAAAGAAAAGTTATCATAACATTGCATGGGGTCTTCACTGAAGGGGAAATAGAATACCATGTGCATTCATATTGGGGTGTTTAAAATGGGGAAAAAAGGGGCAATATATTTCCTAAATAGGGAGGAGGGGGTTTTTTTGGGTGGGGGGTGGGGGTTTATATAGAAAAAGGGATGGGTGAGTATTGAAGGGGGTGACAAAAAAGGATTTTGGGGAAATATTTTTTGAAAATAAGGGGATTCTTTATTATGCCACAAATGCACATGTTATGATTCAGGTTCACTAAGTCAAGCCCTCGTGTAACATTGTTGAAGTTAAACATAAATTTATCATTTCATGCTTCAATATAGTATAAGTGAAAATAATGTGTGGTATATAGACTCTCAATGTTCTTCACATACGACATCTAATGAGAATCCATTGGTCAACTTGTATCAAAAACATCAAAGTACAATAGTACTAGGAGATAATAATTCTCATGGAAGCAAAGGTAAGGGTACTATTGTAGTTACACCATAATATGATGAAGTGAAGTATATAAATGAAATATTATTGGTTCCAACACTCAAAAAGAATATGTTTTATGTTGGACAAATTTTAGAGAAAATTTATCAAGTGCCTTTTGATAAGAATGAGTGCATAATAAGAGATAAATTAAAAAAGGAATGTAGTTGTTGCAAGGGCACAAATGATAGGAAATAAGATGTTTCCTCTTCATTTTACTCATGGGAACCAAGCACTAAGGTCTAGTGAAATGAGTGAAAGTAAAATTTGTCAAAAAATATATAGCCACCTTTGTTTTAATGGTTTCATTTTACTCAAAATATTAAAAATGATTGAAGGTTTACCATTCATTGAAGACACAAAAGAGGTGTGTGAAAAATGTATTATTGGAAAACAACATAGGATACAATTTCCTATTGGAAAGTCTAGTAGAGTTAAACAACATCTTGAGATACTCCATGTAGATTTGTGTGGTCCTATGAAAGAACCCTCTTTGAAAAAATCTAAGTATTTTCTAACCTTCATTTATGATTAATCAAGAAAAACATGGGTGTGCTATTTTGTTACAAAATCATAAGTATTTGAAAATTTTGTAGAGTTCAAGATTTTGGATGAAAAACAAAGTGGTGAGTATATGAAAGTGATAAGGTCAGACAATGGAGGTGGGTAAAAGACAAATTTGTTTCTTGATTTTTGTAAAAATCATGGAATCAAGAGAGAATTCACTTCCTACACTACACAAAAAAAATGTTGTTGAAAGGAAAAATAGGACATTTGTTGAAATGGAAAGAAGTATTTTGAAAGAGAAAATAGAATAAAATTTATTGGGTAGAAGTTGTATGCACAACAGTATATCTTCTAAATAGAATTCCTACAAAAGAAGTTAAAGGAATGAATCCTGAACAAGCATGGTCTGGGGTAAAGCCAAGTGTTGATCACTTTAGAGTATTTAGATGTGTTTCTTATGAAAACATACCAAAATAAAAAGGGTCTAGATTAGATTATAAAGTCCTTAAATGCATTTTTATTGGTTATAGAACTAAAAATAAAGCATACAGGTTGTATGATCCAAATGAGAAAAAACATGTGATAAGAAGAGATGTGGTATTCAATGAACTAACAAAATATACTAAAGAAGATGAAACAAAAGGAAAAGAGATAGTAATTGATGAGATTTAAGAGGAGGAATAAGGAGATGTACCTGAATCATCTGGTGCAAAAGCAAGAAAATATCAAAGAAGGACAGAAAATAATCATCCATCAACTCTTATGTTGGATTCAAATTTTGAAAAAATGATAACAAGGTCACAAGAAAAAGTGAATTTTGCATTGATGACTCAAATCATGGAAAATAATGAATCACAAACATTTGAAAAAGCTCAAGAAAAAGAAGAGTAAATTGAAGAAATGCATACTGAAATAGAAACAATTGAAAGGGGTGATACATTGGATTTGGTTCAATTACCTCCTGGTAAGAAAATTATCAAAGAAGGAATGATTGAAACAATAAATAGTGAAATATAAAATATAAAAAATATCAAAGAATGATAGAAAAGAATTATCCATCAACTCTTATGTTGGATTCAAATTTTTGAAAAAATGACAACAAGGTCACAAGCAAAAGTGAATTTTGCATTGATGACTCAAATCATGGAAAATAATTAGCCGCAAACATTTCAACGAGATCAAGAAAAAGAAGAGTGGATTGAAGCAATGACTAGTGAAATAGAAACATTTCAAAGGAATGATACATGAAATTTTGTTCAATTACCTCCTAATAAGAAAATTATTGGTACAAGATGGGTGTACAAAACAAAGTACAAATATGATGAAAGCATTGACAAGTATAAGGATAGACTAGTAACCAAAGGGTACACTCAATAGGAAGGTATTTATTACACTAAAATATTTACACATATAGCACGAATGGATACTATCAAATTAGTTTTAGTATTAGCAAATCAACACAGCTGGAAATTTTAGCAAATGGATGTTAAGAGTGCTTTCTTGAATGGATATATTGATGAGGAAGTGTATGTTTCACAACCTAAAGGTTTTTAAATACCATCTAAAGAACATTATGTTTGAAAATTAAAGAAGGCCTTGTATGTTCTCAAACAAGCACCAAGAGCATGGTATTCAAGGATAGACTCATACCTAAAGAAAAAATGTTTTTCAAGAAGTCATTTTTATCCAAATGTTTATATCAAAAGCTTGGCTAAGGATATATTTATCCTAGTTCTCTATATTGATGTTCTTATCTACATAGGGAATGATTCAACTTTATTTCTAGAGTTTAGAAAAACCATGAACACTAAGTTTGAAATGATAGATTTGGGACAAATGCACTACTTTCTTGGTATAGAAGTATGGAAAAACAAAGATGAAATATTTATGTCTCAGAAAAAAATATGCTTCAGATATCCTACAAAAATTTTAGATGTAGATTTGCAAACCAGATGCAACACCCATTGAAGTTGTACTTAAATTGTCTACTGTAACTGTATCAGATCGAGTGAACCCCACTTTATAAAGACAACTAATTGGAAGTTTGAACTACTTAACTAATACTCGTTTATATATTACATATGCAATGATTTTGGTCTCTAGGCTCATGTCAGAGCCTAAGGAAACACATTGGAATGTAGCTAAAATAACTCTCAGATATTTTAAAGGGACATTGAGTTATGCTCTCAAATTTCAACATTTAGAGGATAATAGATTGGTTGTCTATACAAATTCAGATTGTACATATTCTGCAGATGATAGGAGGTCTACTTTTTGTTACACTTTTAGCATTGGTTCTACAGTATTCTCTTGGAATCCAAGAAACAACCCACAATATCACTTTCTACAGTAGAGGCATAATACAAAGCTACAACATCAACAACTTGTCAAAATGTATGGTTGAGAAGACTACTAGAAGACTTACACCAAATACAAAATGGACCTACCTTGATGTATTGTGACAACAAGAGTGCTATACAAATGATAAGGAATCCAATATTTCATAATAGAACCAAACATATTGAGATACAACATCACTATATTAGGGAATTAGTTCAACATGGGTTGATCAAAATTATGTACTATAGTACAAAATATCAGATAGCATATATCTTCACAAAGGCTCTAGCTCATGAAAGCTTTTAGAAGTTTAGAGATCTACTTCATGTTCTTCCCAATGGTCATTATGGGGAAGAATGATAGCACTAATGCCCATTGGAGCATCCTTTTTTGACATTTGGGGCTACCTTTCCTTTCTTTACTTTGTTGTCACATATTAAATATATGGTTATACATATTGAATTTTATTTTGATAGTTGTAGCTCTTTATTATTGTTGGTGTAATATTGGTGAATATGGATTTAATCATAAATTTCATGTTTTACATTTTGATAACTTATATATGTAAGATTGATATCAAAATTTTTTTAACTATTTATTGAATTTATATCAAAGGAAGTTGACTCTGTGTCTACAATTTCTTGACAAAATGGAAGAAAATAATAAAATTTAAGATTAACAAACAAATAAACTCAGATATATACTTTAAAATCTCTATGAATTTGTATAAATTTACAATCTCGTATTTTAAAAATGATATAATTTTCAAATCTATTTGTTTCCTTCCCACAAATCTATGTCTATGTGGATGCCAGAAGGTGTATTTGTGTGTGGCCCTCTTCATCCCTTACCTACTCATGATGGTTTTAAGTGGTGATATTTTGAATTTAGTATATGGACAGGTCATTTCATTAGGACTCATGATAATAATTTAAATACTAGCTTATTGGATTTTTTAGATTGCACTATCGATCCGAACCTAATATTTTCCATATTTATTTATGGATGACAGACTACTCGTACGAGGGAGCTACCTTTTCAAATTTGTATTTAGAAGGTGGCACTAAGTGTAATAAAGGCATTGATTACTGTCATTTATCTTGGTTTCTTGTGTCGTTTCTCTCTGCCAACATCAATTTGGGGTTTTCACAACTCTGCAATATTTCAAATAAGGTTAACCTTATTGTTTACATCACAAAATTGCTCCATCTCTATCTTGTAATAACATGGTTGCGAACTAGGTTCATATTGAACTAGAAAAGAAGGTTGTTGCCACTTTTTGAGATATATGTAAAGAAGGATGAATTACCAAGTTTATTGAGTGCAAGACAAGTTTTGATAAGAGCCTTTCTAAGAAAATTGTTTCATATTGGGTTGATAGAAGAGTTAGCATGGGAGGAATCTAGTTTGAGGTGAATGAGGAGGTTATTTTTTTGGCTTATTGGGGGGTGAATGAGAAACTTCTTTTACTTTAAAATTGAAAACTTAACTCTGACTGAACTCTGTAGGATGAACAATAGCAGCAACTGAACCACCAAATAACTTCAATAACTCATGCAAAAACTAGAATAAATAGTACATAACATGCACATGATATATTCAACACATTTAACACCAAATTTAACAAGGAAACCCAATTCAGGAAAAAATTCTGTGGGAATTGTCACCCACAAATGCAAAAAATCTTCTGAAGTTTGCTTGTTTAAAATCCAATCTTGTTAAAGATTACAATACACATTGTTATATGTGACCCTGTTAGGGGATTTAAATCAGACCTATTAAGATCTTCACCCTGTTAGGAGTGGCTTGGTCAGAGGGCTTTGAACACTCTTTTAGAATGTCACCTTTCTCAAGGATTTTACAATAAGATTGTTAAGTCCACTCGGTTAAGAGATTTATCTAGTACAAATGCAAATAAGATACTGTGTATAAATTTGATCTATTAAAATAAGATCCCTTATGCATTCTTTGACTACTTGCATCAATACTTCATCTATCTTTTCTCTAGACTCAGATTTACACCTCTTTTCTCTTCACTGCATCACGCGATAGCACTTAAAAATTTTAACTTTCCAACTCTGTGTTACTTCAATTAATCCTTTAAATAGAATCTATTTTTGCCTCTTAGTCTCCTTGATTAGGCTTTCCTTCAATCACTCTCAGTCTTCAGATCAAAATTTTGAACTGATTCAGTGAAATTCAAAATTGGTTAACTACCTTAGTATCACCTCGAAACTTGCACTTTTCTTGGAAGTAAAACCTTCACTTTTTCTATTTAATCTATACCATAGACCTTTACCTTTAATTTTCCCATGTGTGGATCTTGTAACTAACTTCTTCTTCATCCTTGAAATCTTCCAAATTTTTGTGGTTCACCATTAAATGTGTTCTTATCCTTGTTTCTAACATCTATTCTACTCAGCAACTAACTCTTAGTTAGATGACTAACATGCACTTCTCGATGCCTCAATGTCTCTGTGTCTTGACCAACTTACAAAACCCTTTATCTACAGACTTTTTTCTACTCGGTAACTTAACTATTTAGTATTACCTACTTTCCCAATCTTCTTTAACGACTTGATAAATTAGAAAAAAATTGTCTCAATATGAACTTATTATTGTCTGATTGTTTTCTATTTCCCAATTAAATCAACTATGAAAGATATGGCAATTTAATATGAACCAGAAAAAAATTACTTCACATCAATGACAAAATAATAACTAATCTAATCCTTTCTACAATCTTGTATAGCTCTGATCTTGTTCTTCATCATTATCTCCATCAGTTGAGTAACAATATTCCTCTTTGGAATTGATGGCAACACTATCAATTGATGATGGCATACTCTAACATCTTTGATATTTCTTTACTCCCTCTAAGATGTTTGATTTTGTTCTCCCTCTGTGTTGATTTTTTCTTAACATCTTTATGCATATTCTCTATCTTTCTATTATTTCAATTAGTCATTCTCCCTCAATCTCTGTATTCATCAATTACACATTCTCCCTCTTTAACAATAATGCCAAAAGTACATACTCCTAAAAAACATTTCAGGCAGTGGATCATACCTTACATTTCAAGCAATGGATCATACCTTGCATATACTGAAAACACATTGCATACAAAATTACTTTACACAACATTAGGCATCACCTAAAGTGTGAACTGGTGTAGGAGCACCTAGGCACAAGGATATACACCAGGATGATAATGAACATTTTGAATGTAATTAAGTAATGTAAGGCTAATGAGCCATTTTTGTAAAGTTTTCTCATAGTTGTCTATTTAGAACCTAGTTTGGTCAAAATGTAAAAATTGCATAAAAGGCCATGAGAAGGCTAGAAAGTATGTAAAAGGTATTAAATATATTATTTAGACATTTCTAGGGTGGTTTTATAAAGTGTGGATTCATTTTTATAAAGTGTCACAAAAGTTGTCAAAATGCATAGAAAATTGCAAAAAGAAACAATGCAAAAATGTATTAAAGTTGTAAAATGGAAGATGAAAGGTCATAAGGGTGGTTGGATAGTTTATAAATACAAAAAAAATGTATAAATATGTTTTATTTTTTGAACAGAATCATGATTGAAAGAATAGAGAAAGAGGAGAAATTTTTGTGAACAAATTGGTTTGTTTTAAACTTGCATTTTGATTGGTGTTTTCTGTTATGTTGTTGTTTAAAGGCCTTTTATGGAAATGTACAGCCTGGAAACCCTATATATTTACAATGGATAGATATTATAATTAAATATCCTTTTCATCCTTTTGGTTTGGTTTAATTTCATTAATAAATGAATAAGTTATGCATGTTTTGGGGAAAGTTGTTGTTTGTAGTTTCTAGGATTCGTGAGAATAGTCATATTGTACTATTTGTTACGGACACATATGGATGAATATTAAGTTATAATTGTATTAAATGGAATGGTATATGAATCATATTTCATTTACATTTGGTCTAATTTTTTTTTATGATGTTTTATGAAAGCTGTGGTGTTTTTGGTAAGAACTGGTTGTAAATAGTTTTCAATGGAGTGGCAGTCAATGATTTCTGATTATCTCATGATTTAACAATGGTAAAAAAATATTTCTTAAATTTTTGGAAACTATATTCATATAGGCTTCAAATTTATTTGTTCTTATTTATAATGTACTTGTTTTGTGAAAGATATGTGATTCCCTAGATGGGTTGGGAGAGAAGTGTTTCTATTTTATGACAGTAAAATGGGTCTCGGTATAGAGACTATAACTTCTTATTAAAAGATTTTATTTGGATAATTTTGGGATATGTTATTAGGAACCTAATTATAGAGATTTACACAAAAAGGGATTTTCAATATGATATCTAGTTGAAAAGTTATGAATACAATATTGCAGAATAGATCTGTGTGATAGATTTGAAGTTGTTTGTTAAAGAACCAAAGAAGTATTTTGTTGTTGATTGATCTTGTGAAATGTTTTCCTCTATTCAATTAATTGAATGATTAAATGAAGATTGGATCATCAAGATCCTATTTGTTGAGATTTTTTTTAGAATTCTCTACATCAATTGGTATCAGAGCTTAGAAGATTCTGAGTGTGTAGATAGAGCACCGAAGGAGGCAATCTACACCAGGATTTTGGGTTGACCAGTGATTTTGGTTATTTGATTTTTCTGATAAAGTTATGTTTGAAGGTGCTTATCAAATAGCTGAAAAAGGAAGTTTGTTTGTGTGTGTATATACAAGTAAGGTCTGTCAAGGGCCAAGAGAAGTTCTAGGGCCAAGGAGAGCCCTAGTTGGTTGCCAAAATACTAGGGAAAGAGGAAGGATGGGACTCCTAGGTGAGGCAAAATGTGAGGCAGAGGTGATGGTGGATTCCTGACTAATAGCACCATGGAAGTTTCATCCATTGATGCTCCACTGACAGGGGCTTTAGAGAAGAAGATTGAAAGGACATTCCTTTGTCCTTGAAAGGAAATTAGATGAGAGAAGAGGCATGAAGAGGAAGAGGTAAATGAATAAAAATGACAAGGTTTTGGTATAATTATTTCTTGCAGGTTATTTGTTCCATGTTTCCAAGGGACTTGGATACTATTGAAGGCCGAGAGTATGGTTCAGGAGCATATGGGCACAAGGATATACACCAGGAGGATAATGAACATTTTGAATGTAATTAAGTAATGTAAGGCTAATGAACCATTTTTGTAAAGTTTTTTCATAGTTGTCCATTTAGAACCTAGTTTGGTCAAAAGGTCAAAATTGCATAAAAGGACATGAAAAGGATAGAAATTATATAAAAGTTATTACATACATTATTTGGACATGTCTAGGGTGGTTTTACAAACTATGGAGTCATTTTTATAAAGTGTCACAAAAGTTATCAAAATGCATAGAAAGTTGCACAAAGAAGCAATGCAAAAATGTATTAAAGTTGTAAAAGGGAATATGAAAGGTCATAAGGGTGCTTTGATAGTTTATAAATATAAAATAAAAATAAAAATATATTTTATTGGTTGAACCAAATAATTATTGAAAGAAAAGAGGAGGGGAAAGTTTTGGGAACAAATTGGTTTGTTTTAAACCTGCATTTTGATTGGCATTTTCTGTTATGTTGTTGTTTCCAAGAATTGTACGAATATGTATGGCCTGGAAACCTTGTATATTTATAATGGATAGATATTATAATTAACTCTCCTTTTCATCCTTTTTTTTTGGTTCAATTTAATTAAAACATTAATAATTTATGCATGTTTTGGGGAAAGTTGTTGTTTGCAGTTTCTAGGATTCCTAAGAACAGTCATATTGTACTATTTGGTATAGACACATTTGGATGAATATAAAGTTCTAGTTGGATTCACTAGAACTATATATTAATTATCTTTCATTTCCATTTGGTCTTAGTATTTTTTATGATGTTTTGTGAAAGTTGTGGTGCTTTTGGTAAGAACTTGTTGTAAACAATTTTCAATGGAGTGAAAGTCAATGATTTATGATTATCTCATGATTTAACCATGGAAAAAATATTTTTCTTACATTTTTTGAAACTATATTAATATATTCTTAAAATGGATTAGGTCTTATTTATAATTTACTTGTTTTTTGAAAGATATGTGATGCCCTAGACGGGTTGGGAGGGAAGTGCTTATATTTTATGATAGTAAAATAGGTCTTGGTACATAGACTATAACTTATTATTGAAATATTTTATTTTTATAACTTTGTGATATGTTTTTAATAACCTAATTAGCTACATTTCCATCAAAGGGATGTTAAATATGATATCTGGTTCAAACGTTATGAATAAAATATTGCAGGATAGATCTGTGTGATAGATTTGAAGTTCTTTGTTAAATAACCAGAGAAGTATTTTGTTGTTGATTGATCTTGTGAAATATTTGCCTCTATTAAATTAAGATTGAATCATCAAGATCCTATTTGTTGAGATTTTTTGCAGGATGCTCTATATAAATGAAAAAGTAACAACTAATTTAATCCTTTCTAAAATCTTGCATACCTCTGATCTTGCTCTTCATCATCATCTCCATCAGTTGAGTAACAATATTCCTCTTTGGCATTGATGGAAACACTGTCAATTGATGATGGCATACTCTAACATCTTTACTCCATCTAAGATTTTTGATTTTTGTCTCGCTCTGTGTTCATTTTCTCTTAACATCTTTATGCATATTCTCTATCTTTCTATTATTTCAATCAATCATTCTCCCTCAATCTTTGTATTCATCAATTACACATTCTCCCTCTTTGACAAAAATTCCAAAGGTACATACTCATGAAATTTTTTTAGGCAGTGGATCATATCTTGCATGTACTGATAACTCATTGCATACACAATTACTTTACACAACATCAGGCATCACCTAAAGTGTGAACACTAGCATTAACTCACAAAATAGATATCCTATTGAGCCATTGAATTTATGTAGCTTGCATCTTTCTCTAGTGAATGTTGGATAGGGGTAGGAACCCTAATTTACCTCTGAGATACTCAAAAACATCCTTCGGTTTGGCTTAGTGAATATATCTTCCAATTTCTCCTTTGAGTTCACATACTCCAATATCACATGTTTGTCTTGAACTTTCTCTCTCAAGTAATGATACTTGATAGAAATGTGCTTGGTCTTGTAATGCATCAGCGGATTTTTTGATATGTTTATAGCACTTGTGTTATCACAAAAAATTACTAATTGATCGATAATCTCCTCTTGCATATCTTCAAGTAGCTATTTGATCCATACAATGTTTGTACAATTCATAGCTGAAGAAACATATTCAGCCTCAGCAGTAGACTATCATATACAACTTTGTTTCTTACTCAACCATGTCACTAATCTTTCTCCTAAAAAGAAATATCCTCCACCTGTACTTTTTCTATCATCAATGTTTTTGGCCCAATCACCATCAGTGTAGACCTTCAATTCAAAAGTTCCTCCTTTCTTGTATAGTAGACCAAAGTCTTCAATTCCTTTCAGATATCTAAATATTCTTTTAACTGTAGACATGTGTGATTCCTTTGGATTGGAAGAAAATATCTCAACAATACCAACTACATGAGATATATTAGGTATGCTATGTACAACATATTGTAACTTACCAATCATTGATCGATAGAGTGTTTCATTTACTTCCTTTGACTCGTCTTCTTTTGATAACTTGTAACTAGTAACCATCAGTGTGCCAACCAGCCTTGAGTCTTCCATACCAAAAATTTTTAGTATCTCCTTGATGTAAATTGATTGTGTGATGTATATCCCATCTTTGACTTGTTTAATTTGTAGTCCAAGAAATAATTTTATCTCCCCTATCATGGACATCTCAAATTCCTTTCTCATTTCTTCAGCAAAAGATCTACATAATGCGTTATTGCCTCCAAAAATAATGTCATCAAAAAATATTTCAGCAATCAAAATCTTATTATTAATATCACATTTCAGATACACATTACTCTTGTCACTTGTAATCTTTCATACCAATCTCAAGGTGCTTGTTTTAAACTATATAGTGCCTTGTGCAGTTTGCATACCATGTCCTTGTTAGTATTCTCAAAAAATCCTTTGGGTTGTTCTATATAGACTTCTTATTCAAGAATACCATTAAGAAATACAGACTTGACATCCATTTGATAAACTTCAAAGCCTTTATAACCTGCATATGCTAGTAGAATCCTAACTTCTTCTAATCTAGCAACATGAGAAATTTTTTCACCATAGTCAATACCTTCTTCTTGTGCATACCCCTTGCAAACTACTCTTGCTTTGTTTTTTATTACATCTCCATGTTCATTCAATTTATTTCAAAAAATCCATGTTGTACCAATAACATTTTTATACTTAGGTCTTTGTACTAAATTCCATGTATTATTATTTTCAATTTGATTATTTCTTCTTTCATAGCTTTAACCCAATTTTCATTCTCCAACACATCATTTACTCTTCTTGGCTCTAATTCATAAATTAATCATGTATTGTCTCTTACCTTACTTCTTGTCATAATTCTAGCATCCTTGTCTCCAATTATCTTGTTTGATGAGTGGTGTCTCCTCACATACTTGGATAGAACAGGCTCGCTAGTCGGTAGTTCTTCATTTCCATCATTTTTTGGTAGTTCTCTATGTTCAGATTCCTCCTTGGTTTGTGATTTTGATAAGGTATTAGGAATATTAGGTTGAACATATATAAATCTCTGATAATCCCCAGGTTCCTTCTTGTCTTCCTCATCATATTTCTCTATAAATTCATCAATTCTCATATTTGTACTTTCCATAATTTTGTTAGTAGACTTGTTCAAACATTTGTAAGTTTTACTCTTGGTAGAATATCCTAATAATATTCCTTCATCTCCTTTAAAAACAAACTTACCATCTCTAGCATCTTTTAAAATATAGCATCTACTTCCAAATACTTTAAAATAACTTACATTTGGTTTTTTATCATACCAAATCTCGTATGGAATCTTTTGTGTACCTTTCTTTAGTTGTACTTGGTTAAGTGTATCCATAGCAATGTTGACTTCTTCTCTCCAATATGTTTGACAAATACCGTTCTCAATCATCAGTATTCTTGCACAATACACAATGAATCTGTTTCTCCTTTCAGCAATACCATTCTACTGTGGTGTTTTCAATGCAGATATTTGTCTCTTTATTCCATGTTCATTGCAAAAGAGTGTAATGTCATTAGAAGTAAACTATCCTCCTCTGTCATATCTTAGAATATTTAGTTTTCTTCCTATCTCTTTTTCAACTCCTTCCCTGTACCACTTAAACATATGTAAAGTTTCAAATTTTTGTTTTAAAAATATGACAGACATCATTCTAGAATAATCATCAACGAAAAAAATGAAATATCTATCACCATAGTATTTTTGTGTTCTCATCATTCCACATAGGTCAGTGTGCACTCAGTCCAAAATTCCTTGTGTAACGTAAAATTTACTTTTAAAACTCAACTTGGTCATTTTTCCAACTTGACATTCTTTTTACATGACATTCTCAGGTTTCTCCGATCTTGGTAGACCTCTAACTCTATTATTTTTTTCTCACTTTAATTATATTTTCAAAATTCACATGACATAACCTCTTATGCCATAACCATGCATCCTCAAATTTAGCATATAAACAACTCTTAGTGTATATATCAAGGTAAAATAAGTTACCTTTAGATTGTTCTCCAATGTCTATCAGTCTTCCTTTTTGATCAAATAGTTTTACCTTTCCATTCTGAAATTACCGTCAGTTTCATGTATTGTTTAGCTATGCCACACTCAAAAAATTATACTTTAGTCCTTCAACCCAATAGACATCATCCAATCTGGTATTATTCAACAAAATTATAGAACCTTTACCTTTCATAGGATATGGGGCATTATTACCAAATCTAACATATTCTCCATCATTTTCTTCCATAGTAGTGAATTTAAGTGTGGCACCAGTCATATGGTGTGAACATCCACTGTCTATAATCGAGGTATCATCCTTTCTTACATGTGATATTAGGGATTTTTTCTTCTTTCTTTTCTTCATCATAATTATCCTTGATGGAAACATATACAACTTCTTCTCTATCATCATCATATATATCATCATCAGTTAGTCCTTCATTAGCAATATGACATGACTTCTTACCTTTGTTTTTGAAATCTCAGAATCTCTTGAGTTTATTTTCTCTTTTGTTTTCATAACGGTTGTCTTTCTTCTCATCACTCTCATTTTTAGGAAATGTAGCAAAAATGTTTTCAATCTTATTACATTTAAAACATTTCAAAGGTAGCTCACCTTGGTACTTGCCTTTACCTCTTTGTAGTCTTCTAGCTAGTACTGTTGAAGACAATTATTTAATTGTGTATTGTCAATGATGTATACACAAGTGTAGTGATGTTATAAAAATTTCTACACCTAAACCAAACATAGTTAGTGTATGCCAAGCTCTCTCTGACATTGAAGAATACCAAAGTGATTTTCAATTCTAACCGAGTTCACTCAGGCAATATAGTAACAGTTGGGCATTGAAGGATTACAGTGTTAACCGAGTTATACACTTACTGTCAACTAACCAACAAAAGTTTACACTTTATGCTTAATTGGTTATATGCAGCTGATAGAATTAAGTTTTATTATTTATTTGGAAGGTTATTCAATTTGACTTGACAAGGCCTATCATATATATACTAGGTAAATTTTGGATTGAATGTGTGAGAATTTGTGGATTTTTCTTGACCTGAAGAGTGAAGGTGAAATCAGATGGGATTCTGATTAAGGATAGAACATCCTAATAGAGTAGCAATAGAATATTTGATCAGTGAGGATCTAGTTTAAAGCCAGAGTAAAGATCTAAATCAGCAATGACAGTTGCTTCATTAAACAGGTCAATCCATTATTACTCTCTAACAATTGTAGGAGTGATCCAAATCTCTTTACAGAGTAGACTTAACAGTCTTTCATAAATCCTCTCACAAGGTGGAATTTCTACATTGAAGTGTTTGAAGACCTCTAACAAGGCCACTCCTTACAGGGTGATTAAATCCTCTAACAGGGTGACACCTAACAGTGTGTTTTGTAACCTTTAACATGGTTGGCTCCTAGCAGGGCTCACTTCAGAAGAGTGAAAAATAGTAACTAGTTTCAATTGGTGGTTTTCCCATATTGGGTTTCCATGTTAAATCTTGGTGTAATCTATGTACATGTTATTTTCTTTATGCTTTATGTTTTTGCACTTAATCGCTAAAGGATAATCATAGTTAAATATCTTAAGATTTCTTTGTTAACTGAGTAACAACATAATATATTTGTTAATTAAGTAACAATGATAACTTTGATTATGACATCTAAGGGACTTGGATTTGTTTTTTTTGTAACTGATTCACCCCTCCCCTCTCATTTACTCAACCCATTTCCAATAAGTACAACTTCAAACTCTCTTTCATTTTCTTCATCTTCAACATATAGTTATTATAACTCACTCTTGCAACTATACAATCTTTCACTTGCACTACTTGCATAACCACAACTAGGTCTAGACTCCCTAGAGCTTCCAATATTCAAAGATGATTTAATTGCATATTCAATCCTAGAAGTAGTAGGTAAACTATTATCAAAATCATTAAGCTCAAAATCAATCAACTTACCAATAGTATCATCCATTGAAATAGTCATCTGAGGAATGGATCTCAGTTCTTGTATTGTAGATACTCAAATGGCATACATAGGTAATAATGTCCTCAAAATTTTTCTTTTTATTGTTTGATTAATCTTATGGAAATGTAAGTGCTGACAGGGGAGGGTTGAATCAGTACTTATAAATTTTTTACCATACAATGTTGACCATTTACCGAGTTGAGTACATTGCATAAAACATTGAAAAACATATATAGTAAATCAATAAAATATGACACATAACACCATGATTTTTTGTCACGCAACAATCCTTTGTTAGAGGAACAAATTGTGGTGGGGATGAAACCCACAATCCTTCACTTCTACAGAGTAAAGGTTTCTTGGTTAGAGCTAAAACGTTAGGTACTTGTGGTAGCTTACCCTATTACGAGTATTATACTTGGTTAAGAGTACAAAATACTTATTTGGACTACCTGATTAAAGGATTTTATAATATCTCATCTAAGAGATGTACCTGGTTAGAGGATTTGAAAAATAATACTTGTTACAGCCTACCCACTGGATGGGATTTCTAAACTCCTAAATATTACAAAAACTTATTACAAGAGTGTCTCCAAATATGCATCAACCATTATTTTGTTCAGACTCTTTATGCTCTGCAAGTGAATTACCTCTTTTTGCACTCGGTAAGCTAACTGTTATGCACCCTATATCTTCTTCATTTTTTCTTCACCTACATCATTGTAACCTCTCTCTCTCTCTCTCTCTCTCTCTCTCTCTCTCTCCATAATATTTTCTATCTTCTCTGTGTAATCTTCAGATCCTCTTTTCATCTTCATGTTGTATAGTTAGAAAATGGAAGCACTTCTATTTTGGACTATTTCAGCCCTCCGAGTAGGTGGTTTAGGGTCATGTCAAGCACCTTGAATGGGTCTCCAACTTGGATCGAACTTTTACCCCTGTTCTGCCTCCATTTCCACTTCTCTTTGGCATATTTTTGTCATCCTGAACCGCAGACCTGAGATTCTTGACCTCAGGGTTAAGGTCAACCTTCTAGGTCAAGGTTGACTTCAACCCTAACCTAGGGTCTAGATTTCATGTTTCTGGGGTTTCTAGATGATGGGCTTCAGAAAGATTTAATTCTCACTTTCGGGTCAGTAGTTTTAGTCTTTGAGGCAATGAACCTTGAAATTATATTTAATATAGGTCCACTTATAAGGGTATAGGTCTAATTGGAATTTAATTCTCCTATGTAGGCCTCTCTAGAAGATTGTGCCCTAGATTCATATATAAGAAATCCTTCTCCTCTCATTTTCTCTATGACACAAGAAGCAATTTCATCCACAAAAAATCTATGCATGATCTATTGAAGCAAGCATCTAGTCTCAAGCATTCAAGCATTCAAAGACATTCAAGCATTAAATTCATAAAGGAGATCCATTTGTAGCCATTGAAGGATTCAAGCTCTATGGAGTCCTCTTGTTGAATATTTATCCATCCACATCCTACATTCTACATTCTACATTCATTTGGTGCATACATTCTTATGGATCCAAGTATTTGATTCTTCCACAAGGGTTTCTATACAAGCAAGGTGAATTTTTTTATTTGCTTTGTTTATTTATGCAATTTCAATTATATGTTAAGGTTAATTCCAAAATTGGGGTTTGACCAAGGCAAACCTCTCCCCCCCAACAAACAAAACCATTTTTCTTGTAGGTACAGGTACATGACAATGAATCTCAGATCAGATTTGGATACCCTTTTCGGCCAACTTTCGGGACCCATGAATAGAATTTCCATCAGAGTAGTGCAGGACAAGGTCGAACAATTTGGGGTACAATTGCACCCTGCCAAAAAGGTCAAGGTTGAACTAACTCAGAAAAGGAACATATTTTTGGGTTTTGTCCATCTCTACATTTTTGTTGCAGATCTGATTGTAGAATTTCCCAAAACCTGACACAGACATTAAAAAATAGGATTTTCAAGATCTAATCTATTTTGATGTTAGTAATTGTCTTCAATTCATTTCAATTAAGGTCTCAATCAATTCCATATATATTCTTCATCCATTATTCAGGATTGTAAGGCTTTCTTCTTCCATCTTATTTTTGATCGATTGATGCATTTGTGTATTAACCATTTTCTTATGGTTGATCAAAGTGGATCTTTCCTTTGTGAAATTTGGGGCTAAGAGGAAAATCTTACCTTCTCCACTATCTCAAAAATACAACTTATCCAATAATAATAACAATGCATTCAATTGCTACCCCACATCATTATTGTAATCTTACATTTTAATGACCCATCCATTTTCTTATATTACATTTTGGTGAACCTGCAATAGACAACTCTTTCTTTTTGGTATTAGATTTACATTTCATGTTATATCTTGTATGCATATTAGTTTAGCCTTCTTGTATTTTCATACATTTATATTTTCTTAGTTTATTTCATTTACATTGCATTGGTGTATGAGCTTTACTACCTCAAGTCCTACCTACAATATCCTAGTTAGAAGAAGTCGTAGACTTATGGGTTCCTTTGATCCTGAGTCTTTCTCTCCTTTCCTTAGGCTCTTGGATGACAAATTTGATCACTCATGATTCCAATCCTTCTATGGAGAATAACTCTTCTCACTCATCTCGTGATGAGGATGATGCTTTAAGATTTTCTCCTGAACAAGTACCATAATCAAGATTCTAGTCTCTTAATAAATTCCTTTGTGATAGTGATCAAGGTGTTAATATCTTGCGTGGTATTACCCATCTTGTGCATTTAAATATTAAACCTTTAGCTCAAGAGGCTCAATATTTAGGATTTACTCCTCTTGTCACTAGTGTGGAATATTCTTTGATTCCTTTACCTAGTAATCCTTCTTATACTCCTCCTTTAGTAACTACATTTCTTACATTTTCCAATCCTCTAGCTTTGAATCTTCCACCTCCATCTCTTCCTGCGAGTGTTCCACAGGTATCTTTACCTACCTCACAACCTTCTTACCATAGTGTTCCTTTTGCCTATTCCAATCCTCTTCCAACTGTGGCTCCAAGTGTTCCACCAATTTTATCCTCCATTCTCGCTACTTCCTACACTTTTCCTAGTGTTCCAAATGTTTCTATGCCTCCTATTTCTTCTAATGATTCCATAATTATTAGTCTGGCTCAAACTCTATCCTCTTTACAACAAAAACTTGCATCTTTAACTCAATCCAAGTTTAGTATTCCTACATGTGACATGGGTAGTCCTTTATCCCTAGACATTATTTGTGCTCTTGTCCCTCAACAAGCCAATATGCCTCACCTTGAGAATTACACTGGTAAGGGAGATCATGTACTCATGTTAAAACATTTAAAATCCTTTGTAGTGACTATGCTCATGACCATAGGATTTTACCCAAGTTGTTTGCTAGAACTTTTTGTGATAAGTCTTTGCAATGGTATTGTTCATTGCCTCCTTATTCTATTGATTCTTTTCCAAAAATTGCTAATACCTTTATCCAACAGTTCCAAAATCATTGGTCTACAAGTGTCCTTAACTGATTTGCTACATTGTAAACATAATACTAAAGAGAAATTGACTGAATTTACTAGTATATTTAAGCATTTGTATGCTCAGATTTCTTATACTATTCTTGATATTGATATTCAACATATTTTTATTTCAAATTTTGCAAAAAGGATATTAGAGATAAGATTCTACTTATTGAATTTCCCTCTTTTCAACAACTTTGTGTAGTGTTTCATAATTATCAATTACAAGTGAGTCAATTTGAGAGCAACACTCCAATGGCTCCTGTTCCAGTTGATAAGAGTGATGTTGCTCCTAAGCCCAACAAGTTTCAGAAGCCTAACAACTATGTCAAAATCAATAAACAAGAAAATGTAGTTATTGATCAAGTTATTGTTGCATCTCACAATATCACCTCTGCATCCATTGCTTTTCATTTAAATTGTACCTTTACTCATCTTTCTGAATATTTACATACTATTATGAGTAAATTGTTAATTTCTAATATGATTACTTTGCCTCCTATTTTACCTCTTCTTCCTACTACAATGGCATCAAAATCCTTTTATCCCAAATCCTTTTGTCGATACCATCGTTAGAATGCCCATGATATTGAGAAGTGTTATTCCCTAAAATATAAGGTTCAAGATTTAATTGATTCAAATTCTTTATCTATTGATCATTTTGATGGTAGTGGGAACAAATCTGTCTCTCCTCCTAATCAAAACCTTGAAATCTATATGAATCATTTTCCTTCACATGATAATAATACCATTGCTCAACCATCTTCTATGGATATTGTTTATGATTCAAAGATGGATGATCTCAACCATATTGTTAACCATGTGTAGTGCACTTTTTCATATCAGCCTATTGTTCAAGATCCTTTTCCTCCACCTCAACTTCAAATTCCACCTCAACCTAAACCAAAACTTCAATCTAAACCTTCAAAGCAACCTAAGGATAAAAGACCTTGGGAACTCTCGATCACCTTTGATGATTCTAAGACCATTAAATCTCCTGATGGTCCCCTTTACATTTGTGCTAGGATTGCTAAGATACCTACGTGTGCTTGTCTTGTTGACCCTACTTCCTTAATTAGTGTCATCACTGAAGAAAACCTATTTATGAAGAATTTGCAATGTGATTATTTTGATACATCTGATGTGTGGATTCAAACTTTTAATGGTTATCTCTATCCAGCATCTGGTTCTATTATCTTACTTGTTGAACTTTGTGGTAAAGTTGGGGTTACTACCTTTGTTGTTGTCCCTACTTCTGATCAATTTCAAGTTAATCTTGGTTTTCCTTGGTTGACTGCCATGTGTATAAATTTCATTCATGATGAGGAGGTGAAGATGATTAATCATATCTTATATCAACCTTCTAGGCCTAGGGATTGTGCTACCCTTGACTTATTTTTTCCTGCATTGCCTAATTCATGTTGTTCTCAACTTGATAACCTTTTTCTCTCATATCAAGCCTATAAACATCACAAGATTCTTGATTTAAGCATGCCTTAGATAGATCTTAACCGTGGTATTTTTCCTACGCCTTCAATATCTCCTTTATTCATTTATTCTAGTTCTATTAATCAAAATCCTAGTATCACTTTTTAGCCTACTGAGAGTCCTACTAATCCTCCTATAGAACCTATGAAGGAACCACTTGTTGTTCCTCCTAGTTCTCAACATATTGCAAACAAGGAAAAATGTAACAAATCTGCCAATGAACATCATAAGGAGCATCGGGCTAATGCTAGGGCTCGTACCTCTATTCTTCAAAATTCTTTACCTTTTTTTGACCAGCCTAGGCTTGATGTGTTGGAAGAAGTTAATGTTAATAATGATGTTAAGATGAATAATTATGATGATTCCATTCGCAACTTAGATTCTATTTTGATTAATCTTGATGGAGAAGATACTCTTGATGATCCTACTAATGCTAATGATGAATATGAGACTTTTGATCTTGATATTGATTTACCTCATATGTTTTCCACACAACTGATAGTTACACCTAGTATCAAACATCGTGGTTCTCAAGAGGATCCTTGTTTGGAACTGGCTATTATTCCTACAGTGTTGGATATAGTCACTCTTGTGAATTTCCCACCTTCCCTAAATGATATAAACTGAGATGGGGAGAGTAGGAAATGAACTTGATTGGCTTGTCCTTCATGGTAGCCTTTTTATGTGTTTGCATGTTGTACTGTGTTTCTCCCATACTGTATTTTCTAAATGTTTGTTAGAATTTTTATACAACCCTTGTTACTTTGTTGGTGCAAGGTGATAAAAGAATCGAGCCTATTGTACAATTCTTCTATATATATCTCTATTCTTCTATATGATCTTTCATGTTATGTTGTACCTCAGCTATTTTTCAAAAATGTTTTCCTTGTGTGTTCCTCTTAGATTTGCGACATGGTATCACTGGTTCTTTTTGGTCTCCATGTTGTGGTCCAAAAAGACTCTTCTTCGTAACTCTTGTGTTTTCTTTCCTCCATTGTGATTGTAGCTCTACTTTCTCTAGGGAATGATGTCAATTCATTTGCAATAATATCATATCTATATATACATATTATCTTATAATCATACTGACCCCACCGTAGGTAGATCCCTTATATGTTTTTTGTATGTTTATGTGGTATTTCCCTTGATTTTTCTTCTCTTGGGGGCATTTCGTAGTGGAAATATAATCAGTGGAGTTGTTTATGTTTCCTTTAAAGCCCTTTCTCCTATTAAAATGTTAGCAATGAATTTAATGTGGGGGCATACGCTCTACTCACTTTTTAAACACGCGCACTCTCAAAATATTTTCAAACTCAAAACATAAATTTTTTTTTCCCTTTATGGATTACAAACTAATCCTTAAAGCATGGATTTTTACCTTATAGGATCTCTTGATCCCTCCAGTTTCAATTTACAAGGATCTCTTGATCCCTCTAGTTTCAATTTACAAGGATCTCTTGATCCCTCCAATTTCAATATACAAATATTTTTGATCCCTTAACGTTGGAAGGTGTCCTTAAGACTGGATTTCTCTATATTTTGGCTTTTCTATTTTGGAGTAGAATATTCCTAAGAGTAAAACCTTGATGGGTTGACTAGTGAGTAGCCACATTCACTAGGTGGTTCAACTCCATCTTTCCAGTTACACTTTTTCCTTGTGTGATTCACAATGGGACATAGGTTCTCATTGGGCGAGGTAATCACACCCTCTCTCTTATCATGATATTAGGGTTGATAAAGACTTAAGGCCCTGGGGGATTGAGGATTCCTTTGTCCCTTTTTGATTTTGATAAGATTATATTTTCTTTATGATCTCCTTTACCAAGAGTTTGCATTCAGTCCATACTCTTGCTAAAGTGGGCGCTAAATGTATAGTCAGAAAATGGAAGCACTTCCATTTTGGAATATTTTAGCCCTGCACGTAAGTGTTTTGGGGTCATTTCAAGAACCTTGAATGGATCTCTGACTTGGATCTAGCTTTTACCCCTGTTCTACCCCCTTTTCCACTTCTCTCTTGCCTATTTTTGGCATCTTGAACTGCAGACCTGAGATTCTTGACCTTAGGGTCAAGGTCGACCTTCTAGGTTAAGGTCAACCTTTTGGGTCAATGTCGACCTCAACCTTGTCCTAGGTTAGATTTGACCTTGACCCTGATCCAGGGTCCAAATTTCATGTTTTCAGGGTTTCCCGATGTCATATTTGGAAAGATTTAATTCCCGCTTCTGGGTCAGCTATTTCGGTCTTCGAGGAAACAAATCTTGAAATTATATTTAATATAGGTCCACTTCTAAGGGTATAGGTGCAATTAGAATTTAATTCTCCTATTTAGGTCTCTCTATAAAATTGTGCCCTAGATTCATATATAGGGAAGACTTCTACTATATGGTCCTTTGTCTTTGTCTGTCTTGTTGAAAATGTTGGGAAGCACTACCACTTGTTGTTTCTATACCACATCATCTTCTCCTTGGTTAGCTGTGTTGTATTTGTCCTTCCAAGAGCTTAAAACCTCATCACTTGGATAAGAGAAATTGATAACCTCATCCTTTTTGGTGTTCAATTCATCCCAACTGACCTTTTCTTTCTCAACTTCCTCTTTCCAAAATTCAAAAATGGTTTGGCCTCGCTAATAATTTCAATAGTTTGGACAAATAAAAGTGTGCTTTCCAAAGTGATAATACTATTGGTCCTCGTTGCCAATTCCTCATTCATATGTCTCATCCATAAGGCTTCCTTCTTTATCTCACCATTTTTCTTGAAAAGATTTTGGAAAATCTCATAATGATCTTTTGAATATTCCTTCCTCAAAGTCTCTACCTTTTTTAAGATGATGCTACCCTTTATGTCCAAGTCCAATAGCAATTTAAAACATTTATAAGTGCCAGTTAACAGAATGTTCACATTATTTTCCTCTTTGGACATGGAATAGAAAAACTTAAATTCTACCCTTTTTCCTCTCCACCTATCCATAATTGGGTCCCACTTATCCTTGTCTGCATTGAAAACATCCAGTATGCTAATAATTTTCTTTCCCTGCAAGTAAATGGCAGTAGGACTCAAATCCTAAGTACAATGCATAAGTGTGGCATGTATCTTATCTGCATATCTTTGATGTATGCATGTCTTTGCTTCTCTAAATGTTGTGCAATATTCATCCCATTTCTTTCTTGATTCTCCTAACTTGGTCCTTTCAGCAATTAATCTCTCTCTCTCTAAAACTCCAAGTCTTCTTGCGTAGTAGGACTTGATGGAATAGGAGAAGGAGGATAAGTTATGATTGGAATAGATGTAGCAGGATGATGTGGATCTTGTGCTATCATCCTTTAAGGAGACAATTGAGCAACTTGTTTTCCTTCTAGTATATAAATTTTCTTATCCTTTTCTATGGATTTTATCCTTTAATCATTATATGCCTTCAGAACTGTCTGAAATTTTTTTCTTAAGCTTTTAATCTCTTCTTCTTTCTTTTTTGACACTTTCATACAAAAATTTTCATACTCTAATGTTAGGCTTTCTGCCTCTACCCCTATTGTCTCTGCAACCCTTCTTACAAGAAAATTGAATGCCTGTTCAAGTTGAGTGTCTCCATCAGTTTTCTTATTTTCCTTTCTCTTCAATGACCACATTACCAACAATGCACGGTCTTCATTGAATTTAACACCTTTAAATTCTTGTTGAGATTGTGCCTCATTATTATGCATAGCCTTGAGTTCTTTTCTGATAGCATCAAATACTATGGCGTCAGTTATATCCTATTCTGGAAGAATAAGCACTCCTTTCCAGAGAAATTGAACAAATGCTCTTTCTTTAACAAACTTATCATCTGACAAAAATTCATCACTAGCTTGCTTAGTGATGGGATCTAACTCCTTACCAGAAAACTCAACCACTGTCAAAACCATCTCTGCATGTTTGGGAGCCTCTTGCATCCCTTCCTATATTTCTTGAGATGTTATAAATGTAGGATTTTGCAAACATGCAAATCCACAGACCGCCAAGAACACCTGCATGCAAAACACCTAAACCTGAAAGAGAAACCTGTGAGAGAGAGAGAAGCTAGGGTTTGGAAAATCTCAGCGGAGTGAGAGCAAATTATTATTTCCAAAGTGAATGAAAAAGCATTACAAAGTTCAACCTTTAAAGGTGAACAAACCCTAAAAGCATAAAGGCTAGGTTGCGCAATATAATTAATATAAAGTATTAATTATATGCACCTAAGAGATAGCTTAAGAAAAAAAGAGTAAACTAATTTCTCTAACACCCCCCCTTAAGCGA
Source organism: Thuja plicata (assembly GCA_018584345.1). NCBI lineage: Eukaryota > Viridiplantae > Streptophyta > Pinopsida > Cupressales > Cupressaceae > Thuja > Thuja plicata. The sequence continues at coordinate 3,369,155 of MU227760.1, forward strand.
AGCTCAGGAGGTAAGCTAACCTAGCACAGCTAAGAAAGCAGGAAATGGGTCCCGGCAACAAGGCCTGATCAGGTACCCAACAACAAAGAAATCTCTGTAAACCGGGGAAATAGAGAAAACCCAGTGGGAAAAACCCTACCCCAAAAAGAGATATAAAAGAAAGCAAAGACAGAAAGAATGACTTCAAGAGACTCTCTCAAAGCCAGTAGCACAATGCGTGCTGCTAACCCCCCCCGAGAGAGAGGGTCGAGGCTCCAAAGCCCCCCCAGAATGAAAGAACCCCTGGAGCAAAGAACAAACCACTGTGACTCCAATGCAGAGGAGTGAAAGTCAGTGGGCGCTAAAGAGGTGACCTCGAAAGATGAGGTGTCACTGGAAGGCCGAGCTGATGCTCAAATGAGAAGACACGAGGATCCTGAAAGGGAATCCCCAATGCAAGTGGTATGACATGTGTGCTAACACTGTCATGAGAGAGGAGATGAGTGTCCTCTGAAGAATCCTCAACAACTGCACCTGGTGGCTCGATGAATGGAGTTGGAGGGTCAAGCAGTACTGAAGAAGAATCTTGCTGAAGAGAAAAGTACTCCTCAGGATGAGGGGTGGCAGTCACAACACAGGTCTCAGGAACAACACAAAGGTTTAAGCGACCTGACTGCACCACATGATGCTCTCTCAAAAGAGGAGAGATGTGCTCCGACAAAGGAGATGGTGGACCAAAGTGAGAAAAGATGTAGATACGGGAGGAGTGATCAACTGTCCCTGTAGAAATAATGCCTCCTGTCACACTATCCCTGATGAAGGCTGAATCGGCTGTGAACTCAACTGTCTTCCCTGACCCACTGCGTGTAATCTGATAAATCGAG
>MU227760.1:3370591-3401477 GCA_018584345.1 Thuja plicata
AGGTCTCAAAAGAGGGCATAACATGCCGAGTACCCAGTGCATCCATAGTGGAGTAGAAGGTAGAAGTGAAGATCTGATAAGGACCACAAAGCTTGGAGAGTATCAGGAAAATACACTCATCATCTGATTTCATCTTTCTAGCAACCTGTAAAATAGATCGAAGGGACTTGAACTTCATCAGGAAGTCCTCAATGCTGGTGAATGAGTCAGGTGCCAAGGAGGTGAACTCTGCATCTATCTGAAGAATCCTGAACTGATCCATGGTGCCAAACAAGGTGGAGAACTTATCCCAAATATCCCTGGGTGTAGGCAGACCATCCAGGTGGAACAACAACCCATCTGAAATATTCATAGCAATGAGGCCCATTGCCTCATCCATCCTGTTCCTGTGCATAAGAGCCTCATAAGGCCTCTGAAGAACTGGCTAAACTGTATCCAGGCAGGACCATAAACCTCATGACATGAGGATTCTGGTCATTTTTGGCTTCCCTACATGATAATTGTGTGGAGTGAGAAGCTCAACAGATGCTGTGTCTGTCATAGTGCCAAGTGCTCTAACTGTGTTTTTTTATATTTTCTTTTAGAACTAGACAGAAGATGGAGAAGGGGTTTTGTTTTATGTGATATAATGTTTTGATTTTCTGATATAAGTAACAGAAAAATAAGAAATAACACCCCCCATAATTGATAAAACCCAATTCCCAATACAATATGGAAAGCCTAAAAGACAGAAAGAGCTAGAATGATTCAAATAAAAAATTTGTGTACCTGATGAAACATTTGATGAAATAGGCTAAGGATCTAGATAGAGCATTCCAAGACCTTTCCAACACCTATTCATTTTCTCAAAATGGAGATCGGATGCACAAGATACAGCTCGCAAAGTGCAGAAAAGAACTACTGACTTTGAAGCTAAAAACAGCATCAAAAAGACTGATTCAAAAAACCAAACCTCTAGAATCGTGTAGAGCTCAGAAAGAGCTTTTCGGCGATGTCTCATTTTCCAAATTTCGAGCTAGTATGCTCAAGTTATGAAGAAAAAACCAACTGCCTCTCAAAATGCATGCTCCCTGGAAAAAAACAGGCCCGGGGCTAAATTTGACGCCCGTATGGACGTCACCGGGCTTTCGGGCGGCGCAGCCGGTGGCGGTGGTGGTCGGGCGGCGGTCGGGTGGCTCGCTGGTGGCGCTGCAGCCGGGCGGCGCAGAGGTTGCGCAGCCGGCGGAGGTTGCGGCCGGGCGGGCCGGGCGCGAGCGGCGGGCGAGCGGACCGGAGGTGGCGGCGGGCCCGGGTGGCGGGTGGGTGGCCGGAGGGCGGCACGCTAGCTAGTGGCGGTGCGTGGGCGGTGCTCGGGTGGCGCGCGCTGGCAGCGCACTAAAAACCTTTTTAAAAAGCATTTTTTTTTAATTTTTTTGGAGTTTTGACCTCGATTTTCAAGCCGTACGACCCTAGGAGGCCAAAAAATTTTGCCTATTCTCCCGGAGGCCAAAACTAGTTAAGTTTTATATGATTTCGACTCTCCCGAGCCTTCTGAACACAATGGCAGAGTCTGTTTCTGCTCAATCTGCTCCAAAAGATTGTGCCTCCTTCAAAGTGACAGAAAACCTCAGAAAAAGTTGTGGCTGTCGTCTTCGAATCATGACTTCAAAAACCTTCAACCTCGATAGCGACAGGGTCGCTCTGATACCATGTAGGATTTTGCAAACATGCAAATCCACAGACCACCAAGAACACCTGCATGCAAAACACCTAAAGCTGAAAGAGAAACCTGTGAGAGAGAGAGAAGCTAGGGTTTGGAAAATCTCAGCGGAGTGAGAGCAAATTGTTATTTCCAAAGTGAATGAAAAAGCATTACAAAGTTCAACCTTTAAAGGTGAAAAAACCCTAAAAGCATAAAGGATAGGTTGCGCAATATAATTAATATAAAGTATTAATTATATGTACCTAAGAGATAGCTTAAGCAAAAAAGAGTAAACTGATTGCTCTAACAACAAAGATATGCCCTATATTTCTCATCTGCAACAATTGTTCTGTAATTACTTGTTCATCCATGTGTAGCGGAGATTGGGAAGAGCAGTAGATATCTTCTTGTTGTTGTCCCTCTTCCTCTACCCTTTTCCTTTTAGGAGATGGAAATGATTGTGCATTTGAATCTAGGGGTATCTTTCCTTTTGAAAAATAAACTACCTTTGTCCTTGGCAATACTATACTAGACCCATTTTTCTGCTGCAAGATATACCTCCCTGGTGGAACCATCCTTCACTGTGTAGTTCTACTCAAAATATATCTAGCCTTTTCTAGTTCTATTTCTATAACCTTTTCCTTCTTCTAATTTAGGCTTTGCATGATTTCTTTGAACATGTTCATTAAAGACTCTACCTTCTTTTCCCAGTGCATGAATTCTTTCAAGGGATCATATCCTTTATCAAAGTGATGATCAAAATCTAATGTTTTCTTGTATACTAACCACTTTTTTTTTTTGATCTCTTCCTCTTGCAAGTGATACTCATTTCTAATTATGTCCTTAGGAAAATTAAATTGGTTCTCTAAAGTTAAACATTTTGTTCTCTTTCTAAACATTTCACTAATGAATTCTTCATATTCAACACATCTCACAAAAGATGTTTCCATCTGATAAGGTTCCAAGTACTTATTTAATTTTGTCCACCCCCCTTTGGTGATAATGAACTGGTGTGCAATTGTAATGGTAGGGAAGATGTTACCTTTCATTTTTCTAGTCAATTCATCCTCTTGTAGCCCACTCATTTGTCTGAGTATTTCTACAAGGCCTATCTTAAGTGGAACTCTATATGGGAGCACATTTGGATTTCCTCTTAAACCGTAAACCTTAATGACTGTTGAAACATGATATAAAATGATGTCACCCTAGTTGTGAACAATCTGAAAACTTTTAACATATTCCTTTTGTCTCAAAAGATTTAACAGATCTTTGTGAATTCTTGGATTGTCTAAGCATAATAGTGCACTGATCCTAGAGGCAAAACACCTATCAAAAGTGATAAAACTGGCCTCTTTTCTATCCCAAGACAAATTTGTACTCCATAATTGAACATGCATCTCTTCATCATCTTGAAATCTCATAAGATCCATTTCTTTCTCAAAACAATCAACATTTTTGTAAAGGATCATGTGCATCAACATGGAGTACCATCCAAATGGCCTAACTATTTTTGCCTCTTTTATTCCTATTATACCTTGGTGAATCAATTCGGCAACATGAGTAGCAAAATAAAAAACAACAGCCAAATTTTGATGCAGAATTTTGACCATCATGAACATGTAATGGATAGGCATCACTGTTTCTTCATCTTCTCCAAAAATGTTACATAGGGCACTGCATGTTCCTCTATCTTTTGAATTGAAATAGTCCAATTTGAAAGGTTATGGTGTGTTAGGACCTACCACAATCAAACCTCCTATTTTTGTCAAAATATTCTAACAAAGGCCCAGTTCTGAGGTAACTTCATTGGGCTTTATACACTTCCTTGAAATAATCAATATAAATATTTTCCATTTGTACAGTGAGATCATTTAAATTGAACATCTCCCTTAACTCCTCAACTTTAATGCTAATTAGGATATTTCCATTTATATCTCTCAGAACCCTAGAGAAACTGTCATAGTTTTTTGCAATTATCATTAATAAATTTGTGTCCATGAACACCCCAGGGACTATTAACTTTCCCACATTTAACTTTCATATGTTACTATTTGGGGTAGAAGCATTCCTCTGGCTGAAGTAAATTCTAAACAAAATAAGACCACTTATGCTAGTTTTGGAATCTCTATCCCATCTACCCCTATCGTAAAAACCCTCCCCAACTTTTAAATGAGGATTTGTAGAAACTATTTATTTGAATTTAGTGGCATCATTTGCGGATTCATTTAACTATTGTAAAATATCATCACATACGTTCATGTCCTTTTAATCTAGGGAAATGATTGTGCATTTGAATCTGGGGGTATATTTCCTTTTGAAATAGAAACTACCTTTGTCCTTGGCAATACTATACTAGACCCATTTTTTTTCTGCAAGATATACCTCCCTAGTGGAACCATCCTTCCCTGTGTAGTTCTGCTCAAAATATATCTAGCCTTTTCTAGTTCTATTTCTATAACCTTTGCCTTCTTCTAATTTAGGCTTTGCATGATTTCTTTGAACATGTTCATTAAAGACTCTACCTTCTTTTCCCAGTGAATGAATTCTTTCAAGGGATCATATCCTTTATCAAAGTGATGATCAAAATCTAATGTTTTCTTGTATACTAACCACTTTTTTTTTTTGATCTCTTCCTCTTGCAAGTGATACTCATTTCTAATTATGTCCTTAGGAAAATTAAATTGGTTCTCTAAAGTTAAACATTTTGTTCTCTTTCTAAACATTTCACTAATGAATTCTTCATATTCAACACATCTCACAAAAGATGTTTCCATCTGATAAGGTTCCAAGTACTTATTTAATTTTGTCCACCCCCCTTTGGTGATAATGAACTGGTGTGCAATTGTAATGGTAGGGAAGATGTTACCTTTCATTTTTCTAGTCAATTCATCCTCTTGTAGCCCACTCATTTGTCTGAGTATTTCTACAAGGCCTATCTTAAGTGGAACTCTATATGGGAGCACATTTGGATTTCCTCTTAAACCGTAAACCTTAATGACTGTTGAAACATGATATAAAATGATGTCACCCTAGTTGTGAACAATCTGAAAACTTTTAACATATTCCTTTTGTCTCAAAAGATTTAACAGATCTTTGTGAATTCTTGGATTGTCTAAGCATAATAGTGCACTGATCCTAGAGGCAAAACACCTATCAAAAGTGATAAAACTGGCCTCTTTTCTATCCCAAGACAAATTTGTACTCCATAATTGAACATGCATCTCTTCATCATCTTGAAATCTCATAAGATCCATTTCTTTCTCAAAACAATCAACATTTTTGTAAAGGATCATGTGCATCAACATGGAGTACCATCCAAATGGCCTAACTATTTTTGCCTCTTTTATTCCTATTATACCTTAGTGAATCAATTCGGCAACATGAGTAGAAAAACAAAAAATAACAGCCAAATGTGGATGCAGAATTTTGATCATCATGAACATGTAATGGATAGGCATCACTGTTTCTTCATCTTCTCCAAAAATGTGACATAGGGCACTACATATTCCTCTAGCTTTTGAATTGAAATAGTCCAATTTGAAAAGTTATGGTGTGTTAGGACCTACCACAATCAAACCTCCTATTTTTGTCAAAATATTCTAACAGAGGCCCAGTTCTAAGGTAACTTCGTTGGGCTTTATACACTTCCTTGAAATAATCAATATCAATATTTTCCATTTATACAGTGACATCATTTAAATTGAACATCTCCCTTAACTCCTCAGCTTTAATGCTGATTAGGATATTTCCATTTATATCTCTCAGAACCCTAGAGAAACTGTTATAGTTTTTTGCAATTATCTCTAATAAATTTGTGTCCATGAACACCCCAGGGACTATTAACTTTCCCACATCGAAATTTCATATGTTACTGTCTGGGGCAGAAGCATTCCTCTGGCTAAAGGAAAATCTAAATAAAATCAGACCACTTATGCTAGTTTTGGAATCTCTATCCCATCTACCCCTATCGTAAAAAACCTCCCCAACTTTTAAACGAGGATTTGTAGAAACAAATTGTTTGAGTTTAGTTGCATCATTTGTGGACTCATTTAACTATTGTAAAAGATCATCACATACGTTCATGTCCTTGTAATCTATTTTACTAGTGAAATCTCTTTTAGGAGCCATTTCTAGACTAGGGTTTCTCAATTAACAGTATCAGATTTTACACAAAATCTACTTTCTTCTCATAATTCAAAACCCTACTTCAATTATGACTTACAATGCCCAGAAATATAGTCGTAGAATAACTTACCCATTCTATAAAATTGTAACATAGATAAAAAATACTGCAACCTTAGCTCTACTCATATCACTTCAACAATTATGGCATTTGCAAACTCAAGTGGTGAATCATATATGCAATCTTTTCAATTCCTTACATTGAATTTCATTTGGAGTGGCCACACGTTTTGTCATCAATTCACCATGTTTGAATTTTCAAGGCCCAACGTTTCACTGCAACCATTTTAACATAGAGAAAAAATTTAAATCATGACCATAGATATTAAAAACATCTCATCTATCGTGCAGCTTCCAGGAATTCATGAAAACCACTATTTACTTTGGACACATGTCAGATAGACTTAATGGCTTATCCGTTAGATATCATGCATCTCCTCTATAAGCCTTTTCATTGAGTCATCAGATCTTCTTTAACTTGACCATTGTTTACTTTACCCAACACTTTACTGAATGCAGGTATAACTTTAACAGGGAGGAAAGGTGTCAGCCAGACTTAATGGCTTATACTTTAGATCAACCCCATCTTTTATTTAAGTCTTAGTGAGCCATCGGATCTTCTTTAAACTACAACATTTTTAACTTTTCTTTACCACTATGCTGGGACTTTTGACTACCACATGTCACTCAGACTTGATGTCTTATACGCTAGATCTTGATCCTTTTATCATCAAGTCTTTAAGTCAACTATCAGATCAAACTTAACTTGTCTACCTTTTAAATCCTTCTTTATGATTTCAATTGGACCCATAGGGACACGCCTCACAATGTCTTAATCACTTATACATTAGATATTTCACATATTTACTATAATCCATTATGTCAACCATTAGATTGATCAACACTTTAATCTTTGTTCCACTATATGCAAACAGGGCCCAAGTCACCTACACGACACGTATCAACATGACTTAATGGCTTGAAAGATAGATGAATTACATCTCGGTATTAAGCCATTACGTGGATCATTCGATCAAAAAGAAACTACATGCCCTTTATCTTAGCCTTTAACAAATGTCGGTCCCACTAGAGATAGGTGTCATCACCATTTAGTGACTTACTGAGTAGATCACCTGCATCTTTTTACTAAGCCATTACGTCCACCGTTAGATTAAAAAGAATCTGACTGCACTTTATCCACAAGATTTTAACAAATATTGGGCCCGCCAGAGACACATAGCGCTCAGACTTAATTGCTTAAAGGATAGATGAACTACATCTTTTTTATAAGCCTTTACGCCAGCCATTAGATTAAAACATAGTAGCATGACACATGATGACTAGAGTAAAAGGCTTGCGGGTACCCAGACTTAAGAAAAATTAAAGTGCTAAGGACTTAGGATAAAATACATGGCCCTGTCCGATGTTAAAAAGACACATGAGCTTCAAAATACTTGAAGTGACAAGACAAATTAACTTAAAAATAGAACCCGCCCTGGCAACTTAGAGTTTTAAACCAACAACTCCCAAAACTTGAAAACCAAAACAAGGGTTTTGAACCACACAGAACCTGGACTGAAAATTTTAAAAATATGACTCGAAAGGTTTTAAAAAAATTTGCATAGACCTAATAGTGGCTCTTTCTAGGGATGAATACCTCCTATAGGTAATGCAAGAATTTAGAATCTCAGGGAAGCAAACCAACTAACTGAAAGAAACTAACTTACTCAAACAACATAAATAGGAACTACTCTAGGAACATAAAACAACTAATTGTAGATACACAATATAAACGTAACCTATTGTTCATGGATTATTAGACTTCATGAGAAGTATAACTTCAACAGTTGTCCATGAATTGGAAATTCTAAAATATTTTCAGTAAGATATTTCAATAAATATGAATTTTTCCCATAACTTTCATGGACAACATATGGTCCCAGCCAGATCGGGTCAAACTTTCCATGTTTACATTTATCTTCCAATTTGGCATTCCACATTAACACATAATATCCCGCACATAATTGCCTTGATGCTACCCTTTTATCATACAAGTTTTTTTCTTGCAATGGAAGCTTAGAATTTTTCATAGAAGCTTCCATCCTATTTTCATCCAATTCAACCAAGTAATCAATTCTCAACTGCACATCATTGTCAATATCATCATCATATAATTGGACAAACTTGTACATCTGCATTAAGTTATTTTGAGGAAATCTTTCCTGAATCCCATATACTAAATCAAAAGGTGCACATCCTATGGTTTTTTTAGATGTCACTTTGTTTTCCCAGACAACCATTGTTAGCTTTGAGTCTCATGCCTTCTTATTTTTATCCAGGACTCTTTTAATGATCTTAAGAAGACTTTTATTTGTCGATTCTTCTTGACCATTTCCTTGTGGGTGGTATGGTGAAGAATAAGATGTCTGAATACCATATTCAGTACAAAAATTTATATATTCCTCAGACCTAAAACACATTGCATTGTCTGATACAATCTTTTTCTGGACACCCAAACCTAGTGATAATGTTTTTCAACAATAATTCTATTACTACTTTACTAGTTTCCCTTTTAGTGGGAATTGCTTCAACCCACTTAGTAAATTAGTTTGTTTCTAAAATTATCCATGAATTCCCTCCACTATATTTGGTGTCTACTTACCCAATAAAATCAATACCCCACTATTGAAAAGGGGCCTAAATTTCCTCTAGTGTTAGAGGCACATTTCCAGAGAATTTTAACTTACCATAAAAATGTTGCCAAGCATCACATTTCTTGACCAATTGATGAGCATCTTTGAAGATAGTTGGCCACCAAAATCCTTCTCTTAGAATCGTATGTGCAGTGGTCTTGGCCATGTTGTGGCCACCACATACTCCATTATGCATTTCTTGCATAATCATGTTTTCTTGTTCCTCATCAACACACTTTAGTAAAATCCTTTCAGGATTTCTCCACCATATCTCATCTCTGATAAGGGAAAAATGTATAGCTTGTAACTTCAAGGTTCTCTTCTTATTTTCATCCATCCCTGGTGGACAGTTCATTCTCTATAAATAATAAATAATATTCTTATACCAATCACAGTGGTCCAGGTTGCATATTAAATGCCTTTGTTCTTCCTCTAAGGCATTTAAATGGTTGGCATCTAGATTTGTATTAGCCATCAACTTGGCTAATCCTAGACCTCTTACCAACTTTTTGATTTGGATTTCAATGCTAAACTCTTGGATCCTGTTGATCCATCAGTATCTTTTTCCTGACACCTCTTGTTGAGTGAAGATGTTCTTTACTATTGCTGAGGGAACATAAGCCACTACTATTGCACCTATCAGATAACACCTAAAATCTTTAACATCTTTCACCAGTGCTTAGGCTTGCTTCTTAGTGATATCATAATTAAGTTCTGCAGCCTACAATGATTTTCTTAAAAATGCTATAGTTTGTTCAAATCCCTCTTCATTTTTCTGCAACAAAACATCAACAATACTATGGCATGATGCTAAAGAAAAAATATTCATGGGATTTGAATAATCACGGTTTCTTAATATAGGGGCATATTTAATAGCTTTCTTAATATCTTAGAAAGCCTGAGTGCTCTCTCTATTCCATTCCATCTTTGCATCTTTCTTAAGCATTTTGGAAATAGGTCTACTTTTTCAGCAAAGTTTGTAACAAATCTTCTCAAAAAGGTTACCTGTCCAAAGAAAGACTATATACCCTTCACATTTTTTGGAAGTGTAACCTTATCTATAGAAACTACCCTCTCTGGGTCAATTCTAACCCCTTCCTTTGAAACAATATGCCCCAATAACTTACCTTCTCTCACTCCAAAAGTGCATTTCCTAGGATTCAGAGAAATCCCAAATTCAAGAGCTCTTTCAAAAATCTTCTCTTAGTGTTCACAATGTTGTTCCTCCCTTTTAGAATATGTAGTGAGGTCATCTTGATAGACTTCTAGAAATTTCTACAAATAATCTAAGAAAAGAAACATCCATAGCTCTCTGAAATGTGGCCCCAACATTTATTAGGCCAAAAGGAATCCTAACATAGACATATGTCCCCCAAGGTGTAGTGAATGTAGTCTTGAGCTGTTCTGACTCTTTGACCATTATCTGGTTATACCCTGAGAATCCATCCATCATAGACATCAACTCATAGCTAGTAACCCTCTGCAACATGCTTTCCATATTTGGGAGAGCATAATTATCTTTGAGGGATGATACATTTAGATTCCTAAAATCCACACACAGTCTGATATCTCCATTCTTCTTCCTAACAGGAACTAAGTTGGAGACCCAAGAAGAATGTCTTATAGGTTTTATGTTCCCTGCATCCTTCAAATTCATTAACTCTTGTTCCATTTTGGGCCTCAGTGTGGGATTTAAGGGTGTTTTATTTTGTTTGAAAGGCTTGACATCTTCTTTCAGAAGAATCTCATGCTAAAAAAAATCCTTATTATATGCCTTAAGATCATCATATGTCCATGCAAAGACCTTCTTATATTTCTTCAATAAATTAATTAGGTCCTCTCTTACCTTTGGCAAAATTTCCTTTTAATAAATAATTTTTTAGGAACCTCACTTTTTCCTAGATTTACCTCTTCCAAATCCTCAGGTCCATTTACATTTTTTTACATAAAATGGCTTATCCTTATTATCAAACACTTACTTGCCTAAGATAATATCTTATCCATCCAAGGTCTCTATATATCCACTGAAATCAATTTCTTTGTCTACAAATTCTACTTCATAGTGTAGGAATCTCAGGATGTCCACATCATCATCAAAGACTTGCCAGTTTTCCACATTATTAGGTATTGAAGGCCTAGATTGAACCTTTATTTTTGAGATCCCATCAAATTTAATATCTTTTGGCCTCAAGGCTATATTTGCAAGCAAGTATTCCATTCTATTTTGGCTTCTATCCATCCAGTCAATAACAAATGAATCAAAATTTTCAAGTTCATCTCATACAACATTTATGTATTGTTTCAACCTATGATTCTTTGAAGCATACGTAGACTTAATCTGTGAAACTACTAATTCAGAATCTCCAATTACTCTAAGACATTTGATTCCATGTCTAGAAGCCAATCTCATACCTATTAACAGGGCTTCATACTTTGCCACATTGTTTGTACACGTAAATGTCAGTGTAAATGAGAATTTGAAAGTCTTACCAGTAGGAGCTATCAAAAACACTCCAGCACCAGCTCCCTCATTAGAACTAGCACCATAAAAATACATTACCCATAACTTACTTTGTTCAAATAAATTATTTTCATCTTCAGGTAACATTATAGATTGGAAATCTCCTTCAACCTGCCTTATTTGTACTTGAAAAACTGCCATCTCAGTGTCTAAAAAAACAATTCTTGTTCTCATTGTCTTTCTCCTCAATAATATGATGATTTCTAGTCTCCCTAGATATCTTGATGTTTTCACCAGCAATGTTAACCGTAGAAAATTATAAATCACATTGAATACTTCCCCCCATTGAAGCACTCCATTTTCTTGATAACAACATCCCATATTGAGGGGGGATGTCCACTACTAACACACTCATTGTTAAAAATTTGTCAGGGTGAGAAGCTAGCTTGTAAGGTAGGGCTTTGATAGTGCCAACAAGAGGTGATTCTCTTGAATCCATGGCCTAACATATCTCATGTGGTGTATCTACCTTAAATCTGATTAAATTCATAACCTCAGCAAGCATGACAGTATTAGATGCCCCAGAATTAATCATGCAATTCTTCAACATCTTTCCATTTATAATTAACGTTAAGAAAAAAGGATCTACAGTCCCTGAGGGAGTACTAACAACATTTGCATCCAGGAAAATTTGGGGAAGTTTTGAAACTAGTTCATCAACATCATTTATTTTACATGCAATTTTATTTGTGGTTCTGTTATTCTCATCATTTCCAATAAGGGAACTTTAACAATAATTTGAGATAGGGGTTGCCCCATATCAACAGGGGTATACTTTACATCAGATAAATCTAGTTTTTCATTTACAATATCCTCTTCATCAACCTAAGAGGATAAGTTTGGCTCCTCCTTCTTATGTTGTTTATTTTCTCTTTGAAGGGTAGGTACCAAATTTTCTGGTGTTTTAACCTTCTCTTTATACACAATATTAGGATTAGCAAGCTTACTTGCCCTTTTAACCAAAACCTTGTTTGCAACCTCATCCTTTTTTTCTTTTTCTTGGGACTGTTTGGTGTCATTTTTAGTTTGTTTAACAAAAAAGCTTGCAGGTTTTCCATCTGCATTTCCAACTATTTTGTTTCTTAAATTATAATTTCCCCTTACTTCAGTTACCATGTTTTCTGTAATTTCAGCAATCTCCTCATCAGAAGGTCTTCTCAATATAGGGGTTTCATCTCCTTTCTCAGCATTGCATCTCATATCATCAATTTCCCATTCTTGTATGTTAGATTCATCTTGGTGATAATATGTTTTTTCTTTATTGGATGCAAATTGTCTTTTGGTTTCATTATCAAAAACCATTTCATCATAAAAAATTGAATAGGCCATGGCACAACAACTATCATCATATGATTCATCTTCATTGTCTTCCTGATCTTCACTTGCATAAATTATTGCAGCAATAACACAATAATTAGGATTATGCATGGATTGACAAGCCATACACTAGGAATCATCATTGCACATATTCATAGTTGTCTTATGTAGTGGATCAGGGGTCTTCTCATCAGACTTATCTTTCTTCTATGGGAGAATAGGTTTATCATCCTTCCATTGGGTAGTATAAGGGTAATTTTGCATCCTACGATGTCTGTTGAAGTTATCATAGGATAACTTATCATTATTTGGAACCCTATTACTCTTATTTTCTCTAGGCTTTAAGTCCTTCAAAGCATTTAAAATCTGTTTCAGACTATCATCTTCTTTTGGTTTGACAACTGAAGGATTATTTGACTCTTTTTTACCAAACTTGGTTGGTTTCCAATCCTCCCTTCTACCCACTTTCCCTGATACTCTTCTGTTTGTTTCAATATTTACTGCTATCTTATATTCTTCTCTAATATTCCTAGGGCTCTTGTCTCTTAAGAGATAACCCATCTTTGTATCAAAAGCATTAAGATAAGGAGCAAGACATACCTTATCATCCAGTCTCATTACTTATAGAAGTTTGTGCATTGCTCTCTGGAATCTGATGTTGAACTCAACCACCTCTTCATTAGAGTTATTTTTAATATTGTTGAACTCATTCAACATGAAACCCTCATTCATCTTATCACCATATTGGTCCCTGAAACATTCTTTCACTTCATCCATGGATCCAAAAAAATCATGGGGTAGTCCTCTAAACCAATCCCTCACATCCTTAGTTAGTGATTGAACAAATGATTTCATCATGACATCATCATGTGTGATCTCATAATCATCCATCATATTAATGAAATTCTTCAAATTCTCCTCACATGTTATAACATTGTTACAAAGAAATTTTGGGAGCATATCCATTATCTTTTAAGGAGTTTCATTTGGATAACCTGGAATACCAAGGAAAATAAATTTCCTATACCTTTCTATATAGACAGGTGTTTTTTGAGTTGAATTCATACCTTGAACATTTGATGCTACAACATTTGATGTGGTAGCATTTACAAAACCAGCAGGTGGTGGTACATTCATTCCTAAATTTAGAGATACTTTAGCATTAGTAATAATGAGAGGAGGACAAGAGGTTTACCTAAGAAATTCAATTTTATTTTGCATCTCCATAGTAGAGGCCTCTAATTCAGTTTTCTCCAAGTCCTTGGCTATGATCTCCCTCTCCCTCCTAGCTCTCTCCAAGTCAGAATCCAATTTGGACATTGGATCCACTGGAGGCCCTTTACCTTCAAGCTCATTAATTTCAACTCCCACTACCTTTTTCTTACCCTTTTCCTTGGGTTTTTGTGTATCATACAATTGCTAGACAACTGGTTCATATTCAATCTTTTCAGGTGCAACAGTGGAATTTATTGCTTCTAAATCTTGCAATTGCCTTTTTAATTATTCAGATTTGATCTGAGCATGTCTTATCCTATCCTCTTTTTCCTTTTCTCTTCTTTGTCTTATGGAAATCTACTCTTGGATTCTCCTTTCCAACTCACCTACTTAAAAAATTTCCTTTAAGTCTGGGAGAGTAGATTCAAATTCGGAGGTTTCTTCCATGATGGATACTTCTCTTCTGTGAGTGTGGTCCAAAGGGCTTTGGGATGAGGGAGAGCTCGGAACACTAGGGGAATTCCTATTCTCATCACCTCTACTTTGGATTCTAGACCTTTGTTCATTTCCATGTGGCTCACTATGAACCACCTTCCTAACATATCTTGGTCCATTTTCATCTTTCTCACTCTAAGAATAATAGTCACCATATACAACCAGTCCCAAATTTGCACCCATATGAACTTTTGGTGCACCTTCTTCCTGATGGGGTGGAATGGGCTCATATATCCCGATGTTCCTCTTCTACCTCCAAGTTTGAGGAATAGTCCTATTAGCACTTTCATTCATTTGTTGACCAGCTCTAGAAGTTGATGGAATCTCAGCTTACACAATTATCCTTAGGATTATTCTTCATCCTAGATCTAGTACACTTATAGCTCATATTCAAATAGTGTGTGAAATGATTGTATAACTCAGCACTGATGTTAAGATTTTCTTCGAGTTTCCACCCAACACTTAGCTAGGAAAGTACACACTAGCTCTGAGAAATAAAGATTGTGCTATAAAGAGACTTCTCAAAATAGCAGATAACAAAAGGGGGCTAAACAAATCCTAAACAAATTTTTATAGTAAACTAAAACCCTGGGACTAGAAAAGATAACTTTGTACTTCAATGGTCAACTAACTAGTAAAAATAAGTAAGAAGGCCAGGAGTTTAGCTCAAATTGAAAAACCTTACTTCACTTACTGCACTTTAATTCCACATCTCCCTAGCAAAGTCACCATTTTTTTGGTTCTTTTTTATGTTGTAATCATTATACAACAACATTTTCACTTTATGACAAGATCTTAGAGAGAGGCTAGCTCCAACTATTTATCAATATAATGAAAAAGAGCAATTGACAAGCATGCCTACCATACTTATAAACTTTAGGTTCTGCTAAACCAAGGGGGGGACACCCTTTAACACCTTCAAATATTCCTTAAGATGTCAATCTAGAAAGAATCTCACACAGGCTCAACATATCCGGGAGATACTAGATAAGTGGCTAATTATCCATTGAAAATCAACCTTGAAATGGTGGATGATATGAATAGAGCATAAAAACTTATAAACATACAAGACTTATTAGAGTTTATGTTTGTATTTGTAGAAATATGACCAAAATATATACTAGAAATGTAACAATATGAGAACTACTAGCTTATGATCAGTGCCTTCTCCATTGGGGTAAACTCTCAAAACAGATACAGTATGCAAAAGTTAATTACTATCAAAGATTCTAGGCCATAAACACAATTATCCCACACCCATACTACTTATGAAATCCTATTGCATAATTAGATGAATCTATGCACTAATTCGAGAATCATTTAATTTGATCCTTGATCAAATCTCTAAACAGCTACATACACACAAATAAGATCTATGCTAATGAATTGGAAAATTCATAACTCATCAGATGAACACAAAAGGAGAGATTGGAAGTAGGTGTAACCACCTAAATTTGTTCTGCTCTGACTATAGACCCTATTTTCCCTAAGTGTGATCATACCCCCAATTATGTCCAGACAACTCTTCGATCAGCTGGCATAATTCATTCAAATCAGATTTAATTTCCTAAGTTATTCAATCACTAAATTTTAATAATCACCTAAGCCAATCAAATCAAAACCAATCAATTTTAAATCATTTCAAATCAAACCTGGGTAAGGTAATTAATTTAAAAGGAATTAAATAAATCTCTATCGTATCTAATCACTTGCAAACCCTATCTTCTAGCTTAAATTAATCTAATTAATTGGATATAGTCCTAATTAATTATCTATAGCAATAAATGGCTTAAATAATTAATTTCTCTATTTTTTAATGAATATATTAATAATAATTCATTTCATTAATATTCCTTTTAACCCCTAACCTAACCTATCTCAACTATCTTACCCCTGGGTTCAAACCCATCCCAACATATTCCCCCCATGCTAAACCTAATCCCAATCCTAATCCTATCCTAAACCATGGTGGGCACTAGAAATGTGTGTGCTAAATTGTGCACCTGTTACCTGCGACACAACACTTCAATAGATCATTACGTTAGTGAAAATAGGGTTAGTAAAGCATGTAAATCCACTAAAATCGATCTATTTATTTCTAACTAGGAGGAGTGTGAAAAATAACATAATAGCCCTCAGATTATGCCCTTCTCAGTAACATATACAACCTAGCATGAAAGATTCAATTAAAACTAAGAAAGATATCCAATAAACATGCATTCTAGCTCTAAAAATCAAAATTATAACAATGCATAAACATGGAAGCTAAAATGTAATATGAATCTATGCTAATCCTAACAACATAAAAATGTTTTTCAATTTTAAAATTAAGGGCCATTTGAGCTCAAAAACTCATTCTATTTATAGAAGAAATGAGGAGAGAGAGGGGGGACAAGAGTCATTAATGGAGGTGTAAAACTCATTAATGAGGTGTAAGAGGCATTAATGCCAAAGACATTCATGAGGCATGGGCTTGGGGAATCTCCATTACTAATGCATTAATGAGAGCATTTAAGAGGCATGGTGAGGGGTGTAAGTCCAAGCTTTGAGAAAGTGGACTTAGAGGGAGTCAAGCTTGAGAAAATTGACTTTCTCAATAGGGTTGAGTTCCTAACCAAAAATTTAGGAATGTGACAACAATAGGAAGTGGGTTAGGATAGGATTAAGATTAGGATTAGGTGTAGCATGGGGGGGAATTGGTTGGGTTGAGTTCCTAATAAAAAATTTAGGAATGTGACAACATTAGGAAATGGGTTAGGATAGGATTAAGATTAGGATTAGGTTTAGCAGTTTCTTCGCTCATGAAAAGTCATTTGAATGTGATCCACATACACCTCCGTGGACTTCTTTTAACACATGATCTGATTCTTCAAGTTCTAAACATCTAAGAAGTGTACCATCAAGACCTCATTGATATAAGTTATTAGTTATGAGGACATAACACGATGTTGTCCTAATCAAGGCTCATTTTTTCATTCTTGGATAGATCATTGAGAATGGTTCTGTCAGTTAGGTAAGCAATGATTTTAGCATATCGAGATTGGTATTGGGCATTAAAAGTGCAAATTACTTGGTATTGAGGGGTATCAAAGGCTGGATAGGATAATTCTTCCACCAAGAAGTCATAGTGGAATTGATGTTCCTCTAGTTATAACATGGACGCCAATGTAGCCATAGCATCTGCAGCTTTGTTCTGTGTTCTGGGTATCTGTTGGAATGTGATGAAGACAAAGTACTTCTTTAATTCATCAACCAGTCACTTGTAGGGCATCAAATTCTCATCTTTCATATGATAATCTTCATTGACTTGATTGATAATGAGCTATGAGTCACCATACACGTGTAACTCTACAATCTTCCATTCCATGGAAATTTTAAAACTGTTTACCAATGCTTCATATTCAAAAATGTTATTTGTGCATGGAAATGTCAATTTGTAGGACTTTGGTATTTTGTAGCCTTGAGGAGTTATGAATAGAACCCCTGCTCCAGATCCTTGTTGTGTGAAAGAACCATCAAAGTACATCTTCCATGGATGCTCAGTGAGATGCATAATTGTTTCATCAGGGAACTCAATTCTTAAAGGCTCATCATGTTGAAGTGGTGAATAAGCTAATTGATATGTGAGGACTTGTCCTTTAATATCCCTCATATCCATATACTCAATGTAAAATTCTCTTAGAATGAGGACCCACTTTGCCAGACGTCCTGTTAATGTTGTTTTACTCAAGAGGTACTTCAAAGGATCTATCTTTGCAATGAGCCTTATTGTATGTGATAGCATGTAATGTCTCAATTTTTGTGATGCAAAGACAACTACTAAGCATGCTTTCTCAATAATGTTGTAATTGAGTTCATAGGAGATTAGTGTTCTACTGATGTAGTAGATCACTCTTTCTTTCTTAGTTTCATCCTCTTGTGCAAGAAACACTGCTAGTGATGTGTCTGTAATTGAAATATACAACATTAATGGCTTTCCATGAATGGGTGCCATAAGAATATGAGGATTAGCCAGGTATTCTTTTAATTCTTTGAATTTGGCTTCACAATGTTCATCCCATTTGAAAGTGACCCCTTTGTGTATTAATTTGGTAAAGGGTTGTTCCATGTCGGCAAGTTGTGACATGAACCTCCTGATTGATTGAAGTCTCCCTTGCAATGTCCTCATTTGACTAATGTTGCATGGAGGAGTCATCTCTAGTATAGCTTTGACTTTGCCAGTTTCTACCTCAATTCCTTTTGCTGAGACAATAAATCCTAGGAGTTTTCCTAATTGGACCCCAAAGGCACACTTCTTTGGATTGAGCCTAAGTTGAAATTTCTCCATACGATCCACTATCTTCCTCATGTCTTCAATATGAGTATTCTGTTCTTTTGATTTAGCTAAGGTGCCATCCACATAATCCTCCATGTTTTTATGCATCATATCATGGAATATAGTGGTCAATTCTCTTTGATATATAGCACCGACATTCTTTAACCCAAATGGCATGACATTCCAGCAAAAGGTGCCCCATGCACATGTAAATGAAGTCTTCTCTTGATCTTCAGGAGAAATTTTAATCTGATTATAGCCTGAGGAACCATCCATTAATGAATATATTTGGTAGCCTATTGTGAGGTCTATGATCATATCAATATTAGGCAGTGGGAAGTCATCCTTAGGACATGCCTTGTTTAAGTCTCTGAAGTCTGTATAGTTCCTAATAGATTTATCAGATTTAGACATGGGGACCACATTGGAGATCCATCCTGCATAAGCAATGACTTAGATGAATCCATCTTTTAATAATTTCTCTAGCTCTTCTTTCACTAGCAATTCAACATGAGGATGCATCTTTCTTAGTTTTTGTTTCATGGGTTTGATCCCAAGAGCTATAGATAAGTGGTGCATTATTAATTTAGGAGCCATTCCAAGCATATCTATATAAGGCCATGCAAAGTTGATCTTTTTCTCTTTCAGGAACTTGGTGAACTATGTCTTCTCCTCTTCTGACAAAGATTGTGCTAGGTGTACTATTTAAGGATCTTCAGTTGTGCCCAAGTTAACTAGTTGTGTTGGTTCTATCAGAACTAAAGGCCTTTCTTGAAAGTGCTCAGGGAGGATATCAAGAATCCCATCCTTTGGCACCTTTGAGAGGTTTTCACCATTAGATAGGTCTTTTGTTTTTACTATTTTAGAATCTGATAATGCCACAATGTGGTTTTCACCGTCAGTTCTCTTTCTCTTTTTATTTTTCAATTTTTGACTGAGAAACTTGATATCCACCTATGAAATGTTCATGCTCCTTGCATTGGTGGAAGAAGGGTAAGGTTCACAAGTATTTACATAGAAAACCAAGGTGTATTCATTGGGAAAATCAAGTATAGGAGTAGGATCTGTATTAGTTCAATCAATTAAGTTTGGGTTTATCAAAGACTGTTGGTCCACAGAGAGGGGTGTGAATCAGTGGACTTACAATTATTTGCACACTCAGTCTCTAAATCTGATTCAACTCGGTAAACTATATTTACTGCACTCTAGACAACATGCAACCTTGAGCAACTTTTAGCAGCAACATTGACACATATCATCCACATAAGGTAATGACATATTAACACCAAATTTTAATGAGGAAACCCAAATTGGGAAAAACCTCCATCGGACTTGCCACCCACAAATAAAATACTCTTCTAAAGTATGCTCGGTAAGGAGCCAATCCTATTAAAGATTACAAAACACATTGTTAAATGTGACCCGGTCAAGGGATTTTCCTCGGATCTGTTAAGATCTTCACTCTGTTAAAAGTGGTCTAATAAAAGGATTTAAAACACTCTATTATAATGTCACCTATCTCTAGGCTTTACAATAGGATAGTCATATCCACTCGGTTAAGAGATTTCTCAGATACAAATATGAAACATACAATAAAAACTTGATTTGTTAATGCAACAACTGTCTTCTACCTTTTGCTTGATCAGATCCTTTTCTATTCACTTGGTATGCTGGATTCAGTGCTTCATCACTTCTTCAAAAAATCTTGTATCAATCATTCATAATATCTATTCAGAATTTGGAATTCTGTCTTCTTCTTTTCCCTATATCACTCAATGACTTCTCTTCTGTCAACCTTTTTCTTTTCTTTTCATTAATCAACCAGTAGCTATCTTCACATTCGTGTAGCTTCATTTATATAGACAATATTTTGCCTCTTGATCTCCTTGATTAGGTTATCTGCAAATCAATCTTAGTCATTCGATCATCCTTATGATTTCTTTCCACTCGGTGAACTACCTGACTTTGGTAAACCACCTGAATTTTACCTTGGAACTTGTTCCCTTCTTGGGACTCACAACATTTGTTTTGCCGCTTAATCTCTGCCCTTGATCTTCATCTTGATTTTTCAGTTTGTAGATCTTGTAACAAGCTTCTTCCTTTCCTGTGGAATCTTCCAGGTCATCATGATCTATCTTAGATTTGATCTTATCATTAAATTCCAATGACTGTTCCTTACTCGGTAACTGACTTTATGACTCGGTGACATGAACTTCACTGCTCGGTAACTAACAACACTCGGTGCCTTTGCATGAACTTGGTACTTGGTAACTATGACCGAATAGTATTTCCACTCAATGACTATTTTCACTTGGTGCTTGGTTCTACTTCCTTTACCAACTGCTCCCTTTGCTTACATTACCGACTGAATTCTCATACTCGGTAGTCTCATTCATTTCCTTTACCGACTTGACTAAAATGTGTTACCGACTATGTTACCATGAAAACAATGTAGAAAAAAATTATACCAATCATCACTAAATCATTGTCTAATCTGTATTAGTTGCCCAATTAAGTTCTTCAACACTTTCATCTTTTCACTTTCTCTCTTTCCTTGTCTTCCTCAACTTGAAGTTTACTCCAAATAATATGGCAACTCAATATGAATTATAAATCAATTGCTTGACATCAATGAAAAAATAAAAACTTATCTAAGAGTATTCTACAAATTTTTATGCCTCTGATCTCGGTCTTCATCATCATCTCATCATGTGAATATCAGTTGGTTAACAATCTCCCTCTTTGACATTGTTGGCAACCTTGGCAATTGATGATGGAAAGCTTGGAACCTCCGTCTTTTCTCTGTATTCTTCTTTGCTCCCTCTGAGTTGATTCTTCTTTTGAGTTATTCAAACTCCCTCTTTCATAATAATACTTTCTTTGTGTTCCTCAACACTCTTATTTCTGATAATCATCAATTCACATAATATCTCCCTCTTTGACAACAATGTCAAAGTGTCATACTTCCTGAGAATATTTAGGTAGTGAATCATACCTAGCATGTACTAATAGCTCTTTTCATACATCATTGTTTCTTATTCACAGCTTCAGGTATCACCTCAAGTGTGAAATCTTGCATCAACTCAAAAAAAAGGTATTCTAATAAGTCCTAGAATTGATGCAGCATGCAGCATGCATTTTTAGTGAATGTTGGGTAGGGTTAAGACCCCTAATTTACCTCTAAGATACTCAAAATAATCCTTCGATAGTGGTTTAGTGAATATATCTGCTATCTGCTCCTTTGAACTTACATATTCCAACATCACATTCTTCTCTTGTACTTGCTCTCTCAAATAGTGATATTTGATAAAAATGTGCTTTGTCTTAGAATGCATAACCGGATTCTTTGATATATTGATAGCACTTTTATTATCATAATAAATAGTAATTGGATCACTAATCTCTTCATTCATGCCTTCAAGTAGTTGTTTGATCCATACAATATTTGCACAATTCATAGCTACAACAACATATTCAGCCTCGACAGTTGATTGTGAAATGCAACTTTGTTTCTTGCTCAACCATGTTACTAATCTGTCTCCCAAAAATAAAGCTCCTCCACTTGTACTTTTTCTATCATCAATGTTCCCAGCCCAATAAGAATCAGTATAGAATTTCAAAGAAAAGTCTCCTTTCTTTTTGTATAGTAACCCAAAATCTTCAGTGCCTTTCAAATATCTCATTATTCTTTTTACTGCAGACATGTGTGTCTCCTTTGGATTGGAAGAAAATCTTGCAAGAATCCCTACATCATGTGAAATATTGGGTCTGCTATGTACAACATAATGTAACTTACCAATCATTGATCTGTAAACTTTTTCATCTACTGCCTATGATTCATCTTCCTTTGATAATTTACATCTAGTGGCCATAGGTGTTCCGACAGGTTTTGAATCCTCCATACAAAATGTCTTCAAGACTTCCTTGATGTACTTTGATTGTGTGATGTAAATCCCATCTTTGGTTTGTTCTATTTGTAATCCAAGAAAGAAATTTATCTCTCCTATCATGGACATTTCAAATTCCTTTTTCATCTCTTCAGTAAATGATTGACTCAATGTGTCACTTCCTCAAAAAATAATATCATCAACAAATATTTCAGCAATCAAAATTTCTTTATTATCATCACATTTCAAATACAGATTACTGTTGTCACTTGTTCTCTGAAATCCAATCTTGATCAAATAAGAATGCAATCTTTCATACCATGCTCAGGTGCTTGCTTTAAGCCATATAGTGTTTTGTGCAATTTGCATACCATGTCCTTGTCAATGTCTTTAGAAAATCCCTCAGGTTGTTCAATGTAAACTTCTTCTTCAAGAATTCCATTAATAAATACAGATTTTACATCCATTTGATAAACTTTGAAACTTTTTAAAGATGCATATGCTAGTAGAATTCTGACTCCTTCTAATCTAGCAACAGGTGCAAAAGTTTCACCATAATCAATTCCTTCTTCTTGTGCATAACCTTTACAAACTAATCTTGCTTTGTTCCTGATAACATCTCCATGCTCATTCAGTTTGTTTCTGAAAATGCACTTAGTACCAATTACATTTTTGTCCTTAGGTCTCGGCACCAGTTCCCATGTGTTGTTTTTCTTAATTTGATCTATCTCTTCTTTCATAGCATTAGTCCAATCTTCAATATCTAGAGCATCTTTTACTTTCCTTGGCTCAAATGTAGATATTAAGCATGTATTGTTCCTTACCTTGCTTCTTGTCATTACTCCATCATCTTTGTTTCCAATTATCTTGCTCAGTGAGTGGTGTCTTCTTACATATTTAGCTAGGATAGGCTCGGTAGTCGATGCAAGTACTTCATCATCACTCAGTTGTCGTTCCATCTCTTCAGCTTCCTTCTCTAGTTGTCCTCTCGGTAGTACATCAGTAGGTACATATACAAATCTTTGATAATCCTCTGGTTCCTTTTTCTTGTCTTTATCATTTTTCTCTGCAAATTCATCAATTTTCACATTGCCACTTTCGACAATCTTGTTAGTAGACTTGTTTAAACATTTGTAAGCTTTTCTCTTTTTGGAGTATCCAAGAAATATTCCTTCATCACCTTTAGAATCAAACTTTCCATCTCTATTATCTTTCAAGATATATCATATACTTCCAAAAACTTTGAAATAACTTTCATTAGGTTTGTGCCCATACCAAATTTCATAAGGTGTCTTGTTTGTGCCTTTCTTCAATTGTACTCGGTTCAATGTGTAGGCTGCGGTACTTACTTCTTCTCTCCAGTATGTTTGAGAGATTCCCTTCTCAATCATTAGTGTTCTTGCACAATCAACAATTGATTTGTTTCTTCTTTCTGCTATTCCATTCTGTTGTGGTGTTCTTGGTGCAGACATTTGTCTCTTTATCCCATGTTCATTGCAGAAGAGTGTAAACTCATCAGACGTAAACTCTCCCCCCCTATCAGATCTCAGACATTTCAGTTGTCTTCCAGTTTCCTTTTCAACTCTTTCCTTATACCACTTAAACATTTGAAAAGCATCAGATTTTTCTTATAAGAACATGACAGACATCATTCTAGAGAAATCATCAACAAACAAAATGAAATATCTATCACCATAGTAACTTTGTGTTCTCATGGGTCCACATAAATAAGTGTGCACTAAGTCCAGGATTCCTTTGCTAACATAGGTTTTACTTGTAAAACTTGACTTAGTCATTTTTCCAATCTGACATTCCTTCCACATGACATTTTCAGGTTTATCCAATCTTGATAGACCTCTAACTCTATTCTTTTTTCTCACCTTGATCAAGTTGTCAAAATTAACATGACATAACCTCTTGTGCCATAGCCAGACATCCTCCAGTTTTGTGTATAGACAACTCTTTTCAGAAGTATCAAGGTAGAAAAGATTACCTTTAGTTTGTTCACCAGTGGCGATCATATTTCCATGTTTGTCAAACACTTTTACCTTCCCATTTTGGAATTCCAGTCGGTGACCTATTGTATTTAGCTATGGCACACTCAACAAATTATACTTTAGTGCTTCAACCTAGTAAACATCATCACATCTTGTATTATTCAGAAGAATTATAGAACCTTTACCTTTGATAGGACATAGAGCATCAATGCCAAATCTAACAAATCCTCCATCATGATTTTCCATAGTAATAAACTTTTGTGTATCACCAATCGTGTGATGTGTGTAGCCACTATCTATAATCCATGCATCATTTTTTCTCATGTGAGAAATTAAGGCTTTTTCTTCTACGTGCCTTTCTTCATCAGAGTCATCTTTGATAGCAACATAAACAACTTCCTCATCTTCATTATCATCAGTGTCATCATCAGTTAATCCTTCTTCAGCAATGTAGCATGACTTCTTACCTTTATCTCTAAAATCTTGGTATCCTCTGAATTTTTTTTCTTTCTTATTTTGTCGGTTATCTTTTCTTTCATCATCCTTGTTTCCTGGAAAGCTAGATGCAATATGACCAATCTTGTTGCAATTCAAACATTTTAAGGGTAGCTTACCTCTGTACTTACCTTTCCCTCTTGGTAACCTTCTAGCTAACAATTCTTCAAACTCCTCTTGTTGTCTATCATCTTCATCATACAAAGTTTCCAACTCACTTCTACATTAATGAAGTCTTTCAATCACACTGCTTGCATATCCATCATTGGAAGTAGACTCTCTAGGGTTTCCAATATTTAGGGATGACTTGAATGCAGATTCAATCTTAGCAGTGGTTGTCAGACTATTATCAAATTCATTTAACTCAAATGCAGTCAACTTACCGATTGTAGCATCTAATGAGACTGTCATCTGGGGTATGGATCTTAGTTCTTGTATAGCTGATACTCGGATATCATACATAGGTAGCAGGGTTCTCAATAGATTTATTGTCACATCTTCTTCATCAATATGGCCTGCAATGCCTCTAATAGCATTTATGACTTCCTTTAGTCTTGTACTATATTGTGTCACATTTTCACCTTCTTTCATTCTCATTGAATCAAACTTTCCTCTTAGACTTTCTGCTTTTGCTTTTTGAAGATGTTGATCTTCTCCATGCACTAATGTGATCTCATCCCACATCTGCTTTGCTGTATCACATCCATTAAGATCATTAAATTCCTGGTCGGTGAGAGAAGAGAATATCTCTATCATCAATTGTGTGTCTTCTTGTCTTTCCCTTTCCTGCTCAAGTGTCATAGGACCAAAAGGTGGTGGTGAGTACTCATTATAAAGATAATATAATGTATATTCTCCAATTCCAAAGAGATGTAATCTCATTCTACTTTTCCATGTAGAGAAATTGTCCTTATTCAACTTAGGTGCTTCCCTCTTATACATCTTCGAATCTTTAACTCAAGTCCCTTTAAACTTTTCTCTTCAGAGTAATGAGGCTCTAATATAAATTGTTGGTCCACAAAGAGGGGGGTGAATTAGTGGACTTACAATTATTTGCACACCCGGTCTCTAAATCTGATTCAACTTGGTAAACTATATTTACTGCACTCTAGACAACATGCAACCTTGAGCAACTTTTAGTAGCAACATTGACACATATCATCCACATCAGATAATGACATGTTAACACCAGATTTTAATGAGGAAACCCAAATTGGGAAAAACCTCTATGGGAGTTTCCACCCACAAATAAAATACTCTTGTGAAGTATGCTCGGTTAGGAGCCAATCCTATTAAAGATTACAAAACACATTGTTAAATGTGACCCGGTCAAGGGATTTTCCTCAGAACTGTTAGGATCTTCACTCTATTAAAAGTGGTCTAATAAAAGGACTTAAAACACTCTGTTAGAATGTCACCTATCTCTAGGGTTTACAATAGGATAGTCATATCCACTTGGTTAAGAGATTTCTCAGATACAAATATGAAACATACAATAAAAAATTGATCTGTTAATGCAGCAATTGTCTTCTACCTTTTTCTTTATAAGATCCTTTTCTATTCACCTGGTGTGTTGGATTCAGTGCTTCATCACTTCTTCAAAAACTCTTCCATCAATAATTCATAATATCTATTCAAAATTCAGTCTTCTTCTTTTCCCTGTATCACTCGGTGACTTCTCTTCTGTCAACCTTTTTCTTTTCTTTTCATTAATCAACCAACAACTATCTTCACATTCATGTAGCTTAATTTATATAGACAATGTTTTGCCTCTTGATCTCCTTGATAAGGTTATCCACAAATAAATCTCAGTCATTCGATCATCCTTATGATTTCTTGCTACTCGTTGAACTGCCTAACTTTGGTAAACTGCCTAACTTTTACCTTGGAACTTGTTCCCTTCTTGGGACTCACAACATTTGTTTTTCTGCTTAATCTCTACCCTCGATCTTCATCTTGATTTTTTGGTTCATAGATCTTGTAACAAACTTCTTCCTTTCCTGTGAAATCTTCTAGCTCATCATGATCTATCTTAGATTCGATCTTATCATTAACTTCCAACGACGGTTCCTTGCTCGGTAACTGACTTTATGACTCGGTGACATGAACTTCACTGCTCAGTAACTAACAACGCTTGGTGCCTTTGCATGAACTCAGTACTCAGTAACTATGACTGAATAGTATTTCTACTCAGTGACTATTTTCACTTGGTGCTTGGTTTTGCTTCCTTTACCGACTGCTCCCTTTTCTTACATTACCGACTGACTTCTCATACTCGGTATTCTCATTCATTTCCTTTACCAACTTGACTAAACTGTGTTACCGACTATGTTATCATGAAAACAATGTAGAAAACAATTATACCAATCATCACTAAATCATTGTCTAATCTGTATTAGTTGCCCAGTTAAGTTCTTCAACACTTTCATCTTTTCACTTGCTCTCTTTCCTTGTCTTCCTAAACTTGTAGTTTACTCCGAATGATATGGCAACTCAATATGAATTAGAAATCAATTGCTTGACATCAATGAAAAAATAGCAACTAATCTAAGAGTATTCTACAACTTTGTATACCTCTGATCTCGGTCTTCATCATCATCTAATCATGTGAATATCAGTTGGTTAACAAAGACAAGGAGTCAGACTCTGGGAAGGACAACATCACATCAACATCAAGACTATTAACTGACATGACATATTATATTATGTTAATCTTTTCAATGTTTAGATCAATAAGAGTCAGATTGTCATTAAAAGGAGTCCACGAAGGTGTATGTGGATCACATTCAAATAAATTTTCACTAGCAAAGAAACTACTCAGAGTAGGCTGTTACTGGCCTTCAATGGAAAAAGATGCTATCCACTTTTCAAAAACATGTCATAAATGCCAATCACATGGAAATCTCATCCATGCTCCTGCCAGAGAACTGATACCTTTTATAACACATTTTCCATTTCATCAATGGGCCTTTGACTTGGTTTGAAAAATATATCCTAATTCTTCAAATGGATGCAAATTCATCATTATGGCCACTGAGTATTTCATGAAGTGGGTCGAAGTTGTGCCGCTAATCAAAGCCACTGGAAAACATGTGGCTATGTTCGTCTTGAACTACATTACCTATAGATATGGGATACCTTCTTCAATTGTGATAGAAAATGGGGGCCAATTTAAAAACCAAGATGTTGATGACCTTTGTGAACAGTTCCACATCACTCAAAATTTCTCCTCAATCTATTATACTCAAGGTAATAGACAGGCTGAGACATCTAACAAGAATATTCTCAAGATCCTACATTGAATTGTTATTAAGTCTAGTAGAGATTGACATTTACAACTAAATATGACACTTTGGGCCTATAGAACAAGCATCAGAAAACCAACAAGAGCTACACCATTTGCCTTAGTCTATGGCGCTGAAGCAGTACTACCTATTGAGGTTGAAATCCCATCTTTGCGGATATCTTTACAAGGTCTTGTAACAAATGAGAAATACCGCATTGACAAGGTGAATTCTTTAGAATTACTTGATGAGCGCAGACAACAGGCATTTGATCACCTAAAAGTGTACCAAGAAAGAATGTCTAAGGGGTACAATAAAAAGGTCAAATCATGACAATTCCAAGCGGGGGATCTCGTCCTAAAGGAGAATCCTAAAAACCAGCCTAATAGAGAATAGAAGGGAAAGTTTGAACCTAACTAGTTGGGACATTATGTTATCACTGCTACTTTTAGGACAGGAGCCATACCTGTTATAAAATTCAAAGGGAAGTGATTATAAAATACACTTACCCAACTGTTAAGAATAGTTTTTCTTTTAAGGGTGATAGAGAAAACTTAAAAGATTATTTATAAAAAGACAAATTTATGTTCACTAACAAGACAACTAATCTAGCTTGAGCTAAAATTCAGACTTAGGAGAGGGGTAGGTTCTCTTTTTCCCATTGATTTAGGGCATTATCACTTCAGATGTATGCGCACATGTTCCTCCTTGGATGTAGAACTGAAAATCATAAATCTCCCTTCCTACCAGAAAAGAAGCTATTTTGACAGAAATCATTTTGTAGCAAGTCATTTCAATATCAGTGCCACATTTCTGCATCAAGCAGAGATGGAAGATTTTTGGGCAGACTGTGTAGATGAAATTGAAGTTGAAAAGAGATTGCACTCCAGATTCACCTTGCAATAGATTGCCTCATTACGATTTCCTTTCAAGGTTAAAGGTTTAGATATTGAAGATGAAGAAAGTGTCTTGGAATCTAGATATGTGGAGCTTAATGATGATGCATTAGCTAGGAAGACAGATTGGGAAGAAAGAGAAGAAGAAGATGTGAATGTCATGTCCAAAGATGTGTTTAAAAGAACACGTAGATGGTTAAAAGAACTATATCAAAAGAATAAGAAAGAAAATTCTGGTTCATTAATCAGAAATATTATGAGGATTTTAAAGCTCGTGGCCTCTCCTGTCCATACTAATAAGATTGATAAATTTCTTTATGTAGGTGAAATAAACTCTGGAGTATAAGTTCATTCAGAAGAAAAGAAGCCAGACATTGAACAATCTCCGAGAATAAAAAGAACCAGAAACAAAAGGAAAGAGAAGGTAGATAATATCCCCTGCACTGTAATAGATCCAGAGGAAGAATCTGATCTACAAACTCAAAGAAAATCCAAAATGAGTAAGTCACCAGTCAGTCCTCCAGGAAATGAATCAGCAAAAGCAAGTCAGCAGGACCTGACAATTTTGAAGAGCCTTGGAACACAAGCCTCTGCAAAGACTACTACACCGCAGACTGCGAACTGGCTAGAATTATCAGTCAGCAAAAAGAGAAACATCATGCCACTCTCCACTCCAATTGGAGATCTAGTCAACAAGTACCTGGGAAAAACCCCAAGGGTGAAGAAGCCTAAAATAGAGGCTATGTTGGATGTGGACCCTAAAATAGGCCACTCGATAATGGAGGTTTTCAAGCCCAGTTCCAATAAAACCATTGATGAAGTGATAGAGAAGGATTTCAATGTGCAAAAGGTGGATTTAGGTAATGGCCACTAGAGTGACCGATTTGAAGATCTTGAACTCGGCCAATAAGAAAATAAATCACGGGGTATTGAAAGACATTGAAGAAAAAATGAAATTGAAGTAGGTTATTTGTGAATTAGCTAAATATATACAACAGCTTCAAGGTCCAGTTCCTCAGCCCCTGTCCATGATACCCATCGACTTGGATGTTAAGTGACAGTAGGGACTTAGGGGCTCACGTGAAATAATTAACCAATTCCAAGGTGAAACATTAGCCTATGAGGCTGCTCATTTCGATGGTGCATAACACTTAAGTTGTGAGTTAAATGAATGGTAACATATAGGAATAGGTCAATGACAAAAAAGTGTTAGAGTAATAAGTTAATTCACTTATTGATTAAATTATTATGTCACTTAAATTATCTCTAGTTTACTTAAGCTAGACTTTAGGCATGTTATAATTAATTCTTTTATTAATTATTATCATGCAAACTAGTTACTTCCTTTTTTAGAGTTTTGATCTCCTTTATAAGGATTGATCTCATTTTAATTCATTATTCCCTTTCCGAATGAATATTTCATCTTTAAGATCATTCTTTGTTGTGTCTCCATTCTTTTCTTTTGTGACTGGTTTTTGCTATAGTGGATCTTTGTGATAGAATTCTATGAATTCTAATATGGTATCAGAGCGTTGTTGTTGCATCCCGTTCTTAAGTTTTTAAAGAATTTTTGGAGCTCTGAGGGTTTCAAGTTTACAAAGGTTTACTGTGTGGATCTGGGGGGAGCTATTTTTTGGAGCACTTTGCGCACAAACCGACCTCATGGTTGCATCTAGAAGGCCCAAAAACTTATATTTTCATATAAAGCACGTCCAATTTGGACATAGTTGAAATCTGAGGAAAATATTTTTTTGTTGTACGATCCTTTTGGGGCACATTTTTGAGGTAGCAAAAAATTAAAAAACCATACTTTATATGGGGTTTAAAAAAAAATTTCAAAAATTTTGTAGCGGTTCGTACCCCACCCACCTGCCCGTAGGCAGGTGGTGGGGCCTCCCCCTACACCGT
>MU227760.1:3401752-3428330 GCA_018584345.1 Thuja plicata
TTAGCAGAGATTTCTTGGGATTATTCTTGCTTTTGAGGCCTCTTTGGTGTTTTTCTCGTATCTTGAGAAAATAGAGACATTTTTGGGCAAACGAGATATTGTCAGAAAGTTGGTTCCGAGCCCAATTTGATTTTGCATGTTCGATTTTATGATTTTCCCATTTTGCAAGGTTTTTCCAATCAAAGTCAGGGTTCCTTTTTTCACTACAAGAGCCATATCTTTCTCATCTAGGCTCCATTTTTCAACTTCTGTACATTGTTATAAATATGGTTCTGTACTCTTTCTTTTGGTATGGGTCTCATTTCGAGAATCTGCTCCAGGTATATTTTATTCAATTTTTTTTCTTTTTTGCAACCTGGTGGATATCTTGGATGTTTCAGGTTCTGGGATCATTTTCCTTACATGAGATGACTCATTTTTAGTTGTTACTTATGTTCCTACAACTTTTTATCATTCCTAAGCATTGTATACATCTATTTCTGTAGCATTTATTTTTTGCAAATGCACTGAGATAAAGTGT
Organism: Thuja plicata; assembly: GCA_018584345.1. NCBI lineage: Eukaryota > Viridiplantae > Streptophyta > Pinopsida > Cupressales > Cupressaceae > Thuja > Thuja plicata. The sequence goes on from MU227760.1 coordinate 3,402,273, forward strand.
CATCTGTTGCATGCTTGGGATCTTGCACATTTTTTGTTTGTTTGTACTTGCACTACATTATAAAGTGTCATGAGAGGGGGTTTGATCTACCTTTATCAAGTGATTATTCCTTCCACGATATTAGCCTCAGATGTGTGTAAAGAGAGTGATCCTTCCACGACACCATCCTTTATATGTGATTGTATTTTCTTCTGCACTTTCCATGTTCCTGGATCATCGACATGTAGTTGTTCTTGGCAGTCTAGTTCAGTGTACATGTCATGTCTCTCCATGCTCAACATTATGGGGGGTATCTCTTATTGGTTCTAATGCTTCCTTGGTTTGATGAAGTGAGATATGTATTCAGTATTTATTCCTATGTACTAGACAGATGTAGTAGTTGGGTACCTATGCATTTTGGTGAGATAGATCATTTACCATATGGACACTCTTTCATTCCTTTTTTTGAGGTATCCTTCCATCTTTTGATCATCTCTTCACACTTTGTTTTTTTTTTGCCATCTATATCTTCGAGTTCTGATGTTTTCCTTTGTTTTCCATCCTGATTCGAGTAGTGTCATTTGAGGGTACTCATGCTGATTATAGTCTTCTCTACCTGATCATATTCTTTTACAGTGGAGGTTCCAACAATTATTCTTCGACAGTGTTTGTATTTTCATGCTTTAGTGATGTTCTTCATGTTCATCCTTTGTTCCTTTTTTCTGGGACACTCTCTTGTTTTGAGGCTTCTTCAGTCCTTCACTAGGCTTCATCTCTTTTCAGAGAGGAGATTTTCCCACTAGGTTTTCTCCTTTTCTCCTCTTTACAGAGATTTCTTGTACTTGGGTACCTGATCAAGCCATGTTGTCGGGACCCATTTCCTATTTTCAGTTGTTATTTCTAGAGGTTTTAGCTACTCCCTAAGTTTATCTTAAGGGGGGTGTTAGAGTAATAAGTTAATTCACTTATTAATTAAATTATTTTGATTTAATTATGAAATCACTTATTATTTTTAGTTTACTTAAGCTAAATTTTAGGCATATAATAATTAATTCTTTTCTTAATTATTATTATCACTCAACCTAGTTACTTCCTTATTTAGATTTTTGATCTCCTTTATATGGATTGATCTCATTGTAATTTATTATTCCATCTCTAAATGAATATTTCATCTCTCAGATCATTCTTTATTGTGTCTCCATTCTTTTCTTTTGTGACAGGTTTTTGCTACAGTGGATCTTGGTGATAGAATTCTGTGAATGCTAATAAAAGAACAAGGATCTAGGGGGAAATCAAAGACCTGAGATTTTGAAGGGATTTTGCACTTTTACAACTTGGACACTTGGAAAAAACCCTAATTTTTCAAAGTTGGTAATAAATATAATGAGGTTACCAAGTAATAGCATCAATATCTTGAGCATTACATCCATTCTAAGATCAATAACCAAGAAATCCACTTGAAATTCAAATATTTCAATTTCCTTTTATTGCATAGCCTCTAATTAAGCCATAGCTTATAACCTAATTTCTTAATTTATCATATATTATTAATTTTATTTTACTAAAATCACATATATTATCTATGTTTAAACTTCTATTTACATATTAATGGTTATGAAAATAATCATAATAGAGCTTCATGATTTATGGATTGTAGAACACATTGCTTCTTAATGGCCCTCCATTATTCCATGACCTACTGTAGTTTACTAATTCATTTAAGATAAGCAATGGATAAGTTCAAGAATAATAAATGCACAAGCTTTAAGTCTTGACCTATTAACGTCATTCACATGCAGCTATAGGAATATATTGCTACATATACTTTTAAGTGAGTTTGCTTGTCCACTAGTCACCAAGTTATTAGTTTACCTTATTTGTGTTGGTAATCCAATTCTTAAGAAAGCTTTAATAACCCATTTTAATATAGGGTCATCATGTGTCCGCATAGTAGGACAAATTCTTAGTAAATGTAGATGCCTTAAATCATCACCTAGTAACCTCACTCAGACCACATGCAATTAAATCACTATTTCATCGTGTTCCTAAATATACTCACATCTTGTTTAAGTGAGTTCACATATCCACTTGCCACTACATTATTGGTTTACCTAATGTCATGTTGATATTCTAATGCCCAGATTCCAATTGTCTAACTACATTGCACAATTCAATGTCCACACTATGACCAAATGATTGTGCAAATAGAATGAGGAGATTTATATCATTTCATTGTATGGAAAAGAAACCACATTGATGATATTCACATGTCAATAAATAATTAGATTACAATTCCATGATAATAGTAATCTATTTGATTGTTTTTCTCATTTATTGTATCCTAATGACACCACCTAACTATATTCCCTTTTGGACTCCACTCAGAAGCTTGAAATATTAAAATATCACTTAAGTAAAATAAATTTTGATAATCACTTGCCAAAGACAAGTATTCTAACAAATGATTAATAAGTAACAAAAAAAACATTAATCTAACAATTAAATAATTATAATTGCAATAATATTATTGCCTTCAACAAGTATTAAACAATATAGGAATTGCTTAAAGTTGTTCAAATGACATTGTACATGCACTATGGGTTCCATGCAATGCCCTCCAAGATCTCAGGATTGATTCTATACATTTATTAGTAGGGGAGAGGACCTAGTCGTTGAGCAGCCTACCTTTGTGCTTCGAAAATCCTATGTAGGAACTTCAAATCATTCCCAATTTTTTATAACAGCTTACTTGGCCAATCCCATGCTTATAACTATGGTTTCAAAACCACATCATTAAATATGATGCCACATCAACATGCTTTTTGCCAAGGTGTCCAAAAAAACTTAAAAACAAGTTAGACCACTTGTGCAAAAATGAGACTCATACTTGTGCAGTTGATGTGGAAACACATGATTGGTTGCTTTTTAGAACTAAGGGATATATTTTATTGAATATAGGTAGTCATCATCAACAATAACACTTTTAAAGTCACAACTATTAGTACAAGGTTGTAAAAAATATTGAACATTAAATCAACAAGTATAGATATTAAATCAACAACTGTTATTAGAACCATTAAAAAACTCAAATAGCTCTTCCCCCCTATGCGAACAAATAACAGTGACAAGTTTGACGTGCTTGAAATGACTGACGAATGATATATTATGTACGTTGAATGTACCCACATATGTGTTGGCTTCATGAACTATCTTGGAATGGATTTACCAACCTACACCGCACACACTCTAGGGGAGAGGACCTAGTACCTAAACGCATTCCAATGGTTGTGATAGAAGTTGTTCATTAAATACCCATACTTGTAATTTCAATACCCACAATTGTTGATTTAATGTCTAATATTTTTCATAACATTGCACCAATAGTTGTGACCTTAAAGTTGTTATTGGTGATGATGACTACCCATAATTGAATGAAGTGTATCCTTTATTCTAAAAAGCAACCAATCATAATGCCACATTAGTGCTCAAGAATCGATGTCTCTTTTGCACAACCATTGATCTTACTTTTTTTGGGCTGTTCTAGACACCTTGACAAAAAGCATGGTGATGTGGCATCATATTTGATGATGCGGCCCTAAAACCTTAGTTATAAGTAAGGGACTTAACAAGTAAGATATTGTAAAAAATTAGGGGTGATTTGAAATTTTCACATAGAATTTTGAGAAGCTCAAAATTAGAGTGCATAACTAATAGTTTTTTTTTTTTTAATGACATCCCCTACAAAGATGCTGCTAAGTTTTTTTATTGGAAAAACATACACATATACTCAAATCTATTCTCTCTAGTTATTTGAGCTCCTAGTGTAAACGCAAGGGCATATTAGTACAACCTTATAAATCCTTTTTAGCTCACTTTAGTTGGAAGAAACTATGAAGTTTCAGTAGCTTCATATGTTTCAACCTATTCCAAAAGCGAACAAAAGTAATAATTATACCGTTAAGTTCTTGATTGTAGATATCGTGGATAGAATTCGAAGTAAAATAAATAAATAAAAAAGTATACTTGTATGCCGCGCTTCACTGTGGGAGTACATCAGCATCTTATTTTCTGAGAAAAAAGAAGGATTGTGGAAATTGGGAAGAGGCCTAACAAAGAATTGGGATAAAGCTAAAGCGCTCGAATCAAAGCCTTTTTAATCAAATCAGGATGAATTTGTGATCCAATATCTTTAGCGAAGAAACTACGATGGTTCTCTACCTCTCATCTTTCAACCTTTTTAAGGCCAATAAAAGCACTACTTACGGCTCTAAGATTCCTCAGCATGTTTTGCTTTTGTTTCTTTTTCTTTTGGGAAATACCTGGATGGATCATAGCACTTGGAAAAGCTTAAAGGCTGCAACTTCCTAGAAATGCATTCAATCAAGTTGTCTGTCAATTCTTTTGTACATGAAATTCCAATCTTTCCCTTTCCCTTTCCCTTCGCAATGAAGTAAAGCAAAACTTGGTACGATATTTCAGCGTGTGACGACAGTGGCATCATCTTTCTTCTTTTTCGAGGAAAATGGAGTGAGATAGTAAGGGAATGAAAAGACGTTTTTTTATGGAGTAAGCGTGACAATGTTATGGCGGGCACAGTATGAAACTTAAATTTAAATATTAAATATTTATTTCATTTAAATGCGAGTTGTGAGAGTTCATATATTTTAAAATTGAGTGTATGCAGGTGCTTTTGGTAGAATAGATATTCTTCGATTTTTACTTTTTACTTAAGAGGTTTTTTCTTATGAGTGGCGCTGTCATGTAGATAGATAGGAGATTCAAGGTGGATTTAAAGTTCTTTAAAACAAACACACACACAAACTAACTAACTAAGTTGAGTACATGAAAAATAAATATAGATGAGCAATTCAAAAATTTGATCAAGCAACAAGATAGAGGAAGTGTCACTTGAATTTCGCAAAAAAAGGAAATGTATTAGATAAAAGGAAAAAAAAAAAACCTTATAAAATTAGTTCTAATGATGTTCACATTGAGGACCTTAAGACACAAAGTAAATAAAGGTTCTCGGAGAAGCATCTTAATTTTGTGAAGCTATAACATGTGAGCAAGTAAATATAGACATAAGGTTGGAGACACCAAAGTGTAGGAAACACAAAACTTTCTTTCAAGCTCATGTAAATGCCATAGAGGAATTGAAAACGTTGTAAAACATGAGAATTGCCCCTCCTAAACCAGAACTTTTTAATTAAGTGCATGGACTATGATATTCCCCTTATTTTGAATTATAAATTAATTTGATGCTTGTTTAAAATTTTACAATTTTATGAGTTACAATTTAGGGAAAAATTTTACATGCAAAAAACAACTTTCCAATTAGCATTACATGCAAAAAAGTTGCTAAGAGAAATATATATGAGATTGCCTCCAATGAAAGAGTCACACGACATGCAAAGAACAAAGAAAATATGCTCAAGATATGCCATAATGGACTCATGGCTTCAAAATGAGAAATAAATGCTACCAAAGATGTTGACGTATATAAAATACAATGTTCTCCTTTCAAAAAGGAAGAGAGTCCTAGAAACTCAAACTCCAACTAGTTCATCGCAGTAAAAGAAATAGTTGTCCATATATTCCTCATGTGCTAGCCTCCAAAGTAGGCTAAGTCACTTCACGCAAGCCAACAATGATACATGTACATGCCTTACAATCTAGGGGAGAGGACCCAATAATTAATCCACATAACTTCATGCTTATCAAAATCCTACATGGAAATTTTTAATCACCCCAACTTTTTATAGTAGCTTACTTGGCAAGTATCCTTCTTACAACTTAGGTTTCACAGTCACACGATCAAATATGATGCCACATCAACAAGATTTTTGTCAAGGTGTCCAAGAAGGCCCAACAAAAGTGAGACCAATAGTTGTGCACTAAGTCATGTTTTATTGGTGTGATGATGTGGCATCACATGCATTTTTAGATATGAGGAATATATTTCATTCAATTATGGGTAGTCATCATCAACAATAATAACTTTTATGTTACAAATATTGATGCAATATTGCAAAAAATAATCAACATTAAATTAACAAGTGCTCTCACAACTATTGGAACATGCTCGACTATAGGGTACTCTCGCCTAGGTGGAAGTAAAGTTTGAATATTTTTGAAGTTGTGATCTATCAAATAAAGAGTTGTGAAGGTTTATATTATATACATGGTATAATTTTAAAATTGAGTTGTGTAAGCCATAAGAAAAAGATCATGTGTGTTATGGATAGTTTTTGCAGAATGCATACCCCTCAGTTCTTGATTGTTAGCCTAAAAGGATTTAGTATATGACTTGTGTTTTTGGGAAAAGGAACACCCCTTAGTTCTTGACTCTTAGTAAAAATGTTTCACTCTATGGTGCGTGCCCACATACATATTAGTTTAACAATTGAGAATTTTAATATAAACCCTCCAGAATTCAAAAAATTAAAAACTAAGTTGAACAAAATGAATAAACATGAGCTATATTGGCATCCTATTTTCCTTACCCCCCCTCCCAAGACTTGGCACAATACATAGTAAGTCTTGATGAAATAATTTTCAAAAGTATAGAGCATGAAGGGATCTGTTTTAGCTGTTGCAATTTCAAGGGTTGAATTTTTTTGAGCCCTTCAATCTATATTTGGTGACTTATGCATATCTTAGTTTGCACTTTTTAATTTATTTACACTCCCTTAAATTGTTGAAAATTTATGGCCTTATTCGCACCTCTATTAAGCATGAAGGTATTTGAAATACTTAGTGTTGTGATATTAGCCAACTCAGTGTCATCCCCATTTCTTATTATCCTAAAATTTTCATCATATGCTTGTTCCAGAATCCTAAAAAATTACACATCCATGAAAATATTAGGTAAAATTAATTTCCCTAGGTCATAGGTCCAAATATTTGAGATGGAAATATTCTCAAACTTCTTTCTAGATACCAGTGCAAAGATAGATTCCATCATGTTATAGGGATGGTGGCATGTCGACAATTTTCACATGCATCTTCAAATAAATTTTGGTGGGTGTATTACATGGATGAGCCAGGTAGGAGATCAATTAGCTCTTGGTACAATGTTTCTTCCTCTCCTTAGAGGAATTGGTTTGAATGGTTTGGCTCATTTTGACAACTTAGGGTTTTACATGACAATGATTAGGGTTTACTAAAAATTTGAATGTAACTACAATTTAATTCAACACCCAATTACGCGTATGACTCTGAGAAATAGAATTAGATTGATATTAAGGTTCCATTTTACACACTTGATAACATTTGTAGAAACCCTATGGCACTACATGGAGAATTTTCTTTTTTTACCTTTTCACTCTGAGAGATCTCAATTACCTCAAAGAATGCACAATAAAAAAACTCCTCCTTCAAATAATTTTTTTTTTTGGCATGTAAAATATCTGTTTAGTATTCTCTCTAATTAATCTTCACTTGTGCCCTCTTTGAATTAGTAAACATTCATTTTCTACAAGTTTAAATTAAGACCATTGATTTCCTTGGATATGATGGCTAGAATTCAATTGATCATCTCTAGTTAAAAATAAAAATTTACTTTCCACCGTGGTTCCCACTTCATCCATTTGAAGCTTTTCGTAAACCCATAGGGTCCTTTGAGTCTGACTATATCCTCTCATGGGGGTGTGGGGTCTTTGACAATTGAATCTTTTTTTGTAGGTCCATCACCATGTGGTAGTTTGTTGTGCACACATAAGGCACCTTGGACCCACGTTAAGGTAGGTCCCCATGGTACTTCTTAGCTTAATTTTGCTAGAAGCAACTACTCAAATTTTTGTGGCACAATTTGGAGAATTGTTGGCCCCATGGATGGTAATATTTGATGCTTAATTTTAAACAAGCTCTTAAATATTATTTTAGTATCAAAATTTTAGTCATATGTCTTGCAAATAAATTTGAAAGCAAAATTGGAGGCAAATTAAAAGAAGATGAGAGAAAAATGGTGAAGGCATATGTTGCTTTTCTCAATATGCAGTTGTTGCTTATTTCTAGCGTCCCATTTTTACCCAAAACTTATTTTCAATTCCTAAACAATAGATCCTCCATTGAAGTAGGAAATATTCTAATTTATCCTTTTCACGAGAATAAAATTTTGCATGGGAACAATCCAAATGCTCAAAATTTTAAGCATAAATTGTACTTACGAAACCGCATGGGGACATGAGCATAGCTCCTCCACAATGGTGTGAGGAAATATTAAAATTAAACATGGGAGGTAAAACTAAAGACTTCATGCATGTCTGCAAGGGCTAAGGCTTGGTTGTTTAGCCCCTTTGTGGACCATTGAGACTTAAAAGAAAAGTAACACCTTAAGAAATGGTCATTTCATGTCTTCCCACATGCATGTAGGGGTTTAGAATTAAATAAGTATTAAGTTGTTTAAATATGCACATGCACATTTTGAAGACTTGAGAGATAGCAGTGTTAGTAACAACTGAGAGGTGGGGGGTGAATCAGTGGCCTCAAACTTTTATCTTTTAACTTTAACCACCAATCAAATAAACCTTAGAGTATTAAGTCCCTACAAGATGTATGCCTTGAAATACTATTAATGATTTAACTGTCTATCGGTTTTCCTTGTCTGTCCTTATTCTCCTTGATTACTGATAAGCAGTATAACTATTTACCGAAACTCAGTAAATATGCAGAGAATACCAATCAATCCAGAAATGCATATGTGAAATGTAAAACAACAAAGTAATAAACCATATATGCATAACACATGGATTTTAATGTGGAAACCCTATTAAGGGAAAAACCACTGGGACTGGTACCCCAAATTTTCACTCTTCTGAAGTGAGCCGTGTTAGGAGCCAATCCTATTAAAGGTTACAAGAACACTGTTAAGTGCGACCTTGTTAGAGGATTTTATACATAGAGGTTGTCACTTAGTATCGGGCATCTATTGCTACCATCCTTGAATCAGCCTCCTTCTTAGACTGTCAATAGGTATCGGGAAAGTCCAATGCTACTTTCACGAATCAACCTTTTTGGCACTCCTTGGGATGTACCTCAATATATAGAAGATTGTTAAGTCCCACTCGGTTAAGAGACTTGATGCATCAATGGTTAAATTGAAACATTATGACATGTTCATGATGCAACTTTAAATTGTAGATTTTCAGATCTATTTGAGTATATTACCTCTCTAATCAATGTATCAATTCAATTCTTTGTGCTCCACAATTTTTTCTCTGTGATGTTGTGCTTCACAATTTGTCGGTGTCTGTAGAATTCTTTAGCTCTCCTTTAGCTTGATTGATCAGGACTGTATGAAGTTCTTCTTCATCAGTTTCTCTTCAGCATCCTCTTTCTATTCTCTCCCCTTCCCATCTATTCAAAAATGAATTAAGCTTGTCTCTTATATAGACATGATATTCATTGATTCTTGATTCTTGATTCTTGATTCTTGGATCTTTGCGTGAAAAACAATCCAGCCAATCTAATTTAAAGAATAAGTCCTGACTTATCTCATAGTTATCTTCTTTCCAACTGTATAAATCTTCTTTAAATCAATTAATTAACTCTTGGTTGAATAAAACAAATAAAATAACCAGTTAAGCCTATCTTTAGCTCTTGCCAGCTAGATATTTTGTCATTTTTTGAACTCTCTATTCCATCGGTAAACTCTTCAGTTAGTTGTTAGTGACAACTTCCAGTTCTATCGATGTGCCTCCAGTTAGCTTTGGGATCTCCGTCCGTTGGGCATCATTGAATTTTTACTTGTTGGGCAACTCTGTTTTCAGCTCATCGATCATCCTGTGGTTTTGCTTTGTTGGGCAACATTGTCTTCTGCTCGTCGGGTATCACTGTGAATTTTCTTCTTTGTCTTTACCGATGGTGTGCACTCCTTCGGTGTTGTCTGTCACTTAGTGAACACTTGACTTTTATGCATTGCTGAAAGCATAACCTTTGTTCCATTGATTATCTAAAGTCTTTGGCATTATGTACATGACCATACAGATGATATTAAGTTGACATCAATGACAATACAAACCATTAACTGATTTAATGCCTTGCATTATCTTCAACTTAACATTATCAAACATTCACTTAGTTACATGTCATCAATCTCTCCCTTTGGCATTGATGGAAACATACTATATTATCACACTATACTATTTTTAATACAATATGAAATACAATCATTGAGATTCATCAAACTACCAATCTTTTGTTTGATAATCGATAAATCTTCAATCTCCGGTAAGATCCGTTGTAGCTTAGATTTGATTCTTGCAGCTCTTTGTCTTTTGATGTGTTGAGTCCTCTTCTTGTGTCAATTTCTTTCTTTGAGTGCTCTCTCTATTTTGATGTCTTTTTCTCTTTTCAACAACTCTCCCGTTGTATAATCTTTCGTACAACTTTTTCTCCTTTAGGATATGATCTCTCCCTGTTGGAGTAATCTGATAATGGATAATCTCTCTTCCTTTCTGAAGACTGTGATAATATGGATAATTTCTCTCCCTTTGACAACAATGCCAAACAAATATTTTACAAATATCTGACATCTATGTTAAACAATCTTTTTCTTTCTATCTTTATATATTCCTTGAATTTCCCTTATCCATTAGCAATACAACAATATGCTCTGGTGCTCGGTTCTGATATATACCTGTCTGTATATAGATGTATCTTTAAAGTTCATCTCTTTGCTTGCATCAACATTTTTGATTATCTGATATTATGTAGGGTGATGCAGCCTTCAGTCATATTACTGACTAGCAGACAAGGGTTTGACCCCTAGTCTCTTTCTCAAGTACTCAAATGTGTCTTTGGGCAATGGCTTGGTGAAGATATCAGCCAATTGTTCTTTTGATTTCACATACTCAAGTATCACCTCCTTTTCTTGAACTTGTTCTCTCAAATAATGATACTTGATGGCAATGTGTTTAGTCTTAGAATGCATGATTGGATACTTGGAAATGTTTATTGCACTGCTGTTATCACAATAGATAATTATTGGTTCTGAGATCTTCATATGCATACCTTCCAGCAACTATTTAATCCGTGCAATGTTTGAGAAATTTGCAGCAGCAACAAAATACTCTACTTCTGCAGTAGACTGATAGATGCATCCTTGCTTCTTGCTAATCCATGAGACCAGTCTGCCACCCATAAAGAATGCTCATCCAGTTGTTCTCTTATGGTCATCAAGATTTCCAGCCCAATCAACATCGGTAAACACTTTAAGTTCAAATTTTCCTTCTCTTCTATACCATAAGCCAAATTCCTCAGTATTCTTCAGATATCTTAAAATTCTTTTCACAGTAGTCATATGTGATTTCCTGTGGTTAGCAGAAAATCTAGCAACAATTCCTACTACATGTGCAATATCTAGTCTAGTGTGTAAAACATACATGAGTTTTCCAATCATTGATCTGTACAAAGTCTGATTTACCTTTGTTGTCTTCTCCTCCTTTGTCAACTTACATCCACTAGCCATCAGTGTTCCAGCTGGTTTGGAATCTTCCATCTTGAATATTTTCAGGGCCTCTTTGATGTATTTGGACTGTATAATGAAGATACCTTCACTTTGTTGAATGATCTGTAGACCAAGAAAGAACTTAATCTCTCCAAACATAGACATCTCAAACTCTTTTCTCATCTAATTAGCAAATGTTTTGTATAGCATATCATTCCCTCCAAATATGATGTCATCAACAAATATTTCAGCAATCAAAGTGTTAGCATCAGTATCTTCCTTCAAATAAAGATTACTATTTTCACTAGTCCTTATAAATCCAATACTTATAAGCTAGGAATGAAGTCGTTCATACCAGGATCTAGGAGATTGTTCCAATCCATACAAGGCTTTGTGAAGTCTACATACCATGTTTTTCTTGTCTGGATCGACAAACCCTTCTGTTTGTGCAATGTATACCTCTTCTTCAAGTATTCCATTTAGGAATGCTGAATTGACATCCATCTGATATACTTTGAATCCTTTATATGTAGCATAAGCAAGTAGTATTTTAACTCATTCTAGCCTAGCAATGGGTGCAAAGGTCTCTCCATAGTCTATACCTTCCTCTTGTGCATACCCCTTGCATACCAGTCTTTCTTTGTTCCTTGTGACTTCTCCATTCTCATTCAGCTTATTCCTAAATATCCATTTTGTACCGATGACATTCTTGTCATCTAGTCTTGGCACAAGTGACCATGTCTTGTTCTTCTCAATCTGATCAATCTCATCATTCATAGCACTTATCCATTCCTCATTATCTAGTGCAGTATTGATAGATTTTGGCTCAAACTCATAAATTAAACAATTTTAGGTTAAAGACTTACTTCTCATTCTTGTACCAGCTTTCTTATCTCCTATGATCTGGATCTCTGGATGGTTCCTTCTTACATATCTTTCAAGTATAGGTACAACTCTTTGTGTATTAGCTTGATCATCATTTTGATCTTCATTCTGTTCTTCATCACCTTGCACATTATTTTGAGTATTATCTTGACCGTCGGTAATACTAGTCTGACGGTCGGCTTTAACATTCTATTGTTCTAAGATTAAGCACTGTTGCTCAGGTAGAGTGTTGGGTTCTTCACAATATACAAAATTTTTGTAGTCCTCTGGTTCTTTTGTGCTTTCCAGCTCATTCTTTTCTGCAAATTCATCAATCTTTACGTTTGCACTTTCAACTATTTTGTTAGAAGCCTTGATGAGACATTTAAAATCTTTTCTTTTGGTAGACTACCCTAGAAAAATACCTTCATCACTTTCGGCATCAAGGTTTCCATTTATATCATCCTTTAAGACATAACATTGACTACCAAATATTATGAAGTAACTTACATTGGGTGTTTTACCATACCATAGCTCATAAGGTGTCTTCTTTGTGTCCTTCTTCAATTGTACTCTATTAAGTGTGTAAACAGCAATGCTGACAGCTTCCCTCCAAAAGATTTGGGTGATGCCTTTCTCTATCATCAGTGTTCTTGCACAATCAACTTTTGATATGTTCCTTCTCTCAGCAATTCCATTTTGTTGTGGTGTTCTTGGTGCAGAAACCTGTCTTTTTATACCATGCTCATTATAGAAATTAGTGAATTCATCTGATATAAATTCTCCTCCTCTATCTGATCTTAAACATTTTAGATCCTTACCACTTTGTTTCTCTACCATAGCCTTATACCATTTAAACATCTTAAATGCTTCTGATTTTTCTTTTAGAAACATAACTGTCATCATTCTAGAGTAATCATCAACAAAGAGAATAAAATATCTATCTCCATAATAACTCTTTGTCCTCATAGGTCCACATAAATCAGTATGGACTAATTGTAGAATGTCATCAGATGTATGGGTTTTACTTCTGAAACTAGACTTAGTCATTTTGCCTTTTTGACAATTCTCACACATGATGTTGTCTGGCTTTGTCATCGTCGATAAGCCTCTTACATTTCTCCTTCTACTTATTTTCACCATTTTGTCAAAATTCACATGACACAATATTTTGTGCCACAACCATATGTCTTTGTTTCTAGTCATTAAGAAAGTGGTGTTGGTATCATTTAGATAGAATAAGTTACCTTTGGTCTGTTCACCAGTTCCAATCAGATTTACACATTTGTTGAAGATTTTTGCCTTTTTATTTTCAAATGCAACTTTGTGACCTGAATTATTCAACTGAGAAACACTTAATAGATTATAATTCAATCCATTTACCCAATAAGCATTCGCACACTTTATCTGGTTATTCAACATTATTGTTCCTCTACCTTCAATTGGACAAGGTGTATTATTTCCCATTCTTACTAATCCACCCTTGTAGTATTCAAAAGTCTCAAAAAATTTCTTATCACCGGTCATATGATGAGTGCAGCCACTATCTATGATCCAAACATCATTTTTGCTTATTTTAGATATGAGATTTTTTTCTACATACCTTTCTTCATCATCATCTGAATCATCTTTTACAGCTACAAATACCATCTCGATGTCTTCATCAGGTTCGGTGTCAGTATCTTCATCTTTGCAAGCTGCTAGGTAGCTAGACTTCTTTCTTTTGTCCTTGTAGTCCCGGGCATCTCTTCTTTTTGATTTTTGGTAACCTCTATAATATTTGTTATCACCTTTGTCAGATTTCTTCTCAAAAGATCTGACATTACTTCTGTCATCTTTTCTTCTGTTAGGACATCTTGCAGCAAAGTGTCCAATCTCTCTACAATTAAAGCATACAAGTGGCAACTTGCATTTGTATTTACCTTTGCCTCTCTGTATTCTTCTGGCCATAAGTGCTTCTATTTCATCTAGGTCTTCTTCTTCACTTTCACTTTCACTATCTCTTCTAGATGTGTGTCTATGACTTGATATGGTTATTCTCATAGAAGACTTAAATGCAGACTCTAGGTTTGGTAAGACACTATTATCAAAGTTGTTCATCACAAATGAAATCAGTCTACCAATTAAACTATCAAGATTAATTTTATTGTTAGCTATTGCTCTCATTTCTTGAATGATAGAAACTCTAATAGCATATACAGGCAATAAGGTTCTTAATATTTTACTTACCACTGTCTCCTCTTCAAGTGTACCTCCAACTCCTCGTATAGCATTGACTACTTCTTTTATTCTTGTGTTGTACTGGGTGATGTTTTCTCCTTCTTTCATTATGAGATCATCAAACTTTCCTCTAAGGCTTTCTGCCTTGGCTCTTAGAGCATTTGTATCACCTCCATGTACAATCTTTAGTTTGTCCCACATATTCTTTGCAGTTTTGCAATCCTTAACATCTTCAAATTCAGCATCAGAGAGCGAGGAAGAAAACTCTATAACCATGCACTTGTATTCATGTGCCTCTCTCAATTGATCTACTGTCAATACTCCTATAGGTAACACATATTCAGTATCTAGGAATTGAGTAACATCATTACCAATACCTGATAAGTGGAGTCTTATCTTGCTTTTCCATGAAGAAAAATTATCTTTGTTCAACTTGGGCACATCTCATTTATTCATCTTGGGAACTTTGACCTAGGTCTTGAAACCTTCTTTTCTAAGCACACAAGCTCTGATACCAATTTTTAGTAATAAATGAGAGGGGGGGGGGGGGGAATCAGTGGCNTAAATGAGAGGGGGGGGGGGGTGAATCAGTGGCCTCAAACTTTTATCTTTTAACTTTAACCACCAATCAAATAAACCTCTGATTATTAAGTCCCTACAAGATGTATGTCTTGAAATACTATTAATGATTTAATTGTCTATCAGTTTTCCTTGTCTATCCTTATTCTCCTTGATTATTGATAAGAAGTATAACTATTTACCGAAACTCAGTAAATATGCAGAGTATACCAATCAATCCAGAAATGCATATGTGAAATGTAAAACAGTAAAGTAATAAACCATACACACATAGCACATGGATTTTAATGTGAAAACCCTGTTAAGGGAAAAACCACTGGGACCGGTACCCCAAATTTTCACTCTTCTGAAGTGAGCCCTGTTAGGAGCCAACCCTATTAAAGGTTACAAACACACTATTAAGTGTGACCTTGTTAGAGGATTTTATACATAGAGGTTGTCACTTAGTATCTGGCATCTATTGCTACCATCCTTGAATTAGCCTCCTTCTTAGAATGTCAATAGGTATCAGGCAAGTCCCATGCTACTAACCTTTTTGGAACTCCTTGGGATGTACCTCAATACATAGAAGACTGTTAAGTCCTACTCGGTTAAGAGACTTGATGCTTCAATGGTTAAATTGAAACGTTATGACCTGTTCATGATGCAACTTTGAATTGTAGATTTTCATATCTATTTAAGTACATTACCTCTCTGATCAATGTATCAATTCAATTCTTTGCACTCCACACTTTATGCTCTGTGATGTTGTGCTTCACTATTTGTCAGTGTCTGCAGAATTCTTTAGCTCTCCTTTAGCTTGATTGATCAGGACTATATGAAGTTCCTCTTCATCAGTTTCTCTTCAGTATCCTCTTTCTATTCACTCCCCTTCCCATGTATTCAGAAATGAATTAAGCTTGTATCTTATATAGACATGATATTCATTTATTCTTGATTCTTGATTCTTGGTTCTTGGCATGAAAAACAATCCTGCCAATCTGATTTAAAGCATAACTCCTGATTTATCTTGTAGTTATCTTCTTTCCAACTGTATAAATCTTCTTTAAATCAATTACTTAACTCTTGGTCGAATAAAACAAATAAAACAACTAGTTAAGTTTTTTTTTAGCTCTTGCTAGCTAGATATTTTTTCATTTTCTAAACTCTCTGTTTCATCGGTCAACTCTTCAGTTAGTTGTCAGTGACAACTGCCAGTTCCATCGGTGTGACTCCAGTTAGCTTCGGGATCTCCGTCCATCAGACATCACTAGATTTTTACTCGTCAGACAACTCTGTTTTCAGCTCATCGGGCATCCTGTGGTTTTTCTTTGTCGAGAAAAACTATCTTCTGCTCGTCGGGTATCACTGTGACTTTTCTTCTTTGTCTTTACTGATGGTGTGCACTCCTTCGATGTTGTCTGTCACTTAGTGAATACTTGAATTTTATGCATTGCTGAAAGCATAACCTTTGTTCCATTGATTCCTTGAAGTCTTTGGCATTATGTACATGACTGTACAGATGATATTAAGTTGACATCAATGACAATACAAACCATTAATTGATTTAATGCCTTGCATTATCTTCAACTTAACATTATCAAACATTCAATCAGTTACATGTCATCAAGTAGGGACTTAAGGACTGTATACACCTAAAATTTGATTAAGAAATTAATTAAATATTTATTATTTAATTAATATTCCTTCTACTATTGCTAAATAAAGTCTTTAATTTATTTAGTTAATTCACCTTATCGTATTTCTCTAAGCCCAAGTCTTCTAAATTCCACTATTAAATAGTTTCCTATAATTACTTAATTATCTTGTCATCGTATGACTAAGTCTCCTAATCCATCGCAACCTACACAGAGCATCCATGGCTAAGGAAATTAATTTATTTACATTTTAAATAAGCTTATTTATCCCCAACAAGGTTTCCTTAATCATAAGGGAAGGAAAGGAGTATGTGACGTCATGAGACAAAGCCTCATAGCTAGGTGTCCTCATGAGACCAAGTCTTTGCCACTTTTCATATTGTATAGCTCATTGTCCCTCCACATCACTTGGTCAAAGGTGACTCAAAGGGAACTTGTCCCAAGAGTCCTACAACTTCAATCCTTATTCCACCATTCTCTCATTAGTCATGGAGAGACGCTTTACAAGTGTCTCTCCCTCCCAAATAAGCCTCCAAGTTGTCAATCTAGGAGAAATATCTCTGGGATACTCTCACTCACATTATAATCAATCCCTACTTCTTCTCTACCTTCTCAACTAAGTCAATTTGAACCCTCCATTCTTCAAATATTTACTCCTAACCATTGGATTATGCCACATGGGATCAAAGTGAGGAAAAGTCTATAAAAGGAGCTCTTATTCCTCCATTTTGGTTAATTAGCAATCTATTATTTTTGAGAGCTTGATCATTTGATTGAATTTTAGGGTATTTTAGAGCATTTTAAAGGGTGTCTTTCGCTTAGTTTCATTTAAGGATTTTAGGTTTATCATATAACATTATATCATAGCATATATTATAGTAATCATGTTTTCAATCATTATCATATAGCTTAATATTTTCATTTTTCATTTAGCATCTTTGGATTTAGATTCTAGTTGCATTATACACCATCATTCAAATCACTTGAAGTCATTTTGGAAGATGATAAGTTTTGATAGCATGTCATCTTACTGAAATGTCAAGGAAAAGAAGACTAATGGAACCAAGATAAAGAGACAAGGTAAAAGAAGGTAAAATTCAAATTTTCATTAATTTATTTATGTTTCATTGGAATATTTGTGGATCATAGGTAAAATTTTAATGTTATTAGTGATAATCCTAAAGGATAATATTTTTTCATTAGTATACAAGGAAAATAATGTTTGAGCTGTTGGTAAGTACATGATCACCGAGTGACAACAAACAGAGGTCACTGAAACAAACAAGTGCAAAGATCACCAAAAGTGTATTAGCACAATGATCATCGACAAACATTTTACAGTGTAAACTGACAACATAGCTTACAGTGTAGACCGATAGACAGATTCAAAGATTAAAATGACAACATAGTTTGTAAAGGAACCCAAGAGCAAAGACTACAGAGCAACCCGAGCACCAGTCTATCGAGAGACAATTTTATTTTTGAGAAATGTGGATCTGATTTACACGTCAGATAAAACACTTGAGTTTTATATTTAGCTTTATTCTTATCTTTAAAACCATTTCTTAAGGGACAAGTAAAGCATATGTAATTATTTTAATCAGTCTAACTGATTGTAAACATGCAAACTAGGAGATCAAGGTGAAGTTGTAAACCTTTGATCTTAGAGTTTTTATTATAAAGCGTGAAACCTAAATAGGTCAATATATTGTATAAATAGATGTAGAAATCAATCAGACAATGATGATTGTAGCCGTAATAGACATCTATGGATCAGACAAAGAGTTTTATGCAAAAGGACACAAAAGACAGAATTCAGTTATGAAGAACAAGATTCAAGGCTACCGAGAAGAAAAAAAGTATTAATCAATCACTATAGGTGATACATATACATTGTGAACTAAAATGATCTATATTCAGCAATTCAGGATTGCATACCATCAAATCAACAAGTATTTTTGACTACTCTCTAAAAATTGTAGCAAATAGAAGAAATCCTTTAAGAAGGTGGACTTAACAATCTTTATGTAAATCTCTTAACCGAGTGCACACTTAACAGTGTTGCCAAATCTCTTAACCAGTCTAAAATGTTACTCCTAACAGGGTAAGATCATCAGAAGTGATTACACTTGTAGCCTTAACTGACACCTTCCATTATGTAGATAGTGAAGCTTTGTGGGTTTCATCCCCACTGCAATTTTGACCTTCTAATAGGGGTTTTCTGCATTACCAATTCTTGTGTCATGTGTACTTACATTTCATGAATGTTTCTATGAATGTTTACATGAAATTAAGTTTATGTTTTAATATTACATGCATAAGGTAGAAAAGCATCAATGGTCGGTAATGCAAGAACAAATCATTAAGGGTTAATTGATAAAAAAATTTAATCATTTTGATTCACCCCTCCCCTCTCAATACACACCATTCCATTATTCCAACAATTGGTATCAGAGCTAGATCTCTTATTTGGAAAAGTTTAAATCACTTGAGAGAAAAGATAATACAATGGAAAGGTATTTAAGCTTGATAAGAATATTGAAAATCAGAAGTTACAAATACAAATCTTTATGAGTAATACAAAGAAGCAAGAATCAAGATGAGAGAGCTACTGGATGAAAGAAAAGTTATGGTATCTCGCTGCAATGGAACAAACTATCATGAAGAAGATATACCTGATTTGTTTGAGTCATCAGGATCTACATCTAGCAATACATCAGACACATCTGAAGAAATCATTACAAGTCTAAATGAAATCAATCAAAATCTAACAGAACAAGTAAAGGTACTGCAAATCGGTCAAGAGACAAAGATGGTAAGGATGATTGATGTTATGAATAATGCTAGACAAGCTGAACAAGAAAGAACATTAGCTATTGATGACAGGAGAAAGATCATTGAGAAACTACGAAAGAGAGAGAGAGAGAGAGAGAGAGAGAGAGAGAGAGAGAGAGAGGACTTACTGAACATCATCATGAGACCACCAATCAAATAGTTCTTATGAGTCATAAGGAAAACCGAGTGAACATAGAACTCAATGGGAAATTAAGCTATTGGTGAGCTAAGAGAAGAAAATGAAAGATTGAAGCATGAAGCAAGAAGCAAGAATTCAACAACAACATAATGATATGATTAAGAAAGATGAAGAAAGTACAAAAAGAATGGATGATTTTCTGGATGGACAAAGAAGACTCAGCAACAATACCGGTCTAGGGTATACCAAGCATGGAGAATCATCAAACCAAGCTGGTCAGAAGGATGTCTACACAAATCCAAGACCAAGGAAGCAGTCATGCAATCACTATGGAAAACCAAGCCACACATCAAATGTTTGAAGGAGCAAAGCTAAAGGTATTCCTAAATCCACATCTACATTCATAGGTAAATGTTATAATTGTACCAAGCATGGAAAAAAATCACATGAATGCCGATCTAAGGTGAAACAAACAAAGAAGGAATCCTACATGGAAAAATATTGTTCCACTTGCAAAATGCACATGGGCACACATCTCTTGAATGCAGGAAAAAGAAAAAGCAAGCATGAAAGACAAAAAGAACAAGAAAATGTTTATCAACTGTGAAGAGTCATATCTCATATGTTTAGGATTACAAAACATGGAAAAATTGCACAACATGTGGTAGACATGGACATATAGCTGCAAACTGAATGAGGAAATGGATAAGAAGGTCTAAGAATTGGACTAACTCCGGAATGGCATGCTTACACTGTCATAAGGTCGGTCATCTAAGCAAGGAATGTAGAGACCAAGTGACATATAAAAGCACTTTTGCTAATGGGAACACTATTGAAGATATCAAGAGAATGAGAAATCAAATGTGGAGGAAATCTACAAGCAAAGATGATGTTGGACCAAGCACCACATTTGGTGACACCTCATCCAATGGATCTGGTCATATCACCACCCCCACCTAAGAAGAATAAGTAAGTATGGAACTGTTGGGTTTAATGGGAAGTAGTACTAAGAGGGGAGGGATGAATCAATACCTCTAAAACTTTTTCTTATCCTTTAATCAATTAAAATTAATAATCAATTACATATCCATTCTATTGGATCTACACTATCTTTGTGTGAGTTATATCAATTCATAATATTAATAAACATAGAATCATTCATAGAAACATTCATGAACATAGTTAACACATAACACAAGATATTATATCACAAAAAACTCATGTTAAGAAGTAAAAATTGTGGTGGGGATGGCACCCACAAAACTTCACTATTTGCAGAATGGAAGGGGTCGATTAAGGCTTACAATGTTGATCACTTCTGATGATCTACCATGTTAAGAGTATCGGTGGAGACTTGTTAAAGCCTACTCTGTTAGGAGCTTTTAGCAACACTATTAAGTGTGCACTTGGTTAAGAGATTTGATATTGGACTATTAAATCCACCTTTCTTGAAAGGATTTCTTACACTTTGCTTTACTTGTTAGAATGACAACAAATTACAAATTGATCTGGTAAATGCAATTTCCTTATTGTTGATACAGATCCTAAGTAGTTTACATACAAAAATAATATCACCTTAACTATGATTGAATAATAACTGATTATCGGTTTCCTCTGTTCTTGGTTCTGCTAACCAAATTCTTCCTTTTTTCTTCTCTAGTTCTTGAAACCCTCAATTCAATCTATAGATGTGCTCGATTTGTTCTCCTCTCTCTCTCCCACATACATTCTAATGAATGATTACATCATCTATTTATAGATGGATTTATTTCATCGAGTTGATGATAAAAACAATGTTAACTCTAAGATCAGGTTTACAACTTGCACCTAGATCTCCTAGTCTATGTGCTTTAAATTAGTTAGACTGATTGAAACACTTAAATTAATGTTTCTTGTCCCTAAAGAAATGGATTTAAAAACAATTAAATATCCTATAAATAGAATACCCTTGCTTTATTTAACGTGGAAGTCAGATCCACTTTTTGTGGGATGCAACTAACTTTTGGTTCTATCTTTCGGTCATGCTTGACTATTCTTCAATTTTTACTATCAATTGCACTGAATCCGTTTCATCGGTCTGCACTGTAACTTGCATTTTGGGTTCCTCTATCGGGTTTCACTTTAACTCTCTACATTGTGGTTTTCAGTTTACACACTACCTTGTGTCATCAGTTCTCTATATACTTAGTCATTTTTGGTGATCTACCAATCTGATCTTCGGTTTGCCCTTTACTGTCTTTTGGTGTAAGCTTACCGAAAATGTTGTTTGAATACTAATGATAAATTAATGTCATCAGGAACTGCACTATACAACGCTATATTTTACATTTGTTCCAATATATATTGATAATATGCCAAATTAGCATGAATGAAATTGCACTATGGTATTACTTGTTATGAATATGTGAATACAATCTTGTTGGTCAATACACACCGAGAAATGTCAGTGTACATATAAAATCCAAGTTGTTAATGTAAACTGAGCATCGTTAGTAATCATGTAAAAAGACAATGAAGACTTTGCCACATACCGAGCACCATCAGTGAACATATGAAAAGTGCAACCAAGTTTTCACTTACCCCGAGCGTCTCATTCTCACCAAAGATGAAGTTGGTATGTTACCCGAGCGACTCCGTCTTCAACCACCAAGAAATAGGTAAAGCATTTATTGCACCACTTAGGGCATCATCTATAAAAGGGTGACAGAAAACTCATTCATTCACCAAGCATTTAAGAGCGAAGAACAGAATGAAGTAGAGCGACCAACAAGAGAAATATTGCAGAGAGATTCACAGCACAATCACGGCTACTCCGACAGATTCCCATCATCTACAACAAATCAAGTGAGTAACTAAGACTCACAGAGAAAACAAATTATTTATGAATAAAGCCCTAATTTCAAGAAACATGGAAACCACATCGCGAGTCTCCAAGATCAAGAATGCGAAGGACAAGAAGGTCAATCTGATCAAGAATACAACCTGTGAAGAGCCCAAATACAAAATTTTCCCTGAGGTTGCTTCACAACCTAACGATGATGGAGTGTTCTCAAGCATACCTCCTAGGGTTTTACTAGTCAAGAATGTCTAAGCATATATCCACTGCAATATTACAGAGATCGGAGACCTTGAAGTTGAAGAAGCTTACAAGAAGCTTTGCATAGAAACATTAAGGAAGAACACAAGCACATAGAGTTAAATGGGTTAACAAATGCCCTAATATTCCCAAAAGAGTTTAAAACCAAGTGGATTCGGACAGTACTCAGCCGAGCACATGATTGGAAAATGTGGTTGGATGAACTGAAACCAATCACCAAGGATGTAATACATGCAATAACCGGTTGTCGCATAACCGACAAGGCCAAAACCCTAAAACATCCTTCTCGCCCTGAGATTGAAAATATGAAAGGTGCAGTATGGGATGGCAGAGGTTTAAATGTTAACTCCATCACCGATCCAGAAATGAAGTTTGGTGCATGTGTACTGGGATACAAGGTATTCCAAGCTAGCAGACTGAATAACATAACATGCGAAGCAGTTAACACTGCCCATAAGATTGTGAAGAAGGGATTACAACTGGACCTATCTGAGATTCTACTAAAGCAATTGGAGGAGAACATGAGGAAAATTAGGTTAGAAATGTATAATTCATGTAAGTTCGGATCACTCCTCATGTGTACATTTTTCTATTTCCAGAACTTCTTCCCATCTGTTGGTAATGTCAATTGGGACACTACCCGACCAGTAACTATACAAATTAGTGAATATATTAAGTCACTAGGGGACAATTTTACATCAGTCATGGATGCATACTTCACTACTTATAAGGACAGAATGCAGAAAAGGATGAGGGTACCTGAACAACTGGTGGAATAGTATAAAGATTATATATATCTCATAGTGGATACCAACATCACTGTAATAAAACCAGTTGTACCAAGGAAAACATGGTTACCATCACTTGATTATGAAATCAACATTGACCAGGCCACAAATGCTATTGAAGCATTATTGAATGAAGTTGTAACGTCCCGCTAGGGAACCCAAGAGAGATTAACCTAGAACATGACACTATGTTTGCTGAATAATTTTTATTTTTTTAAAACAACAACCAATTTTATTTTCCCAAAAAGAAGTTTTTTTTTTTTTTTAACAATTTCCGAAAAACGGAAATATTAGAAAGGGGAATTTTTTTTTTGTCTTTTTTGGAAATTTAATTTACTGGTGAACTATTTTTTTATTGGACTATATTTTCTTTCCAGTGAGGTCATTTTTTCCAAAACAATTAAATTTTCTAAAGATTATTTTCAAAGGGGGGATTTATTTTTCTCTCCTCTATAGTTTAGACTATAATGAAAATTAACTTATTATTTTCTAGGAGTTCTATATTGAATTTTCCTAGGAAATTTTGCCAGCATAACACTACCATGCCAAGTCCAAATAACACATAAGAAATTTAGATCCAAGGGTTTTATAGATACCTGAAAACACATAAACACTAATAAACCACCTAGATACCAAAAGAATAAACATGCATCTATTCAAACATTGAAAACCTCAGAATTGCAAAAATTGAAACAAAATAAGGAACACAAAACCTACCTTGATTCCAATGCAAGAAACTGAGGAAATGTGCCCTTGAAGATGGTAGAAAACCTGAAAACCTCAAAGCATGAATCAACCACAAATATGGAAACCACAAAGATCCAAGCACATGCAAACCAAGAAGTCACACAAATCTCCAATCCAACAAGCAACCACAAAAACCCCCAATTCTCCAAAAATCTAAGAACACCAAAAGCTCTCCCAAAATGCCTTTACCCAAAAACCTGTTATGAGAGAATGAGAGGAGAATTCTCCTAAAGAGAATCAACTTCCCCAAATTATGCAAACCTTGATGACAACTCCCAAGTCAATCCCTAAAAATACTCAAATTGAAATTGAAAGAAATTCATATTTAAATAATTAAAAATATCTTTTATTCCACAACTCAACTTTGACTCCTAATATCTAGTTGAGATTTTTGAATTTGAAAATACTTTTTCAACACATTCATGCACATGTAATTAATAAAATATTAAATTAAATTAATTAAATATTTATATCACAATCATACATGCAACTAAATATTTAATCATTTAATTAATCATAAAAGAATATTTACTTTAATTTTCAATTAAATACTTAATTAAATAAAAATATTCAAATATTTGAATTTAATTAATTATCTCATATAAACATATGATATAATTTTAAATATTTAATTTAACTATAATCTATTAAATCATAAAACATGGAAAATCACTCAATAACCCAATAAATCACCTGAAAGCAAACACAAGCAAAAACAAACATACTCAAGGAAAGGGTATTTGAATTCCTGTCAACTAGACGAATCTGGATAGGGTAGTCAAACTGAAACTCATCCAACATTAGGATGATTAGGCTTAGGTTAGGGTTTCACATCTGTATATTACCTCCCCTCTTTACCATTGAGATGAATATATGGGCACACTCACTCCTACCAATTCAGGGAAGACGATGCCCTGTACCTGCAAACCAGTCAACAAGGAACACACATGTACATCCAATATAATATCACAAACAATGATAGGGATTGGTCAAACATGTTGATCTCACAAAGCAAGTAACTACGTCTATGTCCTCTACCACAATAACACATCAACAAGTACATCAACATATAAGACAACCATACGCATGCAAGTATGGGGTAAGTACATCATAATTTGAAATCAACATATAATAATCGTCATGATAATATAATCACATCTATCTATGCATATGATAATCCATAATATCATAATCAAAATTCACCATCAAATGAAACAATAATAGCTCACATGAAATGTAGCCTAAAAGAATTTGGCAAATCAACTAAAAGAATAGCCTAAAAGAGTACGACATCAAAACTGAAAGCAAAATATTAGTGGGTATTACATCCACCCCCCTAGGATTAGGCTTACTCCTGAAAGCCTGAAACAAATAGGAATAAACTCCCATAATCACAAAGTACCCTAATGAGTCACATAAGACTCAACGTGCAGATCCCATAGGACCCTTCCCTGCTCTCTGGTTCGAACTCTGAGGGTCATTCCCTGCTACAGGAAACTAAAAACCAACTACAGGTCCTTTACCTGCAGACTCACTCACAGGAGGATGATACACTAGAGGATTATGATCAAGGCCTGCATATACTCCATGAGATCTACCGACATTCCCAACTCTAGGTTTAGAAGTCACAGGTGGGTGAAATCACAATAGTATGTCCCACTTTTTGGGAATAAGGATTTCAGACTTTCTTAAAAAAAAAAAAAATTTGGTGGCTTCGCACGAAG
>MU227760.1:3457887-3471958 GCA_018584345.1 Thuja plicata
AAACTCCTCCACTCATCTCTACTTAAGAGATGTCTCTCACACACTAGTTTGAATAATCTTCTCCTCTCTTTCTCAATCTCTCATTGCTCTCATTATTGTATTGAGCTCATTGCTCTCATCTTTTAGGCTTTTGGCCATATTCTTATTCACAAAGGGTTTTTTCTTTTCTTTTCCCCTTACCAAAATCTCTTGGCTCATTGTTGGATTCTTGAAGCACTTTGTGGTTGATCTTGCAATCTTCTCTCCTTTGGTTGTGGTAAAATCTTCCATGCATTTCATTTTCTTGGATTAACATTTGTTTAAGCTTTCATTCCTTTCATTCTTCTTACAGTTTCTCCATAGTCTATACCTTCTTCTTGTGCATACCCTTTGCATACTAGTCTTGCTTTGTTCCTTGTGACTTCTCCATTCTTGTTCATCTTATTCCTGAATATCCATATTGTACCGATGACATTCTTGTCATCTGGTCTTGGCACAAGTGACGATATTTTGTTCTTCTCAATCTTCTCAATCTCATCATTCATAGCACTTATCCATTCCTCATTATCTAGTGCTGCATTGACATATTTTGGCTCAAACTCACAAATTAAACAATTTGATTTTAAAGGCTTACTTCTTGTTCTTGTACCAGCTTTCTTATATCCTATGATCTGGACCTCCGGATGGTTCCTTCTTACATATCTTGCAATTACAGGTATAGTTCTTTGTCTATCAGATTGATCATTATTTTGATCTTCATTCTGTTCTTCATCACCTTGCACATTATCTTGATCATTATCTTGATCATTGGTATTTGCAGCCTGATGCTCGGGAGAAATGATTTGTAGCTTAGGGGCTCTACATTGTTGGTAGGGTAGAGTCTCAGGTTCCTCATTGTAAGTGAACTTATTGTATTCCTCTGGTTCTTTAATTCTTTCTTGTTCATTCTTCTCTGCAAATTCATCTATCTTTACATTTGTACTTTCAATAATTTTGTTAGAAGCTTTGTTTAGACATTTGTAAGCCTTTCTCTTGGTAGAATACCCTAGAAAAATTCCTTCATCACTCTTGGAGTCAATTTTTCCATTTCTATCATCTTTTAATATATAACATTGACTTCCAAAAAATTTGAAATAACTTACATTGGGTGTGTATCTATACCATAGCTCATAAGGTGTCTTCTTGGTGTCCTTCTTCAATTGTACTCTATTTAGTGTGTAAACAGTAGTACTGACAGCTTCCCTCCAGAAGATTTGGGTGATGCCTTTCTCTATCATCAGGGTTCTTGCACAATCAACTATTGATCTATTCCTTCTCTCAGCAATCCTATTTTGATGTGGTGTTTTTGGTACAGAAACCTATCTTTTTATACCATGCTCATTACAGAAATTAGTGAATTCATCTGATATAAACTCACCTCCTCTATCTAATCTCAAACATTTTAGATCCTTACCACTTTGTTTTTCTACCATGGCCTTATACCATTTAAACATCTTGAATGCTTCAAATTTATCTTTTAGAAACATAACTATCATCATTCTAGAGTAATCATCAACAAAGAGAATAAAGTATCTATCTCCATAATAACTCTTTGTCCTCATGGGTCCACATAAACCAGTATGGACTAATTCTAGAGTTGCATCAGATGTATGGGTTTTGCTTTTGAAACTAGACTTTGTCATTTTACCTTTTTGACAGTTTTTACACATGATGTTGTCAAGCTTGGTCATTGTCGGTAAGCCTCTGACATTTCTCTTTTTTCTAATTTTCATCATGTTGTCAACGTTTTCATGACATAGTATTTTTTTCCATAACCATATGTCTTCATTTGTAGCAATCAAACAAGTGGATTCGGTATCATTTAGATAGAATAAGTTACCTTTTGTCTACTCACCGGTACCAATCAGATTTCTAGATTTGTTGAAGATCTTTTCCTTTTTGTTTTCAAATGCTACTTTGTGACCTAAATTATTCAACTGAGAAACACTCAATAGATTATAATTCAATCCATTTACCTAGTAAGCATTCTCACACTTTATCTGTTTATTCAACATTATTGTTCCCCTGCCTTCAATTGGACAAGGTGTGTCATTTCCCATTCTTACTGATCCACCCTTGTAGTACTCAAAAGTCTCAAATTTTTGCTTGTCACCACTCATATGATGAGTGCAGCCACTATCTATGATCCAAACATCATTTTTTCTAATTTTGGATATCAGAGCTATTTCTACATACATTTCTTCATCATCATCTAAATCATCCTTTACAGCCACAAACACCGTCTCGATGTCTTTATCAGATTCGGTGTCAATATCATCATCCTTGTATTTTTCTAGGTAGCTGAATTTCTTTCCTTTGTACTTATAGTCTCGGGTATCTCTTCTTTCTGATTGTTGGTAGCTTCTGTAATCACCTCTGTCAGACTTCTTCACAAAAGATCTGTCAGTACTTCTTTCATCTTTTCTTCTGTTAGTGCATCTTGCAGCAAAATGTCCAATCTCTTTACAATTAAAACAAACAAGTGGTAATTTACCTTTGTATTTACCTTTGCCTCTCTGCATTCTTCTGGCCATAAGTGCTTCTATTTCATCAAGATCATCTTCTTCACTTTCACTGTCACTATCTTTTATCATAGTGTTTTTGTGACTTGATTTACTTATTCTCATAGAATCTTTGAATGCAGACTCTATATTTGGTAAGACACTATTATCAAAGTTATTCATCTCAATTGAGATCAGTCTTCCAATTAAACTATCTAGAGTAATATTTCTATTTGCTACTGCTCTCATTTCTTGAATGGCAGATACTCTAATAGCATAAGTAGGCAGTAAGGTTCTTAGAATTTTTCTTACCATTGTATCTTCTTCCAGTACACCTCCAACTCCTCAGATAACATTGACTATCTCTTTAATTCTTGTGTTGTACTGAGTGATGTTTTCACCTTCTTTCATTTTGAGATCATCAAAATTTCCTCTAAGGCTTTCTGCCTTGGATCTCAAAATTTTTTTGTCACCACCATGTACAATTTTTAATTTGTCCCACATCTGCTTTGCAGTTTTGCATTCTTTGACATCTTCAAATTTAGCATCGGAGAGTGAGGAAGCAAGCTCTCTCATCATGCCATTATGTTCATGCTTCTCTCTCATTTGTTCAACTATTGGTTCTCCTATGGGAAACACATATTCAATTTCAAGGAATTGAGTAGCATCATTACCATTACCTGATAAGTGGATTCTTCTCCTACTTTGCCATGAAGAAAAATTATCTTTGTTCAACTTGGGCACATCTCGTCTGTTCATCTTGTCATCTTTGACTTATGTCTCGAAACCTTTCTTCCAAGAACACAAGATCTGATACTAATTGTTAGTAATAAATGAGAAGGGGGGGGGGGGTGGATCAGTGGTCTCAAACTTTATCCTTAATCTAACCACCAATCAAATAAACCTCAGATTATTATGTCCCTACAAGATGCATGCCTTGAGATACTTATAATGATTTTCTATCTGTCAGATTACCTTGTCTATGCTTATTCTCCTTGATTAACGATAAGAAGCATACCTATTTACCAAAATAAGGTAAATATGTAGAGTATACCGATAAATCTAGTGTTAACTATGTTAACATGGAAACCCTATTAAGGGAAAAACCACTAGGACTGGTACCCCAAATTTTCACTCTTCTGAAGTGAGCCCTATTAAGAGCCAACCTTGTTAAAGGTTACAAACATATTGTTAGGTGTGACCTTGTTAAAGAGGATTTTACACATATAGGTTGTCACTTAGTATCGGGCATCTAATGTTGCCATCCTTCAATCAGCCTCTCTCTTAGACTGTCAATAAGCATCAGGCATATCCAAGCTACTTTCATGAATCAAGCTTTTTGGCACTCCTTGGGATGTACTTCAATATATAGAAGATTGTTAAGTCCTCTGTTAAGAGACTTGATGCTTCAATGGTTAAACTGAAATAAATGACCTGTTTCTAATGCAACTTGAATTGCAGATTTTCAGCTCTATTTAAGTACATTACCTCTCTGATCAATGTATCAATTCAATTCTTTTGTGCTCCATACTTTCTGCTCTATGATGCTATATTGACTGTTTGTCGGTGTCTGCAAAATTTATTAGCTCTACTCCAGCTTGATTGATCAGTACTGCAGGAAGTTGTTCTTCATCAGTTTCTTTTTAGCATCCTCTTTCTATTCACTCCCCTTAATCCCTTTTCATGTGATACAAAAATGAATTAAACTTGTCTCTTATATAGATATGATATTCATTGTTTCTTGATTTTTGATTCTTGGCGTGAAAACAAATCTAGCCAATTTAATTTAAAGCACAACTCCTAATTTATCTCATAGTTATCTTTATGCCAACTCTACAAATCTTCTTTAAACCAATCACTTAACTCTGGTTAAATAAAACAAAGAAAACAACCACTTAAGTCTATCTTTAGCTCTTGCCAGCTAGATATTTTGTCATTTTCTGAACCCTCTATTCCATCGGTCAACTCATCAGTTATTCATCGGTTACAACCATTAGTTTCGTCGGTGTGACTCTAGTTAGCTTTGGGATCTCCATCCGTCAGGCAACTCTATTTTCAGCTTGTCAGGCATCCTGTGGTTTTGTTGTGTCAAGCAACGTTGTCTTCTACTCATCGGGTATCACTGTGACTTTTCTTCTTTGCCTTTACTGATGGTGTGCACTCTGTCGGTGTTGTCTGTCACTTAGTGAATACTTGAATTTTATGCATTGCTAAAAGCATAAACTTTGTTCCATTGATTCTCTGAAGTCTTTGACATTTTATACATGACCGTATAGATGATATCAATTTGACATCAATGACAATACAAATCATTAACTAATTTTAATCCCTTGCATTATCTTCAACTTAACATTATCAAACATTTAATCAGTTATATGTCATCATGCAGTGACAACAAAAGCACGAGTAGTCCCTAGTATTCAACGTCCAATTGCGATAATTTGTACTCATAACTCAATGCAAAGATCGTGTCCTTTCTATCTTCTTACAAGCATGCATAATTTTTCTATCCACACCTAAACAAAAGCATATATTATATATATTACATGGTTCTATTTAAATATAATTTGAATAAAGAATGTACATAAAAACTTTAAACACTTGTATAATTTAAAAATGTGTGCATACCTTTTATCTCCTAAAATATTCTATGTGGTACTGCTTGAGTCATTCCTGTTGATGTGTCATTCTCATTTGGTGTGAAATGTGTCTTGCACCATTCAACAACATCATGTGCATTTTTTATATGCACTCCCTTATAATTCATTTGATACTTTCGTATAGCACGTTTGATGCAAGCTCTAGCACCATCATGTTCACCTTTTCCATGTCCACTCTCAAAGGAACTTGAGACATGTCGTATGTTTTCATTACAATGATATCTACACAGTGCATAAAATGGTCTGGATGATTTGAATTGTGTAGCACATCCATCTGACCAAACATAATGTTTATCAAATTTTATACCTCTTTCTTTTAAATTTTCAAAAAACATCTTGAAGCAGTGTTCTACATAATCAATGTCATGCTCTATATCATCACTTATATATAAAAATGATATTCCTTCTTGATGACCCGTGTTTCAGATGTGCTTTGAATACCATCCAAATCTAATTATACATTTCGATAACACACATATACCATAATAGTAATTTTCTCTGAAAAATAATATTCTGATTGAATTGCCTTTTGATGAACAAAGGAATAGTTTTCAGCAAAATCAACAACTGATACAATAGTTCCAAGTGGGAAATTGTCTCTCAGTGTTTGGAATTGTTGCGCTTGCCACTTTGCAAAAAAAGCATGATGAATGTAGGGTTGAATCAATTTTTTAAATATGTTCATAAATATTCCAACATTTATCTCTTCTTCAACATATTCTAACCTTTTGGATTCTTTCCCAAATTTTGTTTCATTATTTACATATTTGTAACTCTTGCAATTTACCATCTTTGTTACATCAATATTTTCATTTTTCAAAGGAAAAAGAGTCAAATCAGCACATGTTTGACATATTCCTTTTATGCAATTTATTTGTCCAGTTGCATCATCTCTTTTGTCACATAAAATGGATGAGATGAACTCACTTCTTCTACTAGGAGGAGAATTTTAAAAACCATAAGTGTCTTCTATAAACTTTCGAAAAACCTGATAGTGAAGATCAAATTCAATATGACGACGACAACAACAAGTTTCAAACACTTTGTTTGTCCTAATATAATATAGTGTCAATTTTCCAAACATTGTTTCCCCAATCTTTATATTAGGATTTGAACTACAAAATGACACATACATTTCATATTTTGTTGTGTCCAACCAATGTTTCGTATGATATTCATATTGATTAACTAAAATTCTATGTCTGATAACATCTCTACTGTTTGATGAAGGACGTGTATTATCATTCCAAAATAATGTGACCAAATTCTTGATCCCTCCATCAATCCTATCAGAACAAGGAGCTCTACACATGATTTCCCAATTGCCTTCCAAGGTGCTATCATCCAAAAGCATTCTCCTATTAACATATCATGATATTGTTTTCCAACTAAAACCAATCTGAGATGAAACTGAAGATATTTGTCTTTTTCGGAGCATAGTGTTACCTACAATGGATGTCAACATTATTTTTCTTGTAATGGTCTTATCTTTAGTTCAAGATCGCTTCCCTACCTAGTTCAAACCTTTCCTAAGATTTTCAATCATATCAGTTTGCATGTCAACAACTTTTCTTTTTTTTTATGTTGCATCTATACCCAATAATTTTAATGCCCCTTCACACTTTTTGTTTATGAGTACAACTGAAAGCAATTGAGCTTGTTCAAGTGTTTCTAAATTATCAAATTGAGCCAATATTTCTTTTGCTATCACATTCATTGACCTCTTCTTAGCAAGACTTAAGGGTTGAACATTAGCAAGTGATCTCAAATTTTCCACATCCATTGTAAGTAAATGATATAAGTTTCTATAATTAATATTTCTCTTTACAGTTTGAGCTAAATGTATATGTTCATCCATACCAGTAAGAGCACATCATCCTCAACCTTCTCCAACATCAATTGTCTGAGCTTCCGTAGGGAGTGATCCCGACCCTTCTTCAATGTGCAATTCTTCCTCTTGACTTGACCCTCCTACTTTAGCTTGTCCTTCACCTTCTTTAGTTTTATGATAATATACCAATGCAGCTTCATGATTTCTTTGTTTAGCACCAGGTTATATTTTTCTAGCAGATTTATGTTGTCTTCCCTTCTTGTTCCCCATTTTTTCTCTTCAAAAATGTCTTCCAAATGTATTTTTTCTTCAAAAAAATACTTTGATATAATATTTCTCCTCTTCAAAATTATTCTTTCAAAAAAAATAGAAATAACAATCTTTATTCAAAAAATGCATTTGTAAAAATTGAATAATAATAGAAAAAGCAAATTACTTGCTGCAATTCGGTTAAAAACTGAAAACAAAAAATTTTAGATTCATACCAATCTAAATTTTTCAAAAAAAAAATCACAACATGGTCGACCTACTTCACGCAAAGTAGGCAAGATAAAAATCCAGCGGGATGGTTTTCACAGTCTTTTGACTAAAGTGGCTTTGCGCGAAGCCCCTTAGACCCCTTCGCACGAAGGGGGTCTTTGCTCGAAGACCCCTAAAATGAAAATTTCTTGTTTGAAAAAAAACAAGTCCTAAAAAATAGTCTTTCAAGGCCTAGGACAAGGACCAAATAAAATGTTTTTTCTCAAATACATGATGCCAAATGATGCAATTTAGAATAAGCTCTCTAATGAATATAATTTTAATACATATTGAGTTCATTATCACTTTCAAATATTACTTTAACTAAACATAGGTTGTTTGGCGATTCAACAACCTGTCTCTTTAAGGCTTTGGGAAAAATAGTAAATTACAAAAAAAAATTATGAAAAAATGTAGGAAAAGC
Source organism: Thuja plicata (assembly GCA_018584345.1). NCBI lineage: Eukaryota > Viridiplantae > Streptophyta > Pinopsida > Cupressales > Cupressaceae > Thuja > Thuja plicata. The sequence goes on from MU227760.1 coordinate 3,465,841, forward strand.
ATATTTGTGTTACCTTTCTATATTAAAAAAAAAATTGAATTTTGATATATACATTTCAAGTTACAGTGATCAAAGTGACCTTATGTCTAAATTACAGTTACTATCACTTTAAAACTTAATAAACTATGAAATATTGACCCAAAATGAATTAAACCAATTACATCCTCTATATATTGAAGTTACAAATATAATTTCAAAATAATTACATTGTTATCATATTTAAAAAAAAAGTTATGCTGATCCAAGTGAAAGTCACTTATTAAAATAACAGTTTTTCACACAAACCACTTTTCGAAGGAGAAGGAAAAATGAATTTTATTTTTTATTTTTAAATATATTTAGAAACTAGAAAGAAAATGCTAAAAGATCCTAGTTTATATCATCTTCAAATTTCTTATAGTTTTGAGGCAATAGGTGTTCAAAAATGAAGTTTTTTCTCAAAATGCTGATCTTTGTGTCAAAGTTGGCCAAAAAGTGGGACACACTATTGTGGGATCACCCAGCCTGTCTCTGTTCAAAAAAATGAGAAGTGCGCTGTGGAAAATTCACTGCAATATGCCCAAGCTTCCCACATGAGAAGAAATCTCCTCTACTACCACCTCTTCTAACTGAAGGTGCACTAGACTACTGAAAACTGTCTCTACTGACACTCTGCTACGTGCTTTGTGCAGGCTGACTAAACTAATTGTGCCTAGCACGCGGACCACCACAAGTATCCCTAGAGAGAGTACCACCATCTGACTACGTGGAGGAGAGACCTTCTTCTATAAGTTTTGATTACCCGCAAAGAAACTAGGGGGTTCCTTAAAGTTCCCAGCCCCTCAAGACTAATTACCTCTAACCCTAGAACCGGATACACCACCTGTAGGAGAACCCAACTGACCACCACCATGACCTATGGCCAAGTTAGCCTCTGCAAGAGTGGCTTTAATAAATGCGGCTCGCAGGGTAGTAGGCTCAAAGAGCTTTATGTCCCCTATGATGTGGGCACTAAGCCCTCGGACAAAGTGTTGTATCATAAGTGTGGAGTCTTGACTCTATCCTGCATACTATTTGAGCTCATAAAAATGACGCTCATACTGCTCAATGGTCAACGTTAGCTGCCTCAAGTTATGAAACTCATCGGCCCTCTGCTGTCTCCACTCATCGGAAAGGAATCTCTCTCTAAAGTTCTCAAGAAAGAGCTCCCATGTAACAATGTCCATATGAAGACCCAGCTTGTCCTCCTTGATCTTCAACCAAATAGCCGCAAGGTGTGACAGTTGCATCATGACATATCTCGCTTTAGTATTGCTACTAATTGGGTGCATAGAGAAGACCCTATCTAAGGCTATGAGCCAAGTCTTAGCCTCCAAACCAGATCCCTGTCCATCGAAAAGAATAGGCTTCCCTCTCATCAGGTCCCTCATGTGGTTTGCTGCAACCACCTCAAGGTCCACTATAATATTCCTCCTACGAGGGCTCCTAGACCTCTCCCTCTGTCTCTCCTCTATATGAGAGTGACGGGATACATCCTACTCCTTTCCAACTCTCTCAGGACCAAGACGATTCAGGATAGCGTCAAGCATCTGTCTAGTATCAAGTCCTCTAGACTCATCCTGACTCTCTCTCCTATGATCATCTCTTACAACAAAGTTGTCGATGGAGTATGTTGGACCTTGTTATGATTACAGTAGTTGGATGCAGATTGTTAGATATAAAAAAATTATGTGTAGGTATGGACTCACGAAAAATTATATACAACAAAACGTTAGTGAAGAAAGTAAAATAGTAGGTATATACATTGACGGAAGGCCAAAAGCATCAAGGAATAGTGCAGGTTTTATAAACAGTACACGACCTGTGTCAACTAAGAAGCAACCCAATTGCATATTTGAGGCACACGAGGGAAATCACGTATTTTTATGTGCGATCAAATCAATACATGGAGGCGAAGAGCTGCTTGTCAATTACAATTTGAATCGCATAGATACATCTAAACCCATGATCATGGACGAGGTGGTACGCAGTATGCACCATTTAAAATTGTTTAAAAATAAAAAAATCTCTTCTTTTAATTGAACACGTGTTTTAACATGTCTCAATAATTTTTAATTTTTGAAATATAGGGCTATAGTATGGATCAACAACCACACGATACGTATGGCGATGATGGTTCTAATGGGACTTCTTCTTCCCGACACGTAAAACTCATTGTTGTTGTACAAATGCACATACAAAAAAAATGTTAATGTGTATTTTTTGTTATGTTTTATTATTCATTAATATTTTGAATAGATTTTAAATAAAGTACTAATAATATTGTTCTCACAAACGAGTGTTGATCTGAAAAAGGGAAAGGAACAAGTAGTCCATGAGGACCCGCAGGATGAGCAAGATCCATTCATTCTTGATTTTTCATCAGATGTTGATCATGTGGTTGCACTGCAAAAGGCCCTTTGTGCAATTTCAAGAGAGTTAACTCGATTGGCAAATATTCAACCTCAGACTCCTGAAATAATGATGAGAGAGGATGAGTTGGCTCACCGTGTTTAGACTTATACAGTAAGCATTAATGTAGTTTTTAATTATTAAAAAAGTACAATAATGGTTTTTATAGTATACTCTTTTATTTATGTCATTAACTAAAATACATATGTGTTATTTTTACAGAGGACTCTAAAAATATTTAAGGGTTGTGCCCTAGATGCAGATACTTCAGGTGGTTCAAGTAGATCGCATGTTCTATCATCAACTTGTATTTTGCTCGAACAATATTTTTATTTAATAGCTCTAACAATCTTTTCCATGGTTGTCCATATTTTCATGTTATGCTCTAACAATATCATTTTTCAGCACCTACTATTGATCTTCTGTTCACCACGCCGTCTACTACAAGGATCAGAACCATAGAGGTACTACCGCCTGCAATGTTGGCAACACGTAGCTTGGCCACAGATGCGCTGGCAATGCCTATTATTGGTAAGTAGATTCATGTTTTTCTCTCTCATTTATCATGTGTTTATTTCACTTGAACTATTCTTTCTTAGGGGGCATTTTGTAATATAGGATTCATTTTATGTAGGAGGAGATAACCAAATTCCTAGATGAACTCGTGTTAGATGTACAAGAACAATAGAGATTTGTGATCAATTGCTCGTGAACATTGAAGATGGACTTCCCATGAGAGTAGCCCAACTTCCAAGTACTTTAAATATTGATCCTTTGTTTTACTATACAATCTTATACTCATAATGTAATGCACTAACCTGCTATGCAGTCCCTTGCAATAACTAATAATCCCATTATTATTTTGCAAGGAATAATCTATTTTATGAAAAACTTAACGATGAATGTTTGCACATTTTCAGGCCAACCATACGCATGTCGTATCATATTTTGATTTCATTGCTAGATATGATTTCCTTTCATCCCTTTCTTCAAGTATATTAAAAGTTAGCTTCACTTTATTTTTGAGTCTAACAATTTTTTTTCTTAAAAGGTGGCAATCACAAGATAAAGAGTTAAAGGATAAACTCAATGACTCTATGATAACACTTTTTGGACCCAACGCCTTTGAAAGACTTAGGCTCCTCAAGAAAGCAGGGCTAACTTTGAAGTATATTAGGGACAAATACAGGACCCAAATAGAATGCAACCCTTATTACAAGCGCCCCCCTATGTTCCTATTAATGAGTGGGAGAATCTTGAAAAGGATGCACTTGAGAGACGCTCAAGACATGATGGACAAATAGTATCACCTGAGGAAAGAAGGTACGTGATAATCTTAATAATGAAATTATGTACTATTTACTATTTGTACTTATGTGATCTAACATATTTCAAACATCACACAGGTTGCCTGACACATCAAAGGCAACATAAGCAAGAAAACAAAAGGACGGGCAACACAAGCTCAGCTCGAGTGGATATTCAAAACTTGCTGCAGAAATTGTAAGTAGTAGTAAATGAGAAACCGTATGCAAATATTTATAAATTGTAATCAATTTACTTTTGATTAAATTCACTACGTACAATAAAAATGTAGGCCTTGGAGTTCAAACAAAAGATTTCAGAAGAGGACAAGAAAGCTACAAATAAGGCTATACAATAGTGGCTGAATGATTCCAATCAAAGAGTGCGCAATGTTCTTCTGGTGGATCTGTCGAACAAATAAATAAGCCAATTGATTTTTATTTCAAGTTGAATACTTTACCAATTACTCTATTTGATTTTAAGTTCCAACATAAAGTGAATATATTTGTTTTAAGTAAGGAAACAATGATTATATATTTGTTTAAAAATTTAAAGTGATTTATTTATATGTACTAAATTGAATGATTAACATTTCTCAGTATTTGTCTTGTATTTATATGTATATATTGTCGATAAATGCACTAATTATTTACAATGGAATGTGGTTTGCCGATCTTGAAACCCCATCCGAGCATGTCGACAGAGGCGTCAATTTGGATGTGCATTGTAGAACTCAACGTATACATTTTCTATTTGAATTTTGATTATTGATTTATTAATACAAGTAAACATTTTAAATTTAATTTGGTGTAGTAATAAAAATTTAATTGTAATTTCAGATGCAGAGAATGTAGAGGTTCCCAATAAGCGTGTTGAGGTTCAAGCCGCTGAGCAAGAAGGTGTGGTTGCACAAGGTAAAGAGTGTCACGTTTATGTTTTTTAAAGTACTGAAATGCTTGTAACAATTATGATAATATGTTTTTAAATTAACCCCAATTATGATAATGTGTTTTTAATTTAACCCTTTTATTTTTTACTGCAGAGGCCCCGCCTTTGCAAAGGACAACGAGATCACATCCATAGGCGAAAACAAATGTTGATGCTGAGATGGATATGCCTCTGCAAGATTATAGAGAATTAGATAAAAAGAAAAAGTTAAAAAAGAAATGATTCTCATTTAATATGCAACTTATTTGATAATGACTGATGTTTGTCTTGATGTTGTAATAATAAAATTATTATAGTTACTCTTATTTTTAAAGGAATGCATGATATGATTAAATTATATACATGGTATACTAATATGTTAGATTTTATGATAAGTGGTCATAGAATTAGGTAATATGTATCTCCTCTCATACAATTATGAATCTTTTAGGTTTGGGATCATGGATATTACTTTAATATCTTACAAGAATTGATTCTCCATCATAGTTATGAATTGTTGGGTAGGTAACCTTATGAGGAGGTCTACATATAACTTATTTGTAGGTAGAATCTAATTAGGATCTCATCCTTGTTCAGCTAATTCGGTGGAAGCCGTTGGAAACACTTTCTAAGGACTCTACCCTAGAAAGGGGTTGCATAACCAATTCTACTATCCTTTAAAAGACTGGTTTTAAAGTTAAACATGAACTACGATGTCTCTGCGAGTTACGTAGGCAAGGTCATCTATGATGAGCCCCCGAGGCATTAGGTCTTGTACTTTTGACTTCTTCCTTGATCTTGCCACACCTTACCAATATTTTACGTAGGCAAGGCCATCAAAATAGAATGGCAGTGGTGATTCAATGCATCTACAACCTCAACAATATGGCACAATTGATCCAATAACAACAAATACATTACAAATGCCAAGCTAGTTATGGTCTCAATGAAATAAACATTGTATATATAAAATAATATATGATGCACAAAAACAACAAGTATGCAATGACAACAATAACATCATACATTTATATGTATATATATGTATGTATATATGTATATGTATATAAAAAACCAAGCTCATAACAGGGTCATGTGGTGCTCAAATAGTGCGCTCATAAACAATGCATGATGCCCTAGCTTGCAGCCCACAAGCCATCAAGACATTTCCTCATGAAATGATCATAAACGGGGAGTACCACTTAGTGAATATCAACAGAAAAACAAATAAAGAGAGATCAAATACTGCATGCTACCAAAATAGAATGGCATTGGTGATTCAATGCATCTAGAACCTCAACCGCATGCCACCATTGATCTAATAGCAATAAATACATTACAAATGCGAAGCTAGTCACAGTCTCAATGAAATAAACCTTGTATATATAAAACAATATATGGTGCACAACAGTAGCAAACATGCAATGACAACAATAACATCATATATATATATATA
>MU227760.1:3481934-3513837 GCA_018584345.1 Thuja plicata
GTATATATATATATGTATATATATATATATGTATATATATATATGTATATATATATATATGTATATATATATATATGCAATGTAAAGGTATATTGCAAAGGTCAAAGAAAAAGAAGTAGAGCAGAGATATAGAAGAACAGTATAAAGATGTCAATATGAGACAAAGACTTTAAAGAACATAAGAGCATAAGCGTATAACCAGAACTGATCAGACATCTGTATCATATACAACAGTTCACTTTTGGATATAGTGCATATCTATTCTCAGGAGGTTATAGCCTTCTTTCTCATTGAGCAGTGACCTCTTTGACAGTGAGTCCTCACCCCTAACACGGTTGTTTGTAAAGACTCCTAACAGGGTCAGGTCTCTAACCAGGTCAGTGTACTTGCATTGTAAAGAGTGCTCCTAATAGGGCAAAGGAACTTTAACAGGTTCATTATACTAGTGCAATATTTGTGGGTACTAATTCCCACCCGGGTTTTCCTCTGATCAAGGTTTCCTAGTAATCATATCATGTGTTATGTGTTCTTATGTTAAGATTCAATTGATATACTTTTGATTTATGTTTAAAGTTGCTGAAATAGAAAAATAGACAAACACTGATTCAACTCCCCTCTCAGTGTTTCCAACAATTGGTATCAGAGCTCTGGTCCTCTGAAAGAAAGTTTAACCACTTGAGGAGATCATGGATTCAGTAGAAGTAAAACATCTAAAAAATAATCTTGAAACAACCCTTGAGAATCTTGATAGATCTGAGAAAGAAAATGAACTAAAACTAAAGGTTGATGGCTCTCAAATGCTTATCAAGAAACTAAGGAAAGATATGAAAGATTTCTCTACCAATGATTTGGGAAAAATGGTTAAGAAACTGAATGAAGAGAACATGTCCTTAAAAGACAAAATTGAAGATCTGAATGAACAACTTATAGATATCTTAACAACCATTGAAGAGAAGACCAAAGAAAGTAAACAGCTAGATGAAGAACTTATGCAAGCTAATATGAAAATATTGGAGTTGGAAAACATCAAGAATAAGATTGAATTTGAATTATCAAGTACAAAAGACAAGATTGATAAACTACACACAAGTTCTTATCTAATTCAATCGCATCTTTATGCACAAAAACTAAAAGGTGATACCATTGGTATGGGATACAGTATAGCTCAAATTGAGATCAATTCACTACAAGAAAGAAAGAAAGCTCAAACAAAATCTGTAGAAGAAAAGAAAACTGAGAATCATGAAGAGACTAAAGCAGAACCACCAAAAGATAAGCACAAGGCAGTTAATCGTACTTGCTATGCCTATAACAAGCAAGGACACCTGGCAAGAGATTGTAAGGATGTAAGACCCTTCAATGGTTACTGTTACTCCTGTAACAAGTTTGGTCACAAGACTGGTCATTGCAAGACAAATCAAAGAAATCAGTCACAACTGAACCAAAGAAATCACACTCAATACAATCAGAGAAATCAACCTCAAAGAAACTTGCAGAATATTACAAGTCAGATATGTAATTACAATGGACACATAGCTAAACAATGCAGCATGATGAAGAATAACATCATACCTCCTATCATCTGTCATTCATGTGGAAAAGCTGGACACATCTCAAGATTTTGCAGGTCAAGAAAACAAAGACAAGAAAATCCTAAAAAGTCTCTCTTTGAAGAATCAGGAGAATTTGAGTTTATGCAAGCTAAAGACAATTCAGATAAAATTTGGGTTGAAGTAAAGAAGGATAATAAAGAGAACAAGGTAGTAGATGCATCCTCAGTGGATGCACCTTCTACTTTTGTATAGTTGACCCTCATGGTCTTAGGGGGAGCTATTCTAGCTCTGAACCCCTACGTGGCTGGTATACTCATCTCCGAGTATGCACCTTTGAATTCATGTCAGTGATAATAAGAGAATGCAGTATGCATTCACGAATTGTCTATACTACATTATGAATAAAGTTTGAAACTCTCAGTGAAAGCACGTACGACATTAAATGCAGAAAAAATTTATATAAATCAGTGGATTGATTGATTATTCTCATTGTTTACATCTGAGATGATAAAATATGCAAAGCACAGGAGCACTAAGCATCAAGGCATACAAAGGTTTCGATTTGATCAGTTGGTGAATAGATTGCAAGTTGAAACTGAACCCTAGCACTCACGTCATTTTGAATTGATGTGAAACCCTATTTATCCAAGTAACAAGTAAGTATGGCCACTCCAGTTGTATTTGACATTGCTAAAAGGAAAATATTTGTGTTTAAGAAGCATCCTTTCAAGTCCATGCTAGATGATGTAGAAGGATTATTTTCTAAGACTCTGCTAGGAGTCGTGCATGTATAAGACATTCATGCGTACATATACTGTAAAAAGGAAATAGTTGGAGATAACAGTATTGTTACTCTCATGGCTTCAATGATGAAACCAAACTATTCATTCAAGGATGAATACGTGCATCTCACTGATAACCCTATCTTTGAGTACTCCAATGCACACGAGTTTTACTAGCCTGAATGGGTGAAAATCCTATTGAGCAGAATACATGATGACCTCTATTGGATTGGTGAAGTTCATGTCCGTATTACTGGAGACCTAATTCATGACATGACTGGACTTCCTTAGACAGGACCAGTTCTTCCAACTGGTAAATATGTGAAAAAGTAGGTTGAACAAGATTGTTTATCCAGAAGTGATAGGTGCGGTATGACAGTTGATCCCATTAAGGAAGATGACATAAAACTGGTCACCATGTTACTACGTTACAAATTTTAGCACACAAGCATATTAAATAGTGTATCTGCAACTACTATCCTGGCATCAATAAAAATGGTGAAGGACAATACTGAGTCTAATCTGTATGAGATATTGCACGCACAATTGATTGACAACATTTGAGCTACTAAGCATTACAAGAGTAATATATTTAGGTTTGGATCATTGATCATCTATCTCTACTTCCACATAGTTGGTAAAGTTGCAAATCTTTACCTAGACAAAAGTAAACTTGCCATGTCACAAATTTCACTAAAGTCTACATCAGAGAGCAGCGTGAAGGATTCTATGGACATGGAAATAAAAAAATTCAGGATCAAGATGAAGAAGAGGTTCAGGATACCTGAGAAGACAGTTGAGAAATACAAAGACACTATATGCTTCATGGTGGAGACTGACTGTACTTGTATGGAGGCAGTTGAGCCTAGAAGTAAATGGATTCACCCTCTCAGATATGAAGTTGAAGAACATGTTTTGGAAGGTTATGCACAAGTCCTCCTATCCATGTCCAAGGATCCCAATGAACCTAGATTGGGTACTCACAGAGAAAAGACAAATCAAGTTGATTCTGTCTTGTACAGTATAGACAACAAAAGGAAGGCATCAAGGATTACTTCAAATATCCTAAAAGTTCATGGTGTTACGCAAGAAGACCTAGATAGAGCTAGGGAAGCTAAGATAGCTAAAAAACTTGAGAAAAATCCCACAGAAGTGAAAAAGGAAAAGTCTGATGATATGCCTAAGAAGAAGAAAAAGAAATATGATGAAGGAACATCTACGCCATCAACTACCATTGATCTAGAATTTTCTCCACGTTCTATACCTAGCAAGTTCCCACAAGTCATCCATCCTCAAGGACCAGAAGGAGCAAGGTAAAGAACACACAAGCCCCTCCTGAGGTAGGATTCAGGCCCAGTCTAACAGTCCTAAAGAATAGAATTTTTAATGAAGGCAGGCTAGAATCTATCAAGAATGTCTATGATAAGTATCAAGAGATAAACAAATCAGAAATTCATTCAATGATTATATCTCATATGATTAAGTTCAAGAAGTTAGTATTGGAACTCAAGAAAGTTATACCAGATAAATTATGGAACATACTGGACATATTAAAAAGGCAAGCAATTGAAGAGGATATGAGGATAAGAGAAGAAACACTAGATAGTCTTCTCCCTGTTTGCTCGCATGATGAGAAAACTATACTGTTGGACTTAGTAAAACCTCATCTTAGAACCAAAGCTAGAACACTTCATATCATGAATAAAGAGTATGATTTGGTTAGTGAAGAGACTCAAAAATCTTTTAAACAGGTATTTATGAATAGACATATGTATCCTTCAATGGTGCCTATAGCTAAGGCAACTCCAGTACCTCCCAAACAGGTTGCAGAACTAGTAATTCAAGGTTCACATATGACAGGTCCACAGGTTTCAGTGCCCAAGATCACATCACCTTCTGATATAGCCAAAGATTCAGAAGAAACCATTGTAATTGATGATGTCAAGATATCCATGACCGCTTCTGACAACGATATGGACAAAGTTGAAAAATAATTTGTAAGCAGTGAAGAGACAAAGGAGGTATGCGCAGATGACACATCTTTACAATAAGATGAAGTCCCCTCTAAAGATTCAACAAATTTGAATAAAGAGGATGATAATCAAACTAATGAGACACCAGTCATGGAGATCCCAGTAAAAAGTGAATGTATGGATACTATTCAGAATACTATATTCACCCCATCCATTCAACCATCAACTTCATTGTTGTCAAGTTTAACTCCTGACTCAGCAAGTCTAGATGCATGGGGAGAAGAAGATTTGATCAAGATTAGTGTCCTAGCCATGGAAAAATCCAAAGAGAAACAAGTTATGAGAAACCCTCTCTTTTTGGAGTCAGTGAACATTTTGAATGACCTAGTGCCTATAGATAAGAAAGTGGCTAAAATTTAGTCTGTTGATGATGTAGATAGCATGCTAACAAGCTTCAAAGCACATTTTACAAGTTTAGTAGACTCAGCTACTAGAATTGCAGAAGATGAGTATAAAAAGGAAAGATTGAATAAATTGGTAAAGAATTTCTCCTTAGATTTAAATTCATTAAATATTGGTTAGACAATATTGAAATATTTGGCATCAAAAGGCAGAAAGGTTATAGAAAACTACATGGACAGAGGCAAACTCACCTCTGAACATATCAAAAAGATAGAAGAGGCAGATATCTTGGTTGATAACATAAGAAAATTAGTTGAAACATCATCCCAAGACATAACCATCTACAACAATATCTATCAAGGTCAGATATACAAGATAGAAAAAGCTAAAATGGAGATCAGTAAGATAAGCATCAGACAGACTCAATTGAGAAATGCACTTGCACCCTCCTTAGCAATCGTGGATGAGAACATTAAACAAATTGATGCAAACATTGCCACCTATGATCAAGGACCTAGCATGGATCTGACAAAGATGGAAAAGTGTACATATGCCCTATGCGCCCACCTATAAACAATTGATGCACTAAAGGCATTCTGGCAGCAAGAGATGAAGAATTTGCAGATAGCCTATCTAGATGTATACATGGAGTAAGTATCTAGAGAGTTACAATTTTGACACCTTTGTCATTAATGTCAAAGGGGGGGTAAAGTATATATGGGGAGCAGTGTACATATGTAAATAAATATGGTATAGTATATGTTAAAGGAAGATAATATATAGTTTTTGGTGTTAGTCAATTTTGAGTAACATGGCCACATTCCTTTGTCGCCATTAATGACAAAGGGGGAGATTGTTGGCAAGTTGACTCCCAGGGAGTATATGGCTTATTTTGTGTTTTCATTATGGAAACAAAGTCATATGAAGTTTTGATAGAAAACTTTAAAGTGGAAATTGACTAAGTATAGAAGACAAGACAGAACATAGATATATTGATGATCATAGCACCAACGCACATGTGTACAACCGATTCAAACTAAGTGCCTTAAGACATAAGCTCTATGATATGTTTTTATGCTTATCCTATACATGCATGGTATGAAATGTCAATACGGATAAGTTACAGAAAGAACAAGTACACTAGAAGTTCAGAATACAGAATGTTAGCTCTTTTTCTTGTAGAATCAATTATAATAATGAATGCTTGACTCTTTAATTCCCAGTTTAGATTCATACATGGAAAAGGCTAATTAAAAAGGATGTACATCCTTCTTCACTTTGGGCTCCACAAACCTAGGCGGGTGCACCTTCAACATAATATTATCTTTCAGTAATTTTAACAGTGGAATAAGGATTCATGATCCTTCTTCTTTTTAAGCCACCAGGCTTAGGAAGGCTAACCTATTGATTCTCTCTTCAAGGAATCACTAAAGTGAATTGTACTGAATACAATTTGCTAGACATGTCTTTGAAATAACAGAAATATAAAGATTTATTTATATTAGATTGATGATAACAACCACTTGTCAGCATTTTGGCCAGTGCCTAATCATGGGTCATAGAGTCAGAATAAAGCATACATACATCAGGGATAATTAATTGAAATACAAATAAACCTCATATGGAATTCCTTAAAAGCTATCCTCTCATCCTCACACCCTTGTATCAAATTCCTGCATAAACACTAACCCTTTGCAATTATCTGCAAGATTTAAACTCTCCTTGAAAGCAACTCACAAACAATGACATGGCTACCTTATAAACAGTATATTCAAAATGCCTTACAAATTAAACATACAAGAACTAAGAGAAAATGCAAAAAAGCCATCATTAGTGTCAAACTAGAGATTCCAATGTATTTTATTAATATAAGCCTGATATCAGTACATTAAAAAAAAAACTCAAAACCAAAGCTCAGACACAATTCAGAAGTCTGCCTTGTAGTCTTTTTTTTTTTACCATCCTCCTTAAAATATTACAACTTTGTATTTATAGATAGCCCTAGTCATCTTGGAATCCTTTTGGAAAATAAGGATGCAACAAGCTTCAGATGACTAGGCTATAGGACAAAAGTGCATTTTATAGATGAGACAAAAATCAGGCAGAGGGAATAACAATTCTTTGTTACAAGTTATGTAATCATTTGTCCTACGACCACCTGAATGCTTGGAGCTGCTCTGAGGTTGTTGGGTCCTTATCATCTGGAATTTGTCCTCCTTTTTTATGTAGAATCCTTAATCTTGTCTTTACTCAAATTGCTCGGCTTCACTGGTGCTTGCTATCACTCTCATATTACTGCTTCATGCTACTGGAGTGACTACATCATACTTGCTTATCCAAGTGGTAAACACCTCATCATTTGGCCAACTAAAGTTGAGAACCTCATATTTCTAGCTGTTGAAATCCTCCCAATCAATATTGGCCTTCTCAATATCTAATTCACATGATTCAAAAAATACCCTGGCTTTGTTGAGAATATCAATGGTTAACACAAACTAACCTTTATTTTCCAATGTAATAATACTTTTAGTCCTGCTGGTTAGTGCTTCATTCAGTTGCCTTAGCCATAGGGCTTCATTCTTTATGTTCCCATCTTTTTTTAACATATTGGGAAACATGTCAAATCTATCCCTAGAGAATTCTTCTCTCAAAGTTTCTAGCCTTCTGATGACCATGTTCTTCTTGGTGTCCAAGTTAAACATCAATTTAAGACATTAGTGGGTTCTTGTCAAAATGATGTCAATATTGTTTTGTTCCTTTGAGAGGGAGTAAAAAGATTTTACATGGGTTGTCTTCCCCTTCCAATTATCAATTATCAATTATCAAATCCCATTGCTCCTTACCCTCATCATGATTACTTATGATGCTAGCAATCTTCTTTCCCAATAAATAAAGATTAGCAAGGTTAACCTCAGTAGCACATCTCTTAAGGTTGGAAAATATCTAGTCAAAACGCCTTTGTTTTACCAATTCCTCATATTATTTATTTATACGTAGGGGAGTCTTCAAGATCCCTCTTACCTTCTTTCTCCAACCTTGATCTTTCACTAATCAGCCTGTTCTTTTCAGCTTCTAGTTCTTCTCTCTTAGCATCAATTTCCTCTTGGGTAGTAGGACTTAAAGGCAGAGGGGATCGAGGATAAGTCACAAATGGACTAGATGAGGAAGGTTGGTCAGGTCCCTAAGTAATCATCATTTGGGGCATTAACTGAATCGTATGCTTCCCTTCCAGAATAGCTATCATGTTATCCTTTTGTAGGGACTTAACCCTTTCATCATTATAGGCCTTTAGTACAAATTCATATTTCTTATTTAGGCTATCATAAGCGTCATTTTCTTTCTCAGCCACCCTCATGCTCAAATTAGTTGTTTGAAGGGCTAGGTTTATTACCTCTGTACCCAAGGTGTCAGCAACTCTCTTGACAATGAGGCTTCTTGCATCCTCAATCTTATCATCTTCCTTCATTCTTCTTTTGTCTTTCTTCTTCAATGACCAGATTGCCAAGGCTGCATGGTCTTCACTAAACTGGGCACCAATTGATGTCCCAGTAGTGCTAAGTGCTTTTGCCTATTTTTTGACAGCATCAAAAACTACTGCATCAGCTAAGTCCCACTGAGGTAGGATGAGGACTCCTTGTTTCTTGAATAATTCTCTACCCTCTTGAGGGGTGATCTTATAAAATATAGAGACTAGCTCCTGATTAACCTCTTTTTCTACATCATCTTTAGTATAATGAGGCTGAGCTTCTTGTAGCTTTTGACATTTATTATTGAATTCATTTATGTGAATTCTCCACAAAAAGTGAATGAATGCCCTAGTCTTGATAAATTTGTCATCTGACAAGAATTCATCACTGACTTGCTTGGTCACAAGGTCTATTTATTTACCTACAAATTCTGCCACTTTGAGGTCAGTAGTTGTATGCCTAGGTGTCTCAAACATCCCTTCTTGCAGCTCTTGGGTAGTAACAAAGACTTCACCAATGTTCCTCAAATGAACCAATTTCTTAGCAATGGCTTGGTCATCATAATGCATAGGCGATTGGGAAGGAGAGTACAACTCACTCTCTGGCTCTTTTACTTCCATCCTTTGTCTCTTGGGAGAGGGCACTTCTTGAGCAATAGTACTTGCTGGCCTCTTTTCTTTATGCTGAGAAGGTTTATCAACTTTGGGCATGATAGTAGTGTACCCTCTCCTCTTGTATACTACATAATCCCCTGGTGGGACTACTTTTCCTTGCTGAAGTTTACTCAAAATAGCATGAGCCTTTTCTGGCTCAGCTTCCATTAACCTCTGTTTCTTCTCATTTAGGGTTTGCATGATTCCCTCAAATAAAGTCATCAAAGACTCAATTTTCTCGACCCAAGGGAAAAATCCTTCAAAGGTTCATAAGATTTGTCAAAATTATGTACAAAGTCCAAAGTCTTCTTGTACACCAGCCACTTCTCCTTCCTGATCTCCTGGTCACCTAGGTCAGAAATATTTCTGATGATATCCTCTGGGTAGTTAAACTGATGCTCCAGTGTCAAGCACTTAGTTCTTTTTCTAAACATACCCATTATAAAATCTTCATTATCTGCACACCTAGATACAGATGTTTCTAAGTGATAAGGTTCAAAATACTTATCAAATTGTATCCATCCCCCTTTTGTTCTAATGAAATGATGGGCTTTGGTGAGGGTAGGGAAAATGCTTCCCTTCATTTTCCTTGCTAGGGCTTCCTTGTGTAGTCCACCTAGTTGTCTTATAATCTTTGTTATCCCAATCTTCAGAGGGACTCTGTATGGTAGCACATTAGGGGTTTCCCTGAACCCATAAACCCTTATTACTGTAGACACAGGGTACAAAATCAAATCTCCCCAATTATGGACAATCTTCAATTTCGGGGAAAACTCCATAGGTCTCAAAAGCTTCATCATGTCAGTGTGGATCCTGGCATTTTGGTTACACAATAATGACCTAAGCCTGGTAGAAAAAACCCTATCAAAGTAAACATAGCTGGCTTCTTTTATGTCCCATGATAGTTCAGCACTCCACATATGAACAGGCAGGTCCTCATTACCTTTGGACTTAGTCAATTCCATCTCTTCCTCAAAGAAGTCAGCATTATTGGACAAGAACATATGCATCATGAGGGAATACCATCCCATTGGTTTACGTATGTTGTTGTCCTGGATTCCTGCCAAACCTTCATACATTTGTTGGGCAATATAAGAAGCATAATAAAACACCATTGATAAATGGGGATGTAGAATCTGAACTACCATGAGCATTAGGTGGACAGGCATTGTTACTTCTTCATCTTCTCCTAGAACCTGGCACAAGGCACTATACATTTTCCTGGCCTTACCATTGAAGTAATCCAACTTGAATGGCTCTGGTGTGTTGGGCCCTACTACAATCAGGTCCCCTATCTTGTTAAAGTATCCTCTCAAATCCTCATTTCTGTAATACTCTCTCTAAGTTTGGTATACTTCCTTAAAGTATTCGAAGTCTATATCATCCATTTGCATTGAGGTTTTCATTCAATTTGAAGATTCTTCTGATTTCATCAGCTGAAACAGTCAACAACACATTTCCCTTTGTATCCCTAACAACCCTAGACACCTTGTCATAATTGTTTGCAATCAGAGTGAACAAATCTGTATCCATAAACACCCCAGGAGCTATCAACTTTCCTACATCCAAGTCCCATATGTTACAATTTGGGGTGGGGGCATTTCTTTGACTATATGCAGTTCTAAACAGGGTAAGACCATTAAAACTAGTTTTAACATCTTTGGTCCATCTACCCGAATCATACAAGCCTTCTCCTATTCTGAAATGGGGATGTGATGGAACTATTCTCTTGATTTGGGTAGCATCGCCTATGGATCCATTCAACTGTTGTAGCAAATTCTCCCTGACATTTCTCTTCTGATAATCAACTTCTCCAGAAATCTCAATTCTAGGGGCCATTTTAAACCTAAGGCTTTTTGCTAAGATGAAATCGGGATTTTGAAAAGATAATTCTAAAAGTCTTTTGAACTGCAAATCTTACTGGGAGTCTGAATTACTGAATCACAGAAAACTTACCCGTTCTGCAACTTTATTGCGTGGAGCTGAGTATCTCTATAATTATGTTCTTTGCTTGAATGATTTTGGTGAATTATTGTGAATTCAAGTCAAATTAACCAGTTTTATGGATTCAATCAAATCAATCATTCGAATTCAATTCGACTGGAGTGGCCACACATTCTGCAATCAATTCACAAGCTTCAATTTCGCAGCTTAACGACTCTCTGCAACTCATTTTGACAGCTTTTAATTTAAACCGTAGATCTTAAACATCATCTTCTTCATCTGACGGCTATCTTATTTTCCCGAAAACAACTATTCATCTTGGACACATGTCAACTCCGCTTAATCGCTTACTCCTTAGATTTCAAGCACTTTACCTTTAAGCATTTAAGAAAACCGTTAGATTCTTTTACACTTTCAACCTCATTAACATAACTTTCATGTTGTACCGAACCCACCTCTTATGCCACGCGTCGCTCAGACTTAATCACTTATCCATTAGATTTCATTCACTTTTCCTCTAAGTGATTAAGTCGACCGTCGATCTTTCCCGTAGATGCTGCTTTTTTAACTCCACCTTTACGACCTCAGCTAGCCCCACTAGGACACGCGTCGTTATCGCTTAATGGCTTATTCCTTAGATTTCGATTACTTTGCAGTTAAGCCATTAAGCTGACTGTTGGATGGAAAACAAGTTAACTGATCTTTAATATCGCCAACTCTGAGTATCCGGGTCCACTAGCTACCAGATGTCAACACCGCTTAATGGCTTGTCTAATAGATGTCAAGCATCTTGGGTATAAGGAATTACAACCACCGTTAGATCTTTCAGACTTTAGTCACCTTTATGTTGTCTACGACCGGACACACATTACTTCCCTTGACACGTGTCGACACCACTTAATCGCTTATCCATTACATGTTGCGCACTTTGCCTTTAAGCGATTAAGTCTACAGTAGATTATTCAGGACTTGTCCAATGTTTAACTGAGAACCTTTATGACCACTTGCCCCACTAGGACACGCGACACCATGGCTTAATAGCTTAACCGATAGATGTCGATCGGTTTTGGACTAAGCTATTAAGCGGGTCGTCCAATCAAAAAATATTTGGTCACCACATAAGGCAATGAAATAAAAGGCTTTTCTCAATGGCATGACTTAGGAAATATTAAAGTGGTTAGGATAACACAACTTTAAAACAAAACCCTTTTAACATGAACACATGACTTATGATAACTTAAGTGACTAAAAAAGCAACGTGAAAATAGAACCCGCCAAGACACTTAGGGTTTTTAGATTCAAATTTGAATAGGGTTATAACATAAACTTGAGGGTTCAGACATTTTTCACCATTTTCAACTAGGTCAAGGGTAAGAACAGATCTTGCAGAGGCATGAGAATAATTTTCAACCATGATTTTAAACCCTTGGATACCACAAATGACAGGGGACCTAAAAAAATACAAGGTAAACTTCAAACATGAAATAACACCAACACAGAGTATGGAGCCGACTTCATTTTTTGATTAGCGTGTAATATTTTATTGTGTAAAGGCTAAGTGCCTATTGTAATAAGTTTTTAATCATGTATTAAACATTATTGTAAACATGCTTAAGCCAATTTGTTTGGAAGCATTGTGAATGTTGTTTTTGGGCCGACTAAGGTCTTGTTTATAGTCACATCTATTCAGGCACACACACACACACACACACACACACACATATATGCAATGTAAAGGTATATTACAAGGGTCAAAGAAAAAGAAGCAGAGTAGAGATATAGAAGAACAGTATAAAGATCTCAATATGAGATAAAGCCTTTAAAGAAA
Organism: Thuja plicata; assembly: GCA_018584345.1. Taxonomy (NCBI): domain Eukaryota; kingdom Viridiplantae; phylum Streptophyta; class Pinopsida; order Cupressales; family Cupressaceae; genus Thuja; species Thuja plicata. The sequence continues at coordinate 3,494,537 of MU227760.1, forward strand.
ATAAGAGCATAAGCACATAACCGGAACTGATCAGACATCTGTGTCATATACAACAATTAACTTTTGGATATAGTGCATATCTATTCTCGAGAGGTTGTAGCCTTCTTTCTCATTGACCAGTGAGCTCTTGGTCAGTGAGTCCTCACCCCTAACAGGGTTGTTTGTAAAGACTCCTAACAGGGTCAAGCCTTTAACCAGGTCATTGTACTTGCATTGTAAAGACTGCTCCTAACAGGGAAAAGGAACTTTAACAGGTTCATTATACTAGTGCAATATTTGTGGGTACTATTTCCCACTGGGGTTTTCTTCTGATCAAGGTTTCCCCGTAATCATATCATGTGTTATGTGTTCTTATGTTAAGCTTCAATTAATATACTTTTGATTTATGTTTAAATTTGTTGAAATAGAAAAATAGACAAACACTGATTCACCCCCCCCTCAGTGTTTCCAATAATATCCAGCTCAGTGGGTAATTGGACTCAACTACAAGTGCTGGAGTTTAAAACCAACAAGCTGGGCAACACACTACCCCTAGAAATTGGGAAAATGCAGCAACTGATATGGTTGGGTTTGGGGGAAAATCATATTGTGAGTGGAAGGAATGGTTTGTCAATTATAACAGTCTTAACCAATTGTTCAATCTTGGGAAATCTTCATTTGAAAGATAATTATCTTACTGGTCCACTTTAGTTGGTCACCTTTCAAAATTACTCTTATATTTAAATTGGGGTCAAACAAAATTGGGGAACCATACCAGATGAGACAGGTAACCTGGCAAACTTTGTGGGAGTAGGCCTAAATTTAAACTGATTCAATGGTACTATTCTATCTGCACTCGGTAGACTTCCAAATCTGGAAAGATTTATGCACTGGCTAGACTTTCAAATTTACATGGAAGAATTTTGGAATGTTTTGGCCACTTAGAAAGGCTTGGATTATTGTCAATCATTAAGAACATGCTTTCAAGGTAAATTCCTTGAAATCCTAGTGACCATCCACAATTAGGAAGGCTTAATCTTGATCACAATCAGCTATCAGGGAAAATACCTACCAGTTTAGGGAGATGCAAAACTTTAAAATTGGTGAACTTGGCACACAACAAAATAACAGAAAATATAACTCCTGAAGTTGCAGGACTTGAGAATCTCCAGTTCTATTTTAACGTTTCCAGAAATTCCCTGCAAGGCTCTATTTTGGAAATGAACAAAATGACTATTATTTTAGCCATAGATGTTTCTAAAAAAAATTCCCAGGTGGCATTCCCAGTGCACTGACAAGCTGTGAATGGTTGGAATATTTAACTCTTTTTTCAAATGCATTTGAGGGGCCAATCCCTACATCACTAGCAGATCGACAAAAATTTGCAATACATGCATCTTTCTTGCAATAATCTATCCGCCAATAAGGGGAATATTTTATTTGCAAAGCTAGTTGAGTGTAAAACAAACGCAAAATATTTTACAGAGTATCTAAAATTGGGTGAATAAAATGCAATTGCAAATAATGTAGTAGAGATATGTCAATGGAGGAAAATTGTGTAATTATCTGAAAGGGTAATAAGTGAATACACATAAGTTGCAGTTAAGAAGATTTGAATTTTCTGTCAAAAGAGGGGAAGTTAATCAGATTCTTTTAACGAGAGAATTAGTCTGAGATTAAAATGTAGAGAAAGATTTAACTTATACATGTTAAATAATTTTACATGAATGTAATGAATAGTTACATTTATTTGTCATCATGTGTAAAGTACTTTCACGAGATAGAAAATATGGGTATAAAGGAAGGGTAAAATATGTTGCAAAGGCATCATATGGAGTTTTATTTTCATTGTGAAGACTCGGAGACACATGAAACATCTTGAGAGAAGGCTGAACCAAGAAATACAAAAGAAAGAAGAATAATTCAAAGCAGAAGACACCATTTTACAGGTAAAAAAAGACATATATATTACATCTCAAGAATTGGAAGCACCTACAAGAAACTGTAATGATTTGTCATAGAAAAAAGAAAATGTGGAAAAATTCAATGAAGTTGAAGAGGAGATTGAAAAATAGATGCTAGAGAAAGAAGATGAGAAGAGCTATAAAAGGGGATTTATAGAAAAGGAATCTGAGTTCCTAACAATGAACTTAGTTAAAAATAATGTGAAGGATTATATTTCACAATTGAAAGATAAAATGGTGCTTATAATAACAGAGTTAGGTCCTCCATGTTTGGAAGCTAAGAAGAATGATGAATTAAGTTATGACAATGCTCAACTCATGAAGAAAGTTCTTGATTTGAGTAGAAGTTTAGATGAGCTTCAGGAAAGACATGAACATATGGAGGAAGAAAAAAATTGCTGAAGGCTCAGGTATCTGAACTACAAGGTGTTTTGAAAGCAGAAAAGTGGGGGTTTGATACAATAACTGCTCATTATAACAAAGTTATTGTTAATCAGGTGGAGGAGTTGAAAAAACTTAGGGATAAAAATGGAAAGCTAATGAAGGATATTCATGAGTTGAATATATGTTTGGAAGATATGGAAGAAACCCACAATGAAGTAATGCAGGAAAATGGAAGGCAAAGGGAACTGTTGGAGTTACAGTATGCAGAGTTTACAATGAAGAATGATGAGCTGAGCCAAAAGATATTGAAGTTGCTGAAAGAAAAGAAAGTAAAACAAAAAGTGATAGATTCAATTCTTAGTGATCAGGCTTCTCTAAGATAATACGTTGTATATCTTTCAAAGGCTCTTAATGAAACAACACAGAAATACACTATTACACTATTTTTTTTATATTGTATAATTTATAAGCTACATTTTTGAGAATTTGTCAAATAATTTTATTTTAAGTCTTTTTCTATAATCATTAAGTCTTATTATTTAGATCTAACTCTACATCTAACAATTTGTCATTTTGGTTCAAATATGTGAGTGTGAAATAGGTCATCTTTAGTTTTTTCTTTTGATAGTCTTGACTCTTAAATTTTTAAGGACAAATGCTGGGTATAAAATGTAACTGCATATTGAATATATATGTGTACAGATGCTGAGCGTAAAATGAGCTGGAAATTTGGAGAGAATGATTGAAATAATTTTTGAGAGGTGATTGTTACCACAATCTATTTTGTGCATATCTTGCAACTATGACATCTCATGAAACTGCATTTCTTTGAGGCATCCAGTCAAAAAGTTCACATGCCTCTTGATATTGTTCCACAATATGTATTCGATCAGGGAAATCACAACTACACTATTAGACAAAATTCCTCTATCTTTGAGGGATTTCCATACCCTTACCAAAGTTCCCATTGGCACAAGTAGTGAAGATCTTGGAAACGGTTCTGAATCTTTACACCTGCCAACAGTATCTGCAAAAATAGAAATATACACATGTATATGTACATGCATGTGTATATTTTCAACATATCCATTTTGTGTTTCTCATAGCTTGTCGTGAGACCATATTTTTTGAGTCAATCTGTAAAATAGTTTTCATGCCTCACTCTTCCACGTTTTGCATGCAAATCTACCAATGCAGTTACAACTTAAATATGTATCTACAGTCAACATTTTGTTTTTCATATCCTACAATCCTTACATACCATGACAATATTTTCTTCATGCATTATGTCAAACAGTTTGCATGCTTTATCTATGCTTCAATTTTGTAAGCGTGTCTACTAAGGCAATTGCAACTACGAAGTCTAAAAAAATTCTTCATTCTTTAAGGGACGGCCATACCATGTTCCACAGCTCCTATTTTAGAATAGGTAGTGAGGATGTTGGGAAAATCCTTATAGTGTTCTTTCTTATTCAATCGTAGAAATTAAAGCAATACAGGTGCTCGTCCCTCTCCTTTCCTCTTTACTGATGGATAGACAAAAATCCTAGAAATCGTTCCCTCTCGGCCCTCCCTCTTCTGGTTAACGCCTTTCTTAAGATATGTTTGGTGTGGGCAAAGAGGGTGAAGAAACTTTAGCAGCTCTGTCTAGTAGAAAAAGATTTGGCCTTCCTTCACAAGCAGTGAAAGATTGAAACCCAAAAATAGAGTCATAGATGGGAACATAAACAAGGGTAGCTGGAGCAGGGAAACAAGCATAAACTCACACACTCAAAAAATATGCAACTAGAAAAGCCCCGCAATTAATCTAACCCCCCGGCCTCCCTTTCAATAATTCGAACAAGAAATGCCAATTCCAAGCTATCATCATCTACAGGTAGAACCCTTGTATAAAGAGCCCATATTGTAGCATTCAAAATGCTGAGAATTTTCTGAGTAAGTTTCAAAATTTTATATAAACAATTTAAAATTTACAGAAATGAAAAAGAAAATCTCAACAACCAAAATTTATAGAATCCAAAAAGAAAATCTCACTAGGGCTTTTGATATCTGCTGCATCTTTACGAGAATTCCTTAATAATTTTGGTAAACCTTGTCACTTAAATGAATTAATCTATAAAATACACTTAGGGAATATGATGGGTGCCTACCTCGGTGTCGTTATAGGGACCTATTATAGTAGTGCTTTGGACTTGGACCTGTCACCCCAATTGCTATCAATTACTGCAATGCCCTTGTCCAGATTCAGAAAGAAGAATAACTCAGAATTTGTCAGCTTCATCCAAGAGGAAATGGTGGAATAAAAAAAGAGGGCAGTGGATAGATCGACACGATAATGGAAAATATAGGGACTGAAGGAATTCTTGTGGCAAGGTAGATACATAGCAGTCTTACTCAAAAGACCCGGCCTTAGATCTTCATGCTAGTGCTCTGTTCTTTGCCGCTAAAATGCATGCATATGCCTCATTTGTAGCATAATGGATGTCTCCCGTAAGGAGGACGAGGTAGTCCCATATTGCTGTCACCATGTGTAGACCCAAAAACATATGGCTTGTATAGTGGACTATTAAAGGACCTTTCCTTTCCTTTTTTTCAACAAATCGCATATCATTTGTGGGTAGTGCAGATTTCATTATTAATATTTTCATATCTAAGGTACAAAAGAAGTCAAAGTCATCCCTAATATGAAAATGTTCAAGGCGGCTACATGGAAGGTCAACACAAAAACACATCACATGTCTAATAATATCATTTGAAACAATTCAAAATGTGCTCTCGATGGAATAAACTAGCTTATATATACTTATGTATATATAAAATGCCAGGAGTAATCATTCTCTAGACGCCTATTTTGATCAACCCTAATCCACATGAAAAATAGGCACCTCGAGAAGGATTAATCTCAGCGTATTATATATATAGGTATATATAAGCTAATAGCAGTCGTGGCGCAACATGGGCGACATTTTATGATTAATGGTTATGGTTAGAGTTAGGATGATTTTTACGGTTAGGGGTTAGAGTTGGGATGATTTATATGATTATGGGTTAGGGTTAGGATGATTTTTACAGTTAGGATTAGGGTTAGAGTTAGGGTTAGGGTAAGCGTCAGGGTTAGTGTCAAGGTTAGGATTAGAGTTAGGGTTAAGGTTAGGGTTAGGGTTCGGGTTAGGGTTAGATTTAGGGTTAGGGTTAAGATTAGGATAATTTTTAAGGTTAGGGTTATAGTTAGGGTTAGGGTTAGACTTAAGCTTAGAGTTAGGGTTCGGGTTAGAGTTAGGGTACGGGTACGGGTTAGATATAGGGTTAGGGTTAGGGGTAGAGTTAGGGTTAGGGTGATTTTAATAGTTGGAATATATGGTTATGGGTTAGGGTTAGGATTAGAGTTAGGGTTATGATGATCTTTACAATTACAATGTACGGTTATGGGTTCGAGTTAGGATGGTTTTTAGGGATAGGGTTAGGGTTAGGGTTTGGGTATTTTTAGAGTTGGAATGTATAGTTATCAGTTAGGGTTAGGGTTAGAGTTAATATTAGGGTTAGGGTTAGGGTTATGGTGAGATTTATAGTTAGAATGTATGGTTATGGGTTAGGGTTAGGTTGGATTTTACTGTTATAGTTAGGGTTAGGGTTTTTTATGGTTAGCATATATAGTTAAGGGTTAGGGTTAGAGTTAGGGTTAGATATAGGGTTAGGGTTAGGGGTAGAGTTAGGGTTAGAGTTAGGGTGATTTTTACGGTTAGGGTTAGGCTTATGCTTAGGTTATAATTAGAGTTAGGGATAGGGTTACAGTTACAAATAGGGTTAGGATTAGCGTTAGAGTTAGGGTTAGGGTAATGTCATTTTTTACAGTTAAGGTGTACAGTTTAGGAATAGGGTGTAGGGTGAGGGTAGTACTAGTATCATCTTAATGGTTAGAGTTAGGGTTAGGGTTAGGGTTATAGTTACAGTTATGATATTTTAACTATTTGGATGTATGGTTATGGGTTATAGTTAGGGTTACAATGATTTGTACAGTTGGGATGTACGGTAATAGGTTTGGGTTAGGTTTAGAATTAGGGTTAGGGTACGATGATTTTTACAGTTAGGATGTATGGTTTAGGAATAGGTGTGGGGTGAGGGGTACAATTAGAATCATCTTAATGGTTAGAGTTAGGGTTAGGGTTTGGGTGAATTTTATGGATAGGGTTAGGGTTATAGGTGGGGATATGATGACTGTTACGGTTAGGATGTAGGGTTATGGGTTTGGGTTTGGGTTGGAGTTAGAGTTATGGTTAGGGCTAAGTGATTTTTTAGGTTAGGTTGTATGGTTAAGAAATAGCGTGTAGGGTGAGGGGTAGGATTAATATCATCTTTATGGTTAGAGTTAGGATTAGGGTTAGAGTTACAAGTATAGTTAGGGTTAGGGTTATTGTTAGAGTTAGGGTTATAGTGAATTTTAGGGTTACGATGTATGGTTATCAGTTTGGGTTAGGGTTAGGGTTAGGTTTTAGGGTTAGGGTTAGGGTTTACCTATATATGTCATCTCTCTCTCAACACTTCTTTCTTTCTTTATGCAACGGTTAATGTTAGGGTTGGGTTTAAGGTTTGGGTTATGATCTTGTTTAGGATCAAACTTATGGTCAGAGCAAGGTTTTAATGTTTGTGTTAGCATTTAGGATTAAGGTTTATGTTAGGATTAGGATTAGGGTTTAGGATTAGAATTATGTTTAGGGTAAGAATTTATATCATGGTTAGTATTATGATTGGGTTTAGAGCTTATGTTTAGGGTTAGGGTTAGGATTATTGTCAGGTTACATCATGGTTAGTATAATGGTTGGTGTTAGGGTTTTGATTAGGGTTATAGTTCAAAATTAGTATTTAGGGTTTAAGATTAGGATTATCCTTAGGGGTGGGTTTAAATCATGGTTAGTATTTTAGGTTAAGTTAGGGTTTTGATTAAACCCTAACCTTATTCTTTCATTTTATTAATATATTGAAATTGATAAGCATAGAAAGATATTTATAATATAATGTAAATTCATTACTATTGAATTCTATAAGTTAATTTTATTACTTTCACTTATTGGTATAAGTAATGTAAAAATAGATTTAATTAATTATTAATTATTTTATTAAATTACATGATTATTTAAAAGTAATCAATGATTTTATAACAATAATAATATATCATGAAAATTAACTTTAGGCATAAATATAATTTATTAAAGATTGAATTCAAAATATTTTTGAAATAATAATTTGGATATAGTTTAACTTTCGTAACCATTTATGCTTTAAAAAAAGATTAACCATTTATGCAAGAGAGGTAACTGTCAAACAAAATTTATAATATATCATCAAAATTGAATATAGTCATAGATACAATGTTGAAATAGTTTGCAAAAAAATTCAAATAATATTTCTTAACCAAGGATGTAGTGGTAATAACTCTTTGTTCTCATTGTCATCTAGAATTTTGTGAACCTTAATTATCATATTGGACTTCACGACATACAAAGTTGGTATCTCGTAGTGCACATGTAACAACCTGAATGATGACATGAGTTGATATATTGTGAATGTGATTGTGTACATGAAACTAAGAGTAACAAGTAACTATTCATCAAGTGGGCCCCTATTATAACTAATATGTGACTGTCCCTTAAGAAATCTCATGAACTTCATACTAAGCTCATTAGAGAGGGTGTGCCTCCTAATGTTCACCATTGGTCTAATAGTAATCTTCCAAATGCATCTGTGATGCAAGGATAGACAAAAGAAGGGGCCAAAGGCTCTCCCTACTACTAGACCACCTTGCAAAACCAACGCGGAAGCCAAACAACACACTGAGAGAAGAAATAGCATAGATCTGGTATCATTGATATATCAAAATCATTACATGATGGGTTGTAAGGCCTTCCTGGTTTCGGCCATATATTCAACGAATTAAAATATGAACTTCATACATGCAAGATAACAGACCTTCGGTCTCAATATCTAAACATTTTTTGCTTTCTTCATCCCAGATTCTCCTAAACTAAGAACATACAAAAGAATATATATACAAGAGTCTACCAAAGAGGTCGGTGCTCAAATCAATAAGAGAGACCCAGATTTAGGTCCACACAGATCCCAATGAGAAACCCACATTAATTCCACAATGAAAATTAAATGTAGAAGTTGGCCAGATCAGGATAGAACATCTCAGGAAGATGATCACCGAAAATCAGCAACCGTCGATAAGACATACCCGAGCATCAGACAACCCGTTGGTAAAGAGATCACCAAAATTCATTGGTAAAAGCATACCCGAGCATCACAAAACCTGCTGGTAAGAGATCACCAAATTATGTCGGTAAAGCACAAACCCGAGCAACAAAAGACAAACTACAAAGCAAAGTAAACATCTATTTGGTTGAGCAGGATTGCCAATGACCCAAGATGGTCCTGCATGAATCTAAGAAGGTAAAGACATTGAATCTCATGGTAAAGATGAACTGACCAATTACATAAATCTATACCTTCAATCTTTAGATTATAGAAATTTACATCTAAATCCATTGTGACTTTTGATCCATATAGGAAGTTAAAATATAGTGCATAATTCACTACTACATAAAAGGGTATTTTAAGACATTTTTAAAGACAAAATTAAAATTTTCTCTTAATATTTAATTTATTGTTTTAATTATTATAAATAAAAATGGAAACTTTAATTATTTTCAAAAATTAAAACTTAAAAAAAACACCCATACATTGTTTTCATTCACGCGGTAAGAGGCGTGAGGAAGGCGGGAGGAAAATTTTTAAGGGAAAAGTTGGAGATTTGAGAATAAAATTTCATGGACTGGATTGAGATCCTTCATTTGCAGGTGCTTTCCAGAAACCCTTTCAGTTAGGTTTTGCACGTCATAAGAAACCCCTCAAATGGACTGGCTTGATATCTCAAAAGGACTTCCATCAACACGACCTCCAAAGGAGATTTTCCCAGGTTGCCTTTCTGCAAGAAGAGCGCTCAAAAAGTGATAAGATACTAGGGTTTACGTATTATGTCATGCTTCTCAAGTATTTGCGTAGGTCACTTGTATATTTGATTCACAAAATACAAGACAATACCCTTTTATTTATAAGTAGTGTTAGCCGCTTAAAATTTGGAGTCCTCAATGAAAAATTTCGGCCCGCGTCCATCTGTATATTTCACGGGTTTTAAACTTGATATTGAGAATTTTATGTTCTATAAATCATCCCTCAATCACACTTTTATCAAGGCAATGAAGGTCAATAGATCCAGTTTGGCTCACTCAATTTTACTTAATGGCAAGAAATAGTCTACCCAGCTGTTTAAGTTGCATATGCTTTTCATCATCTGATGACTCTAGTTTTGCAGTCACCGATTCTTCCTCTCATTCATAAATTATTCCAAGAAGAATACAAGGTGAAGTTCCATCCTACAAATTAGTCCCTCTCTAATGATACAATGCTTTAGCTAGCCATGTCGGTAAATTGTAGCATAAATCTCATTATTCCTATTCTGTTTTTCCATTATCTTCTTTTATCAAAATTATCATGTCCTTGATATTGCATGTGATAGTTAACTGTTAAAATTAATCTCAAAGCAATATTATGTGGGGTTTTCAATTGAAACCTGTGTCCTGCTCGAAATAGGTCACTAATTCCACAAACAAGTATCGTTAGAAAATTTTGAGATGGTTATTTTCTATTGCGGTGGTAATCTCAGGCCTACAAATTTTCAAATCACATCAATCCTAGGTCTCTATGTCTCTATGCTTCAATTTCTTCAACTTTTATCCAATCTTGGTCTCTATGCCTAGGTCTTGTAAGCTGGGCTTTTCACAAATCTGGAGATGCCAAAGTCTTCCAATATTATTAATCACAAAGTTATATTATAAAATTTGGAGGTGCATACAGATGATTCATGATGCCTTTATCATTCACTGGAAACTTTCTAACGACAACTATCTAGCACTTGGAAATATAATAGAGTCATCCAAAGAGAGAGATGGGTCTGAGACAATAGAATCAAGAGTGTTTGAAATAAATGAAGGGTGTCTTGAATGTCTTGACATTATATAAAAAATTTCGTCATTTGAAGATTCAAATTATTTCTTAATTTTAATTGCCTCTTGTATCTCCTTTACCACATCCGACATTGTTGGCCATAGTTTTCCATATGGCTAAACACAAAGCATTATTTTTCCTGCAATCTTCCAGACATACTAGATGTGTAAATTTGTTCTCAGGATTGGATCTATAATCTGCTGAATATCTCCTTTGTTAATATGGGATCTTGCCTGCAGATCAAATAAATGCATGAATACTGATGTGAAATATGGTATTTTACACTTAGTTGTAGAATTACATAAGGCTAACTAATTTATGTCAGCAGTCATTTAGTTCATTCTTAGCATTAATCTTGATGTTTAATGCCTGGTATTTTACAATTAGTTGTAAAATAACAAAATACAAGCCCATTTACATTAGATGCCATTCATTTCATTTCCCTTTCCCATTTTAAAATATAATTCCTTGATAGCTCAGGTATACTCACCCATTGTACTATGTTGGGGAATTCACCTTCTATAGATGTTTGATGCAAAGTCACAATTTTAGTGTATAAAATTCTCATGCAGCTATTGTCACCACCATGCATCATTAAATGACAAATTGCAGATTTCCAGCCTATGATATGCACATTTCACTTCAAATGCTTCAGTTCATAGCTTGTTATTTTTCTGTTAGTTTTTATTGTAACTATAATTTAAAAACTTGATCGAATAATGCATGGATTCCATGCTTAATATGCTTGTTACATTCTTAGATCTGTAGTTAGTGAGTCTTCAGATTGTGTTCAGCTGTAGTCTTAAGTGAATTTATCATGTAATAAAGGGCAGTTTATCTACGGTGTAAAAGCATGCAAACTATTGTTAGTAGTAGTAGACTTAAATAGTGTCTGTACGTAGAACTCTATTTGCAAATGCTTTAAAAAAAAAAAAAATTTGTATATATTATTATGCGGCAACAAAATTTGAGAGCTGCCATTCTTAAAAGGTAGAGCATCCTCTATAGAGAAACATGGCACTCTTACAAGGTTTCATATTTCTCATTTATGTGCATGATTTTTTTGAGTATTATTGACAGATTGATTGTAATTTGTATTTTATTGTTGTATAGTTTTTGCTATTAAAAGTGCAGAGATTAGTCTCAAATTTTATAACCTTAAAGCTCTCGTTAGATATGGCTTCGTGACCAGAAAACATTTCTAGGAGCACAACCCCAAAACTATAAACATCACTTTTTTCCTTCAATTGTTGAGAGACATAGTACCTGCAAATATCATTGATGGATTAGAACATCGATATTTTTTTTAGGTTTACATCAAATTTACATGTGAGTATTTATGTTTATTACTCAAGATCCATGTAGCCAACACTTCCTCTAACTATGCTTGATATATGACTTGTTCCATTTTCTTGTAATCTTGAAAGTCCAAAGTCAGAAACCTTTTCCCTCATTTCATTATCAAGAAGGATATTGATGCTCTTCAAATCCTGATATATGATACTTGAATTGCCTCCTGCGTGGAGATATTCAATGTCTGGGTAACAATAACATATAATCAACACGATATTTATCTCACTTGTTTTGCATAGATAATTATGAATGCATTTTGCCATTTTCATATTTATTTAATATGACTTTTCAAAATATCCAATATGTCAACTTGTGAGATTATGATCCAGCACATGGAACTATAGCATGAGAAGAAAATAATAACAATCTATTTAATATGTTGGAATAAAATATGTGCAGAATATCTGTTATATTATGTGGGCTTTTCAATCGAAATTTGAAACCTATCTCCTGCTTGAAATAGGTCCCTCATACCACAAACAGGTGTCGTTAAACAATTTTGAGATGGTTGTTTGTTGTTGTTGTGGTAGCCTCAAGCCTACAAATTTTCACATCGCGTCAAGTCTAGGTCTTTATGTCTCTATGCTTCTGTTTCTTCAACTTACATCCAATCTAGGCCTCTATACCTAGATCTTGTAAGCTGCGCTTTTCTAGGAGATGCCAAAGTCTTCCAAGAATATGAAAATATGACAAAAACTTGCACAACCACCTGAGCTAAAACTTACTGGCCACTTTACTATTGTAAGAGGTGTCATTTTGCTAAGTCACAATTGTTACAATCCATCCAAGAGAGAAAAGGCTCAACAAATGCAAGGGTAGAGGTGATTGCCAAGGAGGGCCCTATCTATCCTATCTCAGTGTAGGCAGGTGCAGGCAGGTGCAGTTGAAGCATCCAGATCCATTCATCGAAGGTCCTGGTCTATAGACAGATGTGCGTATTCAGTGCCAACAGATACAAGAGAGAAGCCTGCAACATCCCTTTTGAACTGAGAGCTTGCTATAGCCCCCCAAATTCAAATCAATACCCATTAAGCATATGGAGAGGCCATAGAAAGTCCCCCAACCTCATGGAAATTATCTCTTTCTTGACTCTCAAAAAAAAATCAAAACTAAGGACAACCATATGTTCAGGTAATTTCAAAAATTGATATAACACAAGAATAATAAATAAGATCAAAAAATCAAATAATGGAATTGTTTTTCTTTTTTTCAAGTATTTTTAAAGCAGCATTTTTTTTTAAGTTAAAGATACTTGGAGTACACATGCCCTCAAGCCAAATAGTTTGGTTAGATGTGTTAGAGTAATAAAATGATTCCACTTATTAATTAAATCATTTTGATTTAATTATTAAGTCACTTATTATTCTTTATTTCACTTAAGCTAAATTTTAGGCATATAATAATTGATTCTTTTATTAATTATTATTATGCAACCTAGATTTTTCCCCTTTAGGGTTTTCCTTTTATGGTTTTGATCACTTTCATAAGGTTTGATCTCTATGTATTTTGTATTCCCTCTCTCAATGAATATTTTGTCTTTCAGAACTTTTTTGTCTCCTAATTTTGCTTTTATAACAATATATTTTGCATGTAGATGATCTTGACTTATGAATTCTTTGAATTCTAAAGGGTTTAAAGGTTTTTCTGCATTTTGTGTGTGGATCTGGAGGGGATTTATTTTTTAGAACACTTTGGAAAAAATAGACATCTAGGTTATGTCTAGAATGCCCTAAAATCCTCATTTTCATATAAGGCACATCCTATTTGGACACAGTTAAAATTTGGGCCCTATTTTTACATGCATAGCCCTTAGCTCATTTTACGAGGCAAAAATCTACCTCAGTTTTAACAGTGCCTCGATTTACATGCCACCTTGATTTCTATGTGCCTTGATTAATGTACCGCCTCAATTTCTGTGTTGTCTAGTTGCATGAAGGAGAGAGAAAATGGCAGCCCTATCTTTTTTTCTTTTTTTTTTTTTAAATTTATATTTTTTCTTTAATAAAAAAAAATGTTTTTTTTAATATTTTTTTAAAATAAAAAAATATAAATGTTTTTTGTGTGTTTTTTTCTTAAAAAAATATACTGTTTTTTTTTTATAAAAATACATGTTTTTATAAAAAAATTGTGTTTTTTATTGTTTTTTTCATTAAAAAAATGATATTTTTTCTACCAAATTTGGTGGGAATTTTGGAGGCAGTCCAAATTTGGAGGGTTTCACCAAATTAGCCGGGCTCCTCCATTTTTGGCTGAGATTTCTTCCGGTTCATTTGGTTTTTGACCTACTGGCATGGTGTTTTGCTCATAACTTGAGCAAATGGAGACATTTTTCGCCAAACGAGATATCGACAAAAAGTTGGTTCTGAGGCCGTTCTGATTTGTTCAATTTGATTATCTAATTTTTTCATCATGCATGAATTTTTTCTAGTCAAAGTCAGGGTTCCATTTTTCGCTCCGATCACTATATATTACTCCTCCAGACTCTTTTTTTTGACTTCCGCATAGTGTCAAAAAGCTACTTCTATTCTTCTTTCTTCTTCTATGGGTCTCACTCCCAGAATTGGCTCCATGTATATTTTATTTACGTCCTGGGATCATTTCCTTTTCTAAATATTGTATACATCTTTTTATGTAGCTTTCTTTTGCAAACGCACTGAGATAAAGTGTCATCTTATGCATGTTTGGGATACTATTGTACCCGCACTACATTATAAAGTGTCATGGGGGGTTTGATGTTTGTCTTGTTTTCCATCTACCTTTCTCAAGTGAGTATTCATTCCATGAAATTAGCCTCATTATGTGTGTTAAGTGAGTATTCCTGCCACGAGACCATCCTTTATATGTGTTTGTATGTTCTTCATCATGTAGTGTTTCTTGGTAGTATGTTTCAGTGTACCTATCATACCTCTCCCTGCTCAACATTATGGGGGGTATCTCCTGTTGGTTCTAATGATTCCTTGGTTTGATTGATCAACTATTCAGACTTTGTTTATAGTCTTCTCTACCTGATTATATTCTATTACAGTGGAGGTTCCAACAATTATTTTTTTATAGTGTTTGCAGCTTCATGCTTCAGAGGTGTTCTACATGTTCTTTCTCTGTTCCTATTTTCTAAGACATTCTCTAGTTTGGAGGCTTCTTCAGTCCTTCACTAGGTTTCATCTCATTTTGGAGAGAGGTTTTTCCCACTGGGTTTTCTCCTTTTCTCCTCTTTATAGAGATTTTTTGTACTTGGTACCGGATCAGGCCTTGTTGTTGGGACCCATTTTCCTACTTTTAGTAGTTGTTTCTAGGTTTTTAGCTTCTCCCTTAGTTTATATTAAGGGTGGTGTTAGAGTAATAAAGTGATTCCACGTATTAATTAAATCATATTGATTTAATTATTAAGTCACTTATTATTCTCTATTTCACTTACGCTAAACTTTAGGCATATAATAATTAATTATTTTATTAATTATATTATGCAACCTAGATTTTTCCCCTTTAGGGTTTTCCTTTTAGGTTTCGATCACATTCATAAGGTTTGATCTCTTTGTATTTTGTATTCCCTCTCTAAATAAATATTTTTATCTTTCAGAATTTTTTTGTCTCTAAGCTTTGCTTTTATAATAGGTTATTTGCATGCAGATGATCTTGGCTTATGAATTCTTTAAATTCTAATAAGATGTGAACAAGTGAGTTATATTCACTTCCCACACCAAGTCAATGGTCAATAAAATAGTAATAAAAATGACCAAGGTAGTTAGAAGTTCACTTCAATTCAGAAAACATGACTCATAAATGAGCTAAAGAGTAACCTGATCCACACTATCTAGAGAATCAAACCAAAGAGATACACATTATAGTGTCATCCAAGCACAACGAAATAAAACAAAATTATGGCTAATTGACAATCTCTTAGTCACTCTTTCTTTTTCTATTTACATGCTTGAACTGAGATGCTTATTCAAGTCAAGAAGAGCTAATAGGTAATTATGGGGGATGAATCATGCAAAAAGAACAGAGCCCCTCATCAAATAAATCTTCCCTTGTTCTTTTGGAGTTCTCACAAAATCTTCTCTCTTCCGTTTTCATCCATTCAATTGATAGGAAGTAAGAAATATCAAATAAAACAGGTAGAAACTAGATGACATTAATCTTATACTGGTTTTGAAGGATACCAAAATAACCCAATCAAACAAAACTAGGAAAGAGGAGGCACTTACTTTATAAGTTTACAGGTACTAGAAGAGCTCATAGGTCAGAAAGTGCAAATAAGTTGTTGCTCATAGGTCGGAAAGAGCTCATAGGTCGGAATGTCAATATACATTCAAATCCCATTCTAGAGTAGATATGTAGGACTCAATTATTCATGTGATTATCTGACCCAGTTGCAAGTGCGGGAGCTATAGAGCATATAGGGTGTTTCCTAAAGAAAGGCCAACAAGGGTTTTTTTATTTGCCCTAAGGGGTTTCATTTCCCCTTCCTATGTATTGCCTTTCGTGGAAGGATCATGCAAGGAACTGTCACTATTTTATCGATGAATACATTTTTTGGGTATCTCATTGTTGGATTTAATCACCGACTGTTGCATTTATGATTTATGTCTCCTCTGTATACACCTTCATCCTAGCCTCCTACTATCTTGTCCTTTTACCAAGTAGCACATATTTTAGACTAAAAAAATATGAAGGTAATACTCTTTGGATACTTTCTAAGGTGGAATTCAAACTAAATATAAATTAGAGTTAATATGTTTTACAACTTAAGAGTTTGTTCTTAGTGTATTCGGTGTGGAAAAGAGTATAGAAAATGTTTTTGCTGCAACAACAAGATATATCCTAAAATATTAGGGGTAATAATTGCTATGAATGTATGTTTTACAACTTAAGAATCAGTCCTTAGTGTATTGGGTGTGTAGAAGAGGATAGAAAATGGTTTTGCTGCAACAACAAGATATAGACAAAAAGGAGTTATCACTATTTTATCAATGAATACATTTTTGGCTATCTCATTGTTGGATTTAATCACCAATTGTTGCATTTATGTCTCCTCTGTATGCACCTTCATCCTAGCCTCCAAGTATCTTGTCCATTTACCAAGCAGCGTGGATTTTAGACTAAAAAAATATCAATGTAATACTCTTTGGATACTTTCTAAGGTGGATTTCAAAATGAATATAAATTATAGTTAATATGTTTTACAACTTAAGATTTAGTCCTTTGTGTATTCGATGTGGGGAAGAGTATAGAAAATGTTTTTGCTTCAACAACAAGATATAGCCAAAAACAGAAGGGGTAATAGTTGCTATGAATGTATGTTTTGCAACTTAAGAGTCATTCCCTAGTGTATTGGGTGTGTAGAAGAGTATAGAAAATGTTTTTGCTGCAGCAACAAGATATAGCCAAAAAGAGCAGGGGTAATAGTTTGTATGAATGTATGAAAGTGAGAGAAGATGTAAATATAGTTGTAGCAACAACAACATAGTAGTAGAATAGGGTGCCTCTATTTTTTTTATGTTTCTATTTTGAATGTATAAGAAGAGCAGCAACTCTATGTTCTAAAATACATATTAAATTTAGTTTTGTTTGCAATTAAGTATTTCTACTTTTAGACTGTATGAAATCAAAACTTTGTATGATTTAAAATATATATGAAAATAGAGGAAGTCAATTCCTTTAGAATGTTTTACAAGCTAATACGGATGGCCAATATGGCACAAATCGCCACCCATTCAAATTTCCAAGTTGTAGAAGGGAAATAAACTACAATTGTTTTAAAATTGCTTATTTGGTCTACTATTTGTGTTTAATAGAATTAACAATCTAATTTCTTTGTAGTATAATGTAAAATATTACTAAAAAGTAATAAAATTTATATTTATATTAGATTACAAATAATGCCTTGGATGGTACAAGCAATAATCATGAACTTTCAGATGAACAAACATATAATGTATAAGAATTTGTGGCTTCTACTCTATATGAAATAAGTTAAATGCTTCTTAATGTGTAAAACATGACCTCATGTTGTGGTTAATGGACTAGTGATTCCTTGACTTTTGGAGGGAATCTTAACAACAATGACACCACTAACTGCACCCACCCCAACAAGAAGTGTGTGATACATCTTCGGTATATATTGCCTTCCTCTGATGGTTATAAGCAATGTACTACTTTTTGGTCTGTGAGGGCTATCACACAAAACAATAAAACTGCCATAGCTACATGAAAAAATCCTTGGATTTAATATTTATACTCACACTCATTGGAAGACTTATTTCCATTAGTAGTGGCTAACCCATTATTTTTAGCAATGTCATAATGCACCTTGCCTATGGATTTTTTTGTGAAGGTATTAATTAGTGAAAGGAGGAAGCATGCTATTCAAAGAATACCCACAACCACCACTACTAAATACTTATCTGATGTTTTGCATTCTTCATTATCGAGGAGAAGATTAGAAAGATCCTGAAACACAAACAAAAGTCTAGTGGGAAGTTACTTTGCAATATTTGATGTAGAAAATAATGTGTTATGGACAACACTTGAAGTGGTCTTTGCTATATTTTTTGATGAAATGGTAATTAGTATTTGTTCATTAGGGCCTGATGGTTTCATTTTTTCTTAAATTTCTTCTTCTTTGGATTCTTTCTCTAAACTTCAAT
The DNA here is from genome assembly GCA_018584345.1 of Thuja plicata. Taxonomy (NCBI): domain Eukaryota; kingdom Viridiplantae; phylum Streptophyta; class Pinopsida; order Cupressales; family Cupressaceae; genus Thuja; species Thuja plicata. The sequence goes on from MU227760.1 coordinate 3,512,925, forward strand.
TTCATAGGTTACAAAACAATTCATTGATAGTAGTTGTAAATAAATTATATTCATCCATCTAAGACATTATATGATAATTAGAAGTTTATGTTCATATTTTTTTCTCCTTGGATGGACTGTTGCACATTAATCTTGTGAATGTGAATATATTTTGTTTTCATTTACCTGATTGGAGTATAAGGAAATAAAATTTTCAACTAACTTTTTGGCTTTTTCTAAAGAAGAGGTGGATGTCTGGTCTATGCGACTTCAATGTTTGGTTGATCATTGAGCTATAGTACACATGCGTGTCAATTATGATCTTATTTTCTTCTATACTAGATAGATTGGTTGACTTCAACCAACTGGTACATTCTTTGGGCAATTATCTCATCTATCTATTATTAAAAAGAGGGCCTCCAAATGAAAATGGTACAAGGACCATTTTCTGTATAAGGTGTCCAATAGTACTAACCAGCGATAACTTTAGTGGCAATTATTCGCCAATTGGCGAATGTCGCATGTCGGCGAGCGGGGAATTGGCGATTGTTTTACATATATTCGTTTCACCCTATCGCCTGGCCATTATTAATATTCGGTCCAATGCCCGGGCCCATCGCCCCACGCGATATTTAATTTTATACTTTTCTTACAGATTATCGCCAATGGAATCTATTTTTTGGTCCCCATAAAATATAAAAATTTGCCTATAATTTCTAGGCGACCCCAAATGGACGGCCTATATTCGCCACTAGTTTTATAAATATATTTATAGGTGGCCCTAAATTCGCCCGGCATTTTGCGGAGGCGTGTCTCAAACCGACCCCAATTCGCCAACTTTATTATTCATACTTCGTCTTGGGCGACCCGTAATAGCCTCGCAAATAACAAAAGACGTGTTCAAATTACGCGGGCTTCGCCAAATTTGGATATC
>MU227760.1:3513937-3526550 GCA_018584345.1 Thuja plicata
TTTTTTTCTTAATTTGAAAAAAAACTTCGCCATCATCATTAAAAAATTTCCCCTAAATTAATGTACGATTCGCCAGGATTTTACACTTTTTCCTAGGAGGGGGTTTCTTAAAGTTATCCCTGGTACTAACAATGGAGTAAGTCTTATAGGTACTAAGAAACTATCTATAATCCAATGTCTAATTCTGGCTTGTTTGACTATCTTCTACAGGTCTCCTTTGTTGGCATTTTTCATTATCATGATTTTATTTTGAAAAAACATTTTCCTTTATTAAGATTGTTTTTTTAATTATAATTATATTATTTAGATATGCTATATTTGGGTTCTTGAGTCATAACATGAACATGATTTATTTATCAATTTTGTTCTTCTTGTACATACATTATTTGTTAGTAAGATATTTTTTCAGTAAATGTATGATACAACATGTTGACTAGTGTTTGGTTTTTGCAGGGTTGTTATAAAGCTAAAGTTGAAGATTTTGAATGTAAAAGTGATGGGGTGCATGTAGAAGGGTCCAAGAATAAATTTTCCAAACTAGTAGCCCAAAGAAACAACACTGGAAAAACTAATAACACATACATATAATCAAGATATGAAATCTATTTCCATAAAATGACAATTACATTCAACATGTCGGGCTATAAGGCCTTCCTGGTTATGACCAACTATAATGAAATCATACTAAGATCTATCACAGATCTTCTGAAAGCATCAAGTCATTTACCTTCTGCCCAAACATACAACTCATATCCAATACTCAGATTCCCCACTTGAATCCCTTGCATAATCTAATCTAATGTAATCTAATCTCCTTAAGCTAAGAACATAAGACAACTTAAATACAAGATGCAACCAACAGGTTGGCCAAAAAATCCAACATAGGAGATGCCAACGACCCAGATTTAGGTTCCCAAAATCTCCAATGGGAGACCCAAATTAAATTTTGTGCTACACATATTAAATGCATCAAGTCGCACCCCCGCCCCCCCAAATCCGCAAGAACACCAGTCGGAAAGCCAAACTGTCGAGTGCTAGCAACCACCAACCAAGCACTGTCGAGTATCAACAAACCAACAAGCATCGCCAAAAAAGAAACATATGTCAAGCGACAAAGTGTGCTGAGTTCTTCAGCGACTGAGCTCCCTCAAGCATTGTCAAGCCACAATACATGTCAAGCACCAGAAGTTACCGAGTTCTTCAGCGACCAAACTTCCACCCTTCTTCAACTGAGGTCTCCTCTAAGCTACAAAACTCCAAAAGCAAATATATTTTTGTGTGATACAGGATTGCGAAGAATCCTAGGATGCTCCTGCATCAAAAAGTTTATGTTTGTCTATTTTAGGTGTGTGTTATTTTTTTGCGAGTTACATGTTTTCATTTATTTCAACAACTATTTATGTAATATTCCCAATTGGCATACACACATTGTTCATTGTAGCTTTCTATTAAGATATCTTCTCGGTGTCCATATTGAATGGCAGACCGGGTATTTAGGTTAGTGTTTTTTTGGTACTTGTAGTATCATTTTAATAAAATAAAACACTAACCTAGTCTTTAATAGTTAGCACATATACTAATATTTCATATGATTTTCATAATGAAAAGATTGGACTAGCTAGTAATGAAAAAAACATATGTTTTGGAATAATTTACACGACTTATGGAACTTCTTTGTGACATCACTAAAACCCTCCAAATTAGCAAATACCTTGAATTTTTTTACTATAATACTGCACTATTTGTAATTTAATGAGGACAATTAATTTATGTTTGGAGTGTAATGGTAATAGTGAATTTTTAAAAATAGATTACTTTCTTTGGCTTAAGAAAATGATGGTCTTCACCAATGGGCTATAGATTAAAGAAAACTTGGGACATAAAGGTTGAGTGAGAGATATCAAAGAGAAACCTATTGCAAAGATGGTGTTTAGCTATGGTCATTTAAAATTTCAACTCTTATTATTGATAACTTGATATTACATGGCGCATTAAGGGAAATACCACATCATCATCATCTGAATTTTCAGATGAACGGGCAGGAAGGCCCACTCTAGGGACAAATGAATACTTCATTTAATGATTAAGTGTTACTGGAACTCACTAAGGATTCGTTAATTTAAGATGGATGAGCATTCAAATCCTAATGGAATTATAACATCAAATTGATATTTGGCAATAAGAACTTTTTTGAACTCAAAAAAACATAAGCATACGCTTCAATACCCACATGCGATATTCCTGCTTTGTATAGGAGGGGGAAAACAAAGTCCAAATTAAACATGTACAACTGAAGACCGGAACAACTTGACTCAGTTGAAGGAGAGAGATCTAAGTTGAATAAACCTAAGTCATTTTTTCTTTTTGTATAATCTAAGGCTGATTTTGTATAAACAAATTCCCTATACCCACTGAATTGAAAAATGCCTGAAAGGTGTGCCCAAAACTATTTAACTTGGTAACTTACCATCATATAGCATGATAGCTCTTTCAAAATATGCAAACTAAATTTCAGAAGCGTCAACTTCTCTATTAATTTCCTTTTCAGTTGGGCTTTAGGCTAGAAGAAGTTAGATCTGCAATGCAGTGTTTATTACTATTACACTGTCACTAAAATTGAATTCAACCCAACAAACCATGTGCTTATGCTGCAGCTTGTATAATACATGAATGCAGATGAGTAGAGATCTACTTCTACATGAAAGAACATAAAAAAAAGTGAAGTTTAAACTGAAAACAAATTTTATAGAGTAAAAAATGTCCACTCACCTGCATAGTGAAAATGTCAAACTCAAAAAAGAAAGCGTAATCACACCCAGCTGCCAATCCTTGTCATCACTCTCCTGCTGAATTGATAAACATTGAAGCTATCCAATATTGACTCTCACAAAAGAATATGTTTCAAAAGGGTGATACTCAAGGTTAAAAGTAAATTGGTGTGATTATTATTGAATAGATCAATGACACTATCCACTCTGCCAGTGTTACAAAAACCATCAATGAATACATTATAGGTTACAAGATTTGGGCTACAACCCATCTGTATCATTGCATTAAAGTGCTTATTTGTTGCATCCATATAACCACTTTTACAAAGCCAATTAATGATTATAGTGTTGGTGTAAATGTCACCAATTAAACTCTTTGAGACCATTTCATGTAGCAGTTGGAACATTTTCTTGTGTTCGCCTGCTTTGAAAAAACTTTTGATCATTGAATTATAAGTAACTAAGTCCACACGAGACCAGAATTCAACATCTTTCTGATACAAGCATAAGCTTCTTTAAACTTACCCATTTTAGAATACTTACCCATTTTAGAATAACCACTGATTACAGTATAATATGTAAACACATCACAAGGATAACCATTGCATTCCATCTATGAATACATTATTAATGACTGCTCAAACTCGCCTGATCTAAAGCAAAAATTCATGACTATTGTATATGTAAGAAGGCTCAGTGAATAACTTATTTTCCCAACCTCTTAAAATAATCTGTGCATCTGCTAGCATTCGAGCCTTGTAAAGTCCATCAATAAGCGTATTACAAGTGATAATATTAGGAGGAAATCGAAGGTGTCTCGATTTCCTAAACGATCTAAGAGCATTATATTTCCAAGCTTGCAGAGTCCATTTAGTATAGTATTAAATGTTGTGGTGCAGGGAACCATATTTATCTTTATCATCTCATCCATAAGCATGTTAGCCTCATCATGCCTACCCGACTTGATAAGTCATCTATCATTGAATTGTAACTCCAGTGATCTGCGGATATTCCCTTGCTCAACGTTTCTTCAAAAATTTCAAGATTTGACTTTCTGTTGTAACCACATATCAGAATATTGGAATTAATGATATTTGGCTCACAACCAGTTTCCCTCATTCTACTCAAAACCAAAGAAAATTCCTCTAAACTATCTTCCAAACAAAAACCAACCATTAATGTGTTATATATGTGATAGTATTTGGAACATGAACGCTGGCTATACTCTTTGATAAAAGCATTTCTCGAATATAAGGTGCTATAAATACAATCAGATGGGGAGCCCAACCAATAGGTGTCCTTAGAAGGCCTCAACTTCTCATGGTGGAGAGAGGAGAGCACCTTAACTCAAGAATATGCAAGGAGTGTGACATCTCCTGAAGTGAATGGCATTGGAAATGGGGGAGACCCCGATTATTAGGAGGACCTTTCTCAAGGTAGTAGTGAATATTGAGCCACCACAAAAAGGGTCTTTGTTCAGGATCAACTGCAAGATCCAAGGTAAGGTTTGTAAGGTTGTTATTTATTTTGGTTCTACTGATAATATTGTATCATTGGAGACAGTGGACAAGTTGAAAGTAGAAAAGATATCTCAAAGTTGTCCATACAGAGTTAGTTGGTTGAATAGGGGGAAACACATACTCATAAATGAACAAGTGTGGGTAGAGTTCAATATAGGGAGATATAAAGATAAGATTTTGTGTGACATCCTTCCCATGGATTCTTGTCATCTGCTACTGGGTAGACCATGTCACTTTGACAAGAAGGTTTATCATAATGGGGAAAGGAATGCTTACTCTTTCTAAAAGGATGGTGTGACTAATAAGATACAATCATCACTAGAGGCAGAGCCAAAATAGATTGGATCTAGTGTAATGATGGTGGGTGAGAAAGGGTTCTTAGAGATACTCGAGGAAGAGGATGGAATGGGTTTTGTTTTGGTCCTAAAACCCAAGGAAGAAGAGAAGAAGGGTGTGAAGGTGGAGGTTCCTAGTGAGGTACATGAACTGATGGAGAAGTAGAAGGGGGTGGTTTTAGAAGACATGCCATACTCCCTACCACCTATGAGAGACATTAGTCACCATATTGACCTAATACCAGGAGAAGTATTGCCTAACAAAGCATCTTATAAGGTGGCTCCTCAATAGAATGCAGAGATAGCAAAACAAGTCTAAGAGTTACTAGATAAAGGTTTGGAGAGAAAGAGCCTTAGCCCTTGTGTTGTCCCCATAGGTTTAGCCTCAAAGAAGGATGGGAGATGGAGGCTATGTATAGATTCTAGGAACATCAATAGGATAACCAGAAGATATAGGTTTCTTATTCCTAGAATAGAGGACCTAATGGACTGTTTGGTGGGAGGGGGCGAGGGGGGGGGGGAGGGGGGGCACATATTTTTCCAAAATTGACTTAAAAATTGCATACCATCAAATTAGGACAAGAGAGGGGGATGATTGGAAGACTACATTTAAAATTAATGAGGGGTTATATGAGTGGCTTGTGATGCCTTTTGGTCTTTCCAATGCCCCTAGCACCTTTATGAGGCTAATGACTGAGGTGTTGCAAGAGTTTATAGGAATGTTTGTGGTAGTCTACCTTGACAACATATTGGTATTTAGGGTATGTGCAAGATCATGAGGGGCCAAAAAGTGGCGATGTGAAAAAAATACACTTTTCACTCGTCCAAAAGTGAATGAAAATGCTTGTTGACTTTTTAGTAGGCATGCGTGTCAATACACCTGAGCAAACCTGACATGAAAGCACAAGCCTAATCAGGTACCTAATTTTTTCGTGTACTTGATATTTTTGGGTACCTATTTTTTTTAGGTACCTGATATTTTCGGGTACCTATTTTTTAATTGTTTTCTTTAAATTTTTTTTTTTAAAATTTTGATTTTTTTTTTCAAATGAACTTTCCTAGGACCCCTTGGGACACACTTGAATGTTCCAATGTGTCCTCAATGATCAAAGAGGGTCCTAATGGGTCCTAGTATACCTTCTCACATGTTAGGACCCCTAGAAAGATCCTATGACCCCTTTTGAAAAATTGGAACACTCAAGTGTACCCCAAGAGGTCGTAGGACCCCTTGGGACACACTTGAGTATTCCAATGTGTGCCCGGGGGTAAAAGAGGGTCCTAAGGGGTCCTAGTACACCTTATCACATGTTAGAACCCCTAGGAAGTTTACATGACCCCTTTCAAGACATTGGACCACTCAAGTGTGTCCCATGAGGTCGTAGGACCCCTTGGACACAATTGAGTGTTCCAATGTGTTGAAAGGGGTCATGGGGTCTTCTTAGGGGTCCTAATGCATGAGAAGGTGTAATAGGACCCCTTACGATGCCTCTTTGACCCCCAGGGAGACATTGGAACACTCAAGTGTGTCCCAAGGGGTTCTACAACCTCTTGGAATACACTTGAGTGTTCTAATGTGTCGAAAGAGGTCATGGGGTCTTCCTAGGGGTCCTAACACATGAGAACATATACTACGACCCATTAGGTCCCTCTTTGACCCCTAGAGACACATTATAACACTCAATTATGTGCCAAGGGGTCCTAAGACCTCTTGGGACACAGTTGAGTGTTCCAATTTGTCAGTAGGGGTCATGGAGACTTCCCATGACCCCTTTTGAAATATTGGAACACTCAAGTGTGTCACAAGAGGTTGTAGGATCCCTTGGGACACAATTGAGTGTTCCAATATGTTCTCGGGGGTCAAAAAGGGACCTAAGGGGTCCTAGTACACCTTATCACAGTCTTAGGACCCCAAGGAAGTCCTCATGACCCCTTTCAACACATTGGAACATGCAAGTGTGTCCCATGAGGTCGTAGGACTCCTTGGGACGCACGTGAGTGTTCCAATGTGTCACTGGGGGTCAAAGAGGGTCCTAAAGGGTCCTAGTACACCTTCTCACATGTTAGGACCAATAGGAAGACCTCATAACCCCTTTTGAAACATTGCAACACTCTGTTAGAGTAATAGTCCTTTGAATTATTAATTAAATCATTTTGATATAATTACTAACTCACCTATTCACTCTAGTTTGCTTTAGCTAACCTTAGGGTTTCCCTTTTAGGGTTTCATGATTCCTTTATAAGGATTCACCTCTTTTTTTTTAGACACAAAGTTTTTCACATTTCATTGTAATCTAGAAACATATTGTTAATATATTATTTTCTTGAGCATATGATGTCTCCTCTGGCTTTTTGACCTCCATAGTTTCTTTCTGTCTTCTATCTTTGATTCTTCCATGTGACAGGTTTGCATGCAGGTGTTCTTGGGAGAATAGGGTTTTTCTTATTCTAACATGGTATCAGAGCTCGCTTGCTACTCGTTGTTTGTGTTTCGTTGAAGTGTGCCAGAAACAGGAAGTTTGTCAAGGGTTTTAGAGTTTTTGTGGTGATTTAGGGGCAGGATTTGGTTCTGGTCACTTTGGGCTCAAACGGACATCTCCATTGAGCTCAGAGCACCCCAAAACCCTAGAAACCACACAAAATTTCTCCATTTTGGACATTTGGGCTCTAGAGGCAAAAAAAAATTGGTTTCCAGTGCCGTACGACATGGAAACCAAGAAAAAAAATTTAAAAAACCCTAATTTTCAAAGGTTTTTTTAGTTTTTTCAAGCGCGGGCTGTGTAATTTTAAAATGTACCACCGCTCCAGGCTCCTCTGGCAGCGGCTCTGTTGGCACCTCCTCCGGTGCCCACAACCTACTTTACCCACCGCGCAGCCCCCGCCACCCTGTGCCCCACCGCCACCAACACCCTCCGCTCTGGGTCCTCCACCGCCCGGCTTCCCCGCCTCCGCGCCGCTCAGACCCCACCCAGTGGTTTTTTATTAGCCCCCACAGGCTTTTACCTCTAGCGACAGGTCATATGGTGACTAAGGGCTCTGGATTCAGCCCCTGCGCGCCATGTGCCCAGGGGCCCAATTTTTTTAGCCCTAGGGGCTTAAAACCTAACTTTTGGAGCTTTTTTGGGCCCTTCTCACCTTTTTTGCTCTATCTAGAGCATACGGAGGCCTTTTTTGGACTTTGTTATATTGTCTGAAAGCTCTTTCTGAGCTCTTTCTAATTATGGTGAATGGGATTTTTGGATCTACTATTTTGACAGTGTTTTTTGCTATCAAAGTCTGATGTCTACTTTTTTCCTTCCGGGAGCCCTATCTTGCTCATCCAGACTCTATTTTTGGCAAACCAGATATTGTCGGAAAGCTAGTTCAGTGTAGTTTTCAGTTACATGGGTATTTTTTCTAGATTATACTCTAGGTTCTCTCAACTCTAAGTTTAGAATCTTTCACACTCTGGTAGATTACTTGGGTTCTACAGGTCCTGGGATCTCTTCTTCTGATCTTTTTGGCTCACTCTTCTTTCTAACTTCTGAGCTTCTATGCTTCTATTCTATAGCATTCATTTTTCTGTAAATGCACTAAGATAAAGTGCCTGCTTCTGCATTTTGGGATTTTGAGCACCTTGTGTGTTTATTAGTACTCGCACTCAGTTATAAAGTGTCATGGGGGCATATGATATTTTGCCATTTTGTGCTCATCCACCTTTGTCAAGTGAGCGTACCTTCCATGACATTAGCCCATGCTGTGTGTCGGTGACACCGCCCTTTATCCTGTGCTTGTACTTCTGTTGCACTATTGGTGTTCCTGATTATGCTTTCGGCAGATGTTTCTGGCATTGCATTTCAGTGTTCCTATCACCTCTCCCTGTTCAACATTATGGGGGGGTTCACCTGTTGGTTCTATTGCTTCCTGGGTTTGATTGATCAGCTCTTCAGACTTTGTCTTCTCTACCTGGTCATGCACTTTTTCAGTGGGGGTTCCAGCAGGTACTTCTGACAGTGTTTGCAGCTTCATGCTTCGGAGATGCTTCTTGCTCTTTCTTGTTCCTTTCTTTGGGACTTTCCCTAGATTAAAGGCTCAGTTTCCTTCATCTAGTTTATTTCTTGTACTTGGGTACCTGATCAGGCCTTGTTGCTGGGACCCATCTTTCTTGCTTTCTGCAGTAGTTTCCTAGGTTTTGCTTCTCCCTAAGCTTATCTTAAGGGGGTGTTAGAGTAATAGTCCTTTGAGTTATTAATTAAATCATTTCGATCTAATTACTAACTCACCTATTCACTTTAGTTTTCTTTAGCTAACCTTAAGGTTTCCCTTTTAGGGTTTCGTGATACCTTTATAAGGATTCACCTCTTTTGTTTTAAACACAGAATTTTTCACATCTCATTGTAATCTAGAAACATATTGTTAATATATTGTTTTCTTGAGCATATGATGTCTCCTCTAACTTTTTGGCCTCCATAGTTTCTTTCTGTCTTCTGTCTTTGCTTCTTCCATGTGACAGGTTTGCATGCAGGTGTTCTTGGGAGAATAGGGTTTTTCCTATTCTAACACACTCAAGCGTGTCCCAAGAGGTTGTAGGACCCCTTGGGACAAACTTGAGTGTTCCAATGTGTCCTCGAGGGTCAAAGAGGGCCCTAAGAGGTCCTAGCACACCTTATCATGTGTTACGACCCCTAAGAAGTCCCCATGACCCCTTTCGACACATTGTAACACTCAAGTGTGTCCCAAGAGGTCGTAGGAACCCTTGGGACACAATTTAGTGTTCCAATGTGTCAAAAGGGGTCATGGGGTCTTCCTAGGGGTCCTAACACATGAAAATGTGTACTATGACCCCTTAGGACCCTATTTCACCCTCGGGGACATATTGGAATGCACACTTGTATCCCAAGGGGTCCTACGACCTCTTGGGACCCACCTGAGTGTTCCAATGTTTTAAAAGGGGTCATGGGGTCTTCTTAGGTCATAATGTGTGAGAAGGTGTTCTAGAACCCCTTAGGACCCTCTGTGACCCCCGGGGACATATTAGAACACTCAAGTGTGTCCCAAGGGGTCCTACGACCTCTTGGGACATACTTGAGTGTTCTAATGTGTCAAAACAGGTCACAGGGTTTTCCTCAGAGTCCTAACGAGTGAAAAGGTGTACTATGACCCCTTAGGACCTTTTCTGACCCCTGGAGACACATTAGAACACTCAAGTGTGTGTCAAGGGGTCCTACGAATTCTTATGACACACTTGAGTGTTCTAATGTGTCAAAAGGGGTCACGGGGACAACCCATGACCCCTTTTGAAACATTGGAACACTCAAGTGTACTCCATAGGCCATAGGACCCCTTGAGACACAATTGAATGTTCTAATGTGTTCCCAGGGGTCAAACAAGGACCTAAGGGGTCCTAGTACTCCTTATCACGGTCGTAGTACCCCTAAGAAGTCCCCATGACCCCTTTAGACACATTGGAATCCTAAATTGTGTCCCAAGCATTCGTAGGACGCCTTGGGAAACACTTGAGTGTTCTAATGTGTCCCTAGGGGTCAAACAAGGTCCTAAGGGGTCCTAGTACACATTTTCATAGGTTAGGACTCTGAGAAAAACATTGTGACCCCTTTCGACACATTGGAATGCTCAAGTGTGTCCCAAGAGGTTGTAGGACCCCTTGGGACACATTTGAGTGTTCTAATGTGTCCCTAGGGGTCAAAGAGGGACCTAAGGTGTCCTAGTACACCTTATCATGCTTTAGGACCCCTAGGAAGTCCCCATCACCCCTTTTGACACATTGGAAAACTCAAGTGTGCCCAAAGAGGTTGTAGGACCCCTTGGGACACACTTGTGCATTCCAATGTGTCGAAAGGGGTCATGGGGTCTTCTTAAGGGTCCTAACACGTGAGAAGGTGTACTAGGACCTCTTAGGACCCTCTTTGACCCCTAGGGACACATTGGAACACTCATTTGTATCCCAAGGGGTCTTACGACCTCTTGGGACACACTTGATTGTTCTAGTGTTTCAAAAGGGGAAATGACATCTTCCTAGGGGTCCTAACACATGAGAATGTGTACTAGGACCACTTAGGACCCTTTGTTACCCCTAAGGACACATTATAACTCTCAAGTGTTTCCCAAGAGGTCCTACGATCTCGTAGAATAAACTTGAGTGTTCGAATGTGTCGAAAGGGGTCATGGGGTCATCCTCGAGGTCCTAAAACATGAGAAGGTGTACTATGACCCCTTACAAGCCTCTTTCACCCCTAAAGACACACATTAGAACACTCAAGTGTGTCCCAAGGTGTCCTATGAACCCTTGGGACACACTTGAGTGTTCCAATGTGTCAAAAGGGGTCATGGAGACTTCCCATGACCCCTTTTGAAACATTAGAACACTCAAGTGTGTTCCAAGAGGTCATAGGACCCTTTGGGACACAATTAGGTGTTCAAATATTTTCCAAGGGGTCAAATAGGGACCTAAGGAGTCCTAGTACACCTTATCATAGTTGTAGGACCCCTAGGGACTTCCCATTACCCCTTTCAACACATTGGAACACTCAAATGTGTCCCAAGCGGTCGTAGGACCCCTTGGGACTTAATTGAGTGTTTTAATGTGTCTCTAAGGGTCAAAGAGGAGCCTAAGGGATCCTAGTACATTTTCTCATGTGTTAGGACCCCTACAAAGACCCCATGACCCCATGACCCCTTACGACACATTGGAACACTCAAATGTGTCCCAAGAGGTCGTAGGACCCCTTGGGCCACACTTCAGTGTTCCAATGCGTTGAAAGGGGTCATGAGGTCTTCTTAGGGCTACTAACACGTGAGAAGGTGTACTAGGACCCCTTAGGACCCTCTTTGACCCTTGTGGACACATTGGAACGCTCAGGTGTGTCCCAAGGAATTTTACGACCTCTTGGGACAAACTTGATTGTTCCAATATTTCAAAAGGGGTAATCAAGTCTTCCTAGGGGTCCTAACACGTGAGAAGGTGTACTAGGACCGCTTAGGACCCTTTGTGAACCCTGCGGACACATTAGAACTTTCAAGTGTTTCCCAAGGGGTACTATGATCCTGTAGGACACACTTGAGTGCTCCAATGTGTTGAAATGGGTCATGGGGTCTTCCTCGCGGTCCTAACATATGAGAAGGTGTACTAGGACCCCTTAGGACCCTCTTTCACCCCAAAGACACATTATAATAGTAAAGTATGTCCCAAGGGGTCCTACAACCTCATGGGACATGTTTGAGTGTTCCAATGTGTCAAAAGGGGTCATAGAGACTTCCCATGACCCCTTTTGAAATATTGGAACACTCAAGTGTGACCCAAGAGGTCGTAGGACCCCCTGGGCCATAATTAGGTGTTCCAATGTGTTCCCAAGGGTCAAAGAGGGACCTAAGGGGTCCTAGTACACCTTATCATAGTTTTAGCACCCTTAGGGACTTCCCATGACTCCTTTTGACACATTGGAACACTCAAGTGTGTCCCAAGAGGATGTAGGACCCCTTGGGAAACAATTGAGTGTTCTAATGTGTCTTTGAGGGTCATGGGGACTTCCTAGGGGTCATAATGTGTGATAAGGAATACTAGGACCCCTAGGAATTCCCCATGACCCCTTTTGACACATTAGAATGCTTAAGTGTGTCGTAGGACCCCTTTGGAAACACTTGTGTGTTCTAATGTGTCGAAAGGGGTCATGGGGACTTCCAAAGGGTCCTAATGTGTGATAAGGCATACTAGGACCCCTAGGAAGTCCCCATCACCCATTTGGACACATTTGAATTCTCAATTTTGTCCTAAGGGGTCATAGGACCCCTTGGGACACACTTGAGTGTTCTAATGTGTCAAAAGGGGTCATTGGGACTTCCTAGGGGTCCTAACGTGTGATAAGGCCTACTAGGACCCCTAGAAAGTCCCCATGACCCATTTCTACACATTGGAATGCTCAAGTGTGTCCCAAGGGATCCTAGGACCCCCTGGGACACACTTGAGTGTTCTAATGTATCGAAAGGGGTGATGGGG
>MU227760.1:3569396-3580134 GCA_018584345.1 Thuja plicata
GTCCTATTTCATCTTATTAGGTCTTAAGAGTGGAAGTTATTACATCTTATTAGGTGGACTATTAGGTGTTAATTGGTACTAATTGATCTTAATAAGTCCTATTAGGTCTTAAGGGTCCTATTAGGTCCTATTAACTTCCATATTAGGTCTTATAGGTCCTATTAGGTATTATTGGTCCTATTAGGTCCTAATCTAGGTCGTATAGGTTCTATTAGGTCTTATTGGGTCTTAAGGGTCGTATTAGTTCCTACTGGGTCTTAATTAGTGTTAATTGGTCAAGTAATAGGTCCTAATTGGTCTTATTAGTCACATGTTAGGTCTTAATTCCAGTTCTATTAGGTCTTATTAGTAGGTATTAGATCTTATTAGGTCTTTTTTTTTTTGTGTGTGTGTGTGTGTCAGAGAGAGATCTAGATCCTATATTAGGTCTTATTATGTCTTATTATTTGGTATTAGGTAATTTTATGTCTTATTAATAATGTTAGGTCAGGTAACAGGTCTTAAGGGTCCTATTTCATCTTATTAGGTCTTAAGGGTGGAAGTTATTACATCTTATTAGGTGGACTATTAGGTGTTAATTGGTACGAATTGATCTTAATAAGTCCTATTAGGTCTTATTAACTTGTGTATTAGGTCTTAATAGGTCTTATAGGTCCTATTAGGTATTATTGGTCCTATTAAGTACTAATCTAGGCCGTATAGGTTCTATTAGGTCTTAAACTAGTCCTATTAGGTCTTAAGGGTCCTACTAGTTCCTATTGGGTCTTAATTAGTCTTAATTGGTCAAGTAATAGGTCCTAATTGACCTCTTATTAGTCACATGTTAGGTCTTAATTCCAATTCTATTAGGTCTTAAGGGTCATATTAGGTCTTATTAGTACGTATTAGATCTTATTAGGTCTTGTGTGTGCGTGTGTGTGTGTGTGTGTGTGAGAGAGAGAGAGAGAGAGATTATTGTTTATTTTCTGGACCTAGGGTTTGCAATTTTTTTTTCAGTTATATATGTGTAGGTTTACATTTTTGTTTTCTACCCAGGGTTTCTTATTTCAGTTTTGTTTAGGTTTAGGTTTAGGTTTTCTACCTAAAGTTTTAAGTTTTTAAAGTCTTTTTATTTTTTGTAACTAATTTACAAAGTAAAATAAAACTAAACATAATGTAATTTACTGTAATCATATTAAAAGAACAAACTTCAAATATTAAACATAATATACGTATTGAACATTAAATATTAAACTAGCTCTAAGAGAGAGAGAGAGAGAGAGAGTTTATTGTTTATTTTCTAGACCTAGGGTTTACATTTTTTTTTAAAGTTCTATCTAGGTTTACATTTGTGTTTTCAACCTAGGGTTTACAATCTTGTTTCAGTTGTGTTTAGGTTTTATTTTTCTACCTAGGGTTTCTTATTTCAGTTTTCGTTAGGTTTAGGTTTTAGTTTTAGTTTTAGTTTTCTACCTAGGATTAAATAAGATTTCTACTTACTTTTCTATAATAATTTACAAATTAAAATTTAAAACTAAATATAACAATTTATTTTAATCCTATTTAAAAAAAACTTTGAACAGTAAACAATAAACAATAAACATAATGTATATTTTTTAACATTAAACTAATTAAAAACAACAATAAAAAATATTATTAATAAAAATAATAATAAAAAACAATAATATGTACCTGTAGTCAGAAAAACGGCAGCATGGGGGTCGGTGGTAGCTCTCAAAAACAGGCACCCATCCAGAACAAAACGTAATCACATTTTGCAAGTTGTGAAAATGACTTGCAAAACAATTTAAAATAAATTTTAAATAGTTTTCAAAAATGGGCACCCATTTTTGCATGGACACCCGAACCAAAACGGGTGCCCATTTTTTAAACGGGCGCCCAAACCATAATGGGCACCTGTTTCTTAAAACACAGGTGCCCGTTTCGGTTTGCCAATTTTTTTTGGCCGCGGACTTCCACGGAATTGGCACTCAACTTTGTGCTTGCACCCTGTACTTAAATAGATCTAAAAATCTACAATTCAAGTTCCATTAGAAATAGGTCATAGTGTTTCAGTTTAACCATTGAAGCATCAAGTCTCTTAACAAAGCAGGACTTAACCGTCTTCTACTATTGAGGTATATCCTAACAGATTGCAAAAAAGGTTAATTCATGAAAGTAGCATTGAAATTGCATAAAGCATATTGATAGCCTAAGAAGAAGGTTGATTCAAGGATGGTAGCAAGATTTGCCTAAAGTCTATTGACAATCTAAGGAGACTGATTTAAGGATGGTAGAAAAATAGATGTCAGATACTAAGTGACAACCTCTATGTATAAAATCCACTGACAAGATCAAACCTAACAGTATGTTTGTAACCTTTAACAGGGTTGTCTCCTAACAGGGCTCACTTCAGAAGAGTGAAAATTTTGGGTACCGATCCTAGTGGTTTTTCCCTTAACAAGGTTTCCACGTTAAAATCCATGTGTTATTTGTGTATGGTTTATTACTTTATTGTCTTACATCTCACATGCATTTCTGGATTGATTGGTATACTCTGCATAATTACTGAGTATCAGTAAATAAATTTACTGCTTATCGGTTATCAAGGAGAATAAGGACAGACAAGGTAAACTGATAGATAGTTAATTATTATAAGTATTTCATGGCATGCATCTTGTAGGGACTTAATAATTTGAGGATTGTTGATTGGTGGTTAGTGATTAAAGGATAAATTTTTGAGGCCACTGATTCACTCCCCCCCCCCCTCAATTATTACTAACAATTGGTATCAAAGCTTGTGTGTTTAGAAGGAAGGTTTCAAGACCTAAGTAAAGATCACAAGATTAACAAATGAGATGTGCCCAAGTTGAACAAAGACAACTTTTCTTCATGGCAAAGTAGGATAAGACTCCATTTATCAGGTATTGGTAATGATGTTACTCAATACTGAGATACTGAATATGTGTTACCTACATGACCATTGATAGTAGATCAATTGAGAGAGAAACATGAGCATAATTGCATGGTTATAGAGCTTTCTTCCTCACTCTCTGATGCTGAATTTGAAGATGTCAAGGACTGCAAAACTGCAAAGAAAATGTGGGACAAATTGAAGCTTGTACATGAAGGTGATACAAATGGTCGGAGAGCCAAGGCAGAAAGCCTTAGAGGAAATTTTGATTATCTCAAAATGAAAGAAGGAGAAAACATCACACAGTACAACACAAGAATCAAAGAAGTAGTCAATGCTATACGAGGTGTTGGAGGTACACTTGAAGAGGAAATAATGGTAAGTAAAATCTTAAGAACCTTATTGCCTATATATGCTATTAGAGTTTTTTCTATTCAAAAAATGAGAGCAGTAGAAAACAATACAGCTACTCTTGATAGCTTAATTGGTAGACTGATTTCAATTGAGATGAATAACTTTGACAATAGTGTCTTACCAAGTTTAGAGTCTGCATTTAATTCTTCTATGAAAATAAGCAAATCCAATCATAGATGCTCATCTACAAGGGACAGTGAAAGTGAAAGTGAAGAAGAAGATCTAGATGAAATAGAAGCACTTATGGCTAGAAGAATACAGAGAGGCAAAGGTAAATAGAAAGGAAAGTTACCACTTGTATTCTTTAATTGTAAAGAGATTGGACACTTTGCTGTAAGATGTACTAACAGAAGAAAAGATGACAGAAGTGATGACAGATCTTTTGAGAAGAAATCTGACAGAGGTGATCACAAAGATTACAGAGGTTACCGATGATCAGAAAGAAAGGATACCCAAGACTACAAGGATAAAGGTAAGAAGGCTAGCTACCTAGCTACTTGTAAAGATGAAGATACTGACACCAAACTTGATGATGACATCGAGATGGTATTTGTAGTTATGAAGGATGATTCAGATGAAGATGAAAGGTATGAAGAAACTGCACTCATATCTAAGGTTAGTATGAATGGTATCTGGATTATAGATAGTGGTCGCACTCACCATATGACCGATGACAAAGAAAAGTTTAACACTTTTAAATATTATAATAGTGGTACAGTAAGAATGGGAAATGATACACCTTGTCCAGTTGAAGGTAAAGGAACAATAATGCTAAATAACCTGATTAAATTTGAAAATGGTTATTGGGTAAAAGGATTGAATTATAATCTGTTCAGTGTTTATCAGCTGAATAATTTAGGTCACAGAGTAGCATTTGAAAACAAGAAGGCAAAGATCTTCAATGAATCAGGAAAACTAATTGGTACTGATGAACAGACTAAAGGTAACTTATTCTATCTGAATGATACTTACACCACTTTCTTAATGACTAGAAACAAAGACCTATGGTTGTGGCACAAAAGATTGTGTCATGTGAATTTTGACAACATGATGAAAATAAGTAGAAGAAGAAGTGTAAGAGGTTTACCGACGATGACAAAGCCAGACAACATCATGTGTAAAAATTGTCAAAAAGGTAAAATGACAAAGTCTAGTTTCAAAAGTAAAACCCATACATCTGATGATATTCTATAATTAGTCCATACTAATTTATGTGGACCTATGAGGACAAAGAGCTATTATGGAGATAGATATTTTATTCTCTTAGTTGATGATTACTCTAGAATGATGACAGTCATGTTTCTAAAGGAAAAACTAAAGCATTCAAGATGTTTAAATGGTATAAGGCTATGGTAGAAAAATAAAGTGGTAAGGATCTAAAATGTTTGAGATTAGATAGAGGAGGAGAATTTATATCAAATGAATTCACTAATTTCAGTAATGAGCATGGTATAAAAAGATAGGTTTCTGCACCAAGGACACCACAACAAAATGGGATTGCTGAGAGAAGGAACAGATCAATAGTTGATTGTGCAAGAACATTGATGATAGAAAAGGACATCACCCAATTCTTCTGGAGGAAAGCTGTCAGCACTACTGTCTATACACCTAACAAAGTACAATTGAAGAAGGACACAAAGAAGACACCTTATAAGCTATGGTATGGTAAAACACCCAATGTAAGTTAATTCAAAATATTTGGTAGTCAATGTTATGTCTTAAAGGATGATAGAAATGGAAAGCTTAATGCCAAAAGTGATGAAGGTATTTTTCTGGGGTATTCTACCAAGAGAAAAGCTTTTAAATGTCTAATCAAGGCTTCTAAAAATATAGTTGAAAGTGCAAATGTGAAGATTGATGAATTTAAAAAAAAGAATGAGCTGGAAAGCACAAAACAACCAGAAGACTACAACAAGTTTGTATATTGTGAATAACCCATAACTCTACCTGAGCAACAATGCTTAATGCTAGAACGGCAGAATGTTGCAACCGATGGTCAAAATATTGTTACCGACAGTCAGGAAAATGATCAAGATAATGTGCAAGGTAATGAAGATCAAGCTGATACACAAAGATTTGTACCTATACTTGCAAGATATGTAAGAAGGAACCATCCAGAGGATCATAGGAGATAAGAAAGTTGGTACAAGAACAAGAAGTAAGTCTTTAAACTCAAATTGCTTAATTTGTGAGTTTGAGCCCAAATCTATCAATGCTGCACTAGATAATGAAGAATGGATAAGTGCTATGAATGATGAGATTGAGCAGATTAAGAAGAACAAAAAATGGTCACTTGTGCCAAGACCATATAACAAGAATTTCATCGGTACTAAATGGATATTCAGGAACAAGCTAAATGAGAATGGAGAAGTCACAAGGAACAAAGCAAGATTAGTATGCAAGGGGTATGCTCAAGAGGAAGGTATAGACTATGGAGAAACCTTTGCACCCATTGCTAGGCTAAAAGGAGTAAGAATACTAGTTTCTTATGCTGCATATAAAGGATTCAAAGTATATCAAATAGATGTCAAATCAGCATTCCTAAATGGAATACTTGAAGAAGAGGTATACATTGAAAAACCAAAAGGGTTTGTAGATCCAGACAAGAGAAACATGGTATGTAGACTTCACAAAGCCTTGTATGAATTAAAACAAGCTCCCAGAGCCTGGTATGAATGACTTCATTCCTATCTAATGAGTATTGGATTCATAAGGACAGGTGAAAATAGTAATCTTTATTTGAAAGAAGATATTGATGCTAACACTTTGATTGCTAAAATATTTGTTGATAATATCATATTTGGAGGCAATGATATGCTATGCAAATCATTTTCTAAGGAGATGAGCAAAGAGTTTGAGATGTCTATGTTTGGAGAGATCAAGTTCTTTCTTGGTCTACAGATCATTTAACAAAGTGAAGGTATTTTCATTACACAGTACAAATACATCAAAGAGGTCCTAGAAATATTCAAGATGGAAGATTCCAAATCTATTGGAACACCGATGGCTACTGGATGCAAATTAACAAAGGAAGGCAAGACAATAGAGGTAAATTAGACTTTGTATAGATCAATGATAGAAAAACTCATGTATGTTGTACACACTAGACCAGATATTGCACATGCAGTAGGAATTGTTGCTAGATTTTATACTAACTCCAGGGAATCACATATGACTGCTATGAAAAGAATTCTACAATAGCTGAAGAATACTAAGGAATTTGACTTATGATATAGAAGAGAAGGCAAATTTGAACTAAAAGTGTTTACCAACACTGATTGGGCTAGAAATCTTGATGATAGGAAGAACACAACTGGAGGAGCATTCTTTATGGGTGACAAACTTGTCACATGGATTAGCAAGAAGCAAGGATGCATCTCTTAGTCTACTACAGAAGCAGAATATGTTGTTGCTACTGCAAACTGCACAAATATTGTATGGATCAAATAGCTGCTGGAAGTTATGCATATGAAGATCTCAGATTCAGTGATTATCTATTACAATAACACCAGTGCAATAAACATTTCCAAGAATCCAGTCATGCATGCAAAGACTAAACACATTGCAATCAAGTATCATTATTTAAGAGAACAAGTTCAAGAAAAAGAGGTGATACTTGAGTTTGTGCAATCAAAAGAACAATTGGCCGATATCTTCACCAAGCCACTGCCCAAGAATACATTTGAGTACCTGAGAAAGAGACTAGGGGTCAAACCCTTGTCTACCAGTCAGTAAAGGAATGAAGGCTACATCAGCCTATATATTATCAGAATATCATTAATATTGATGCAAGCAAAAAGATGAACTTCAAAGCTACATCTATATACAGAAAGGTATATATCAGAACCAAGCACCAGATCATATTGTTGTATTGCTGATAGTTAAGGGAAATTCAAGGAATATATTATGGATAGAAGAAAATAATTGTTTGACATGAATGTCAAATATTTGTAAAATATTTGTTTGGCATTGTTTTCAAAGGGAGAGAATGCATCCATATTATCATAAGAAATTATTCATTATCAGATTACTCCAAATAGGGAGAGATCATATCCATTGGGAGAGAATTTGTATGAAGAAATCATATACAAAGGGAGAGTTGCTTACAAGAGATAGAGATATCAAAGAAGAAGAACAGTCAACAGAGAGAAATTGACACAAGAAGAGAACACAACACATCAATACAAAAAACACAGAAAGCTACAAGAATCAAATCTAAGCTAGCACAGAGCTTACCAGCGGTCAGACATTTTTATCGGTTATCAAAACAAAGTGTTTGTTAATTTGATGAATCTCAACAATTGTATTTCATATTGTATTAGAAATAATATAGTGTGATAATATAGTATGTTTCCATCAATGCCTAAGGGAGAGATTGATGACATGTAATTGATTGAATGTTTAATAATGTTAAGTAGAAGATGATGCAAGACACTAAATCAATTAATGGTTTGTATTGTCATTGATGTCAACTTGATATCATCTGTACGGTCATGTACATAATGCCAAAGACTTTAGAGAATCAATGGAACAAAGATTATGCTTTCAGCAATGCATAAGAGTCAAGTATTCACTAAGTGACAGACAACACCGATGGAGTGCACACCATTGGTAAAGGAAAAGAACAAAAGTCATAGTGATACTCAATGAGCAGAAGATAGTATTGCCTGACGAAGAAAAAACACAGGATGCCCGATGAGCTGAAAATAGAGTTGCCTGACAAGCAAAATCCAATGATGCCTGATGGACAGAGATCCTGAAGCTGACTGGAGTTACACCGATACAACTGGCAGTTGTCACCGATGAATAAATGCAGAGTTGACCGACAGAACAGAGAGTTCAGAAAATGATAAAATATCTAGCTGGCAGAGCTTAAAGATAGACTTAACTGGTTATTTTATTTGTTTTATTTGACCAGAGTTAAGTAATTGATTTAAAGAAGATTTGTACAAATGGCAAGAAGATAACTACGAGATAAATTAGGAGTTAAAGTTGTAAAACAAATTGGCTAGATTTTTTTTCACGCCAAGAATCAAGAATCAAGAATCAAGAATAAAGGAATATCATGTTTATGTAAGAGACGATTGTAATTCATTTCCAAAAGCAATCACATACATGGGAAGGGGAGTGCATAAAAGAGGATGTTGAAGAGAAACTGATGAAGGATAACTTCATACACTCCTGATCAATCAAGCTGAAGAAGAGCTAAATAATTCTGTAGACACCGATGAATAGTGAAGCACAACATCACAGAGCAGAAAGTATGGAGAAAAAAGAATTGAATTGATACATTGATTAGAAAGGTAATGTACTTAAATAGATCTGAAAATATGCAATTCAAGTTGCATTAGAAACAGGTCATAGTGTTTTAGTTTAACCATTGAAGCATCATGTGTCTTAACTACTCAATACTTAACCATCTTCTACTATTGAGGTATATCCTAACAGATTTCCAAAAAGGTTGATTCATGAAAGTAGCATTGAAATTGCATAAAGCCTATTGACAGCCTAAGAAGAAGGTTGATTCAAGGATGGTAGCAAGATTTGCCTAAATCCTATTGACGGTCTAAGAAGGAGGTTGAATCAAGGGTGGTAGCAAAATAGATGCCAGATACTAAGTGACAACATCTATGTATAAAATCATCTAACAAGGTCACACCTAACAGTGTGTTTGTAACCTTTAACATGGTTGGCTCCTAACAAGGCTCACTTCAGAAGAGTGAAAATTTTGGGTACCGATCCCAGTGGTTTTTCCCTTAACACGGTTTCCACATTAAAATCCATGTCCTATGTGTGTATGGTTTATTACTTTATTGTTTTACATTTCACATATGCATTTTTGGATTGATTGGTATACTCTACATATTTACTGAGTATCGATAAATAGTTTTACTGCTTATCGGTTATCAAGGAGAATAAGGAAAAACAAGGTAAACTGACAGACAGTTAATTATTATAAGTATTTCATGGCATGCATCTTGTAAGGACTTAATAATTTGAGGATTGTTGATTGGTGGTTAGTGATTAAAGGATAAATTTTTGAGGCCACTGATTCACCCCCCCTCTCAGTTATTACTAACATTCACGTGTTAGGACCCCTAGGAAGTCCCCATGACCCCTTTCAACACATTGGAATGCTCAAGTGTGGTCCAAGGGGTCCTACAACCCTTAAGACACACTTGTGTGTTGTAATGTGTTGAAATGGGTCATGGGGACTTTCTAGGGTTCCTAGTATGCCTTATCACATGTTAGGACCCCTAGGAAGTCCCCATGACCCCTTTCGACACATTAGAAGACTCAAGTGTGTCCCAAGGGGTGCTATGACCCCTTGGGACACACTTTAGCATTCCAATGTATTGAAAGGGGTCATGAGGATAGCCTAGGTGTCCTAGTAGACCTTATCATGTGTTAGGACCCCTAGGAAGTGCCCATGACCCCTTTCGACACATTGGAATGCAGAAGTGTGTCCCAAGGGGTCCTATGACCCCTTAGGACATGTTTGAGTGTTCTAATGTGTCGAAAGGGGTCATGGAAAATTTCTAGGGGATAATTGTGGTTTGTGACTTGCGATTTGTAAGTTGGGATACAATTGAGTGTTCTAATGTGTCTTTGAGGGTCATTGGGACACACTTGAGTGTTCTAATATGTCAAAGGGGGTCATAGGGACTTCCCATGACCCCTTTTGAAATATTGAAACACTCAAGTGTGTCCCAAGAGTTTGTAGGACCCCTTGAGACATAATTGAGCATTCTAATGTATTCTCGGGGGTCAAAAAGTGACCTAAAAGGTCCTAGTACACCTTATCATGGTCGTAGGACCCCTATGAAGTCCCTATGACCATTTTTGACACATTAGAACACTCAAGTGTGTCTCAAGAGATCATAGGATGCCTTGGGATACACTTGAGTGTTCCAATGTGTCCTCTGGGGTCAAAGAGGGTCCTAAGGGGTCCTAGTACACCTTCTCACATATTGGGACCACTAGGAAGACCCCATTACCCCTTTTGAAATATTGGAACACTCAAGTGTGTCCCAAGAGGTCGTAGGACCCCTTGAAATATATGTGAGTTTTCCAATGTGTTCCCCGAGGTCAAAGAGGGTCCTAAGGGGTCCTAGTACACCTTCTCATGCGTTAGGACCCTGAGAAAGACCCCATGACCCCTTTCGACACATTGGAACACTCAAGTGTCTCCCAAGAGGTCGTAGGACCCCTTGGGACACACTTGAGTGTTCTAATGTGTCCCTAGGGGTCACAGAGGGTCCTAAGAGGTCCTAGTAAACCTTCTCATGTGTTAGGACCCCTAAGAAGTCCCTCTTTGACCCCTAGGGACACATTGGAACACTCAAGTGTGTCCCAAAGGGTCATAGGACCCCTTTGGACACACTTGAGTGTTCTAATGTGTCACTGAGGGTCAAAGAGGTACCTAATGGG
>MU227760.1:3599373-3616069 GCA_018584345.1 Thuja plicata
ATCCTTCCCGCAGATGCTACACTTTTAACGTCGCCACCATGCCATTTTCTTCCCTTTGCCTAGGTTTGGGTTTATTTTTGGAAATGTTTGGATACAATTATATAGTAATAATTAGTGACTATTCCAACTAAATATGATTGTGCTCAATATTTAAACAGTTAATAACATTTGTGTTTGCAAAATGATAGGAGCAAATTCTACCTCGAAGAAAATGATAATCTCTTACTTGTGATTGAGTAAAATTAAACTTGGATTGAGCTTTGAATAGTGACCCAACAGAATCTATTGTGAGTTGCATAATAATAAACTCAAAATCAAGGAACAAATAAAAGGTTGAACCTTACACATTACCTATTAACTTTTTAGGGTATCCAAACCCAACACCAACTCATTCTAACTAATGTAGAAATCAAAGGAGATTAAAAATACAATAATTTTTTAAATGACATGTTTAGAGCTAAAAGATCAACTATATCTTATTCATGTATGAATGTATTTGTTTTGAGCCCAACTCTTTTACAATTTAACAAATCTACAAAGATGAGAATCTTGTGGTGGACTACTTGGCCAAGGGTTTCGAGTCCCTTCAAAACCTATTTTAACTGTAATAAAAAACTTTACCTTTAACATGACCAAAACCATGAAATTTATCTTGAATATAAGATGAAAAGATCTTAAACTATTTGATAATCTAAAATCTAAGACGATTGTCATGCATCATGAGTCATGATTGGAGAGGACAATGTGTGTGCTAAATTTGTTTCTAAGATGGATGGATTTTAGGATGATGTTTGGAAATTGTTTCACTAGCTAGCATATAATGTGGTGAAATGACATATTCATTGCTATAATAAAATTTCATGGAAAGTAGGGTTTAAATTTGAGGCTTGGCAATTATTCTTTCCATTGTTTCATTCACATTAATACTAAAAAATAATGGACACAAATGTTAGAATCACTAATGAAGGATGCCAAATAGCCTTCTTGGGAAATATTTCAAGGTGAGCATTTAAAAAGGCCTTAAAAAAGTCATCTCTACCTCATTATTATTATTATTTCTAGATGTTAGATGAAGAATTCCTTGTCACAAAGCAATGATCTACTAAAATTAGGTGAGGAGATAGACATGGAACAAGCAATAGAGAAATATACCTCATAAATAACATTGTTAGAAAATCATACATAATCTAACACACAAAAAGCCAAGGGAAATTGACAAGTAGAAGATAACACACACTAAACACATTGAAAATTAAATAGAAAAGGAGAAGCAATATTTTAAACTATATTTTATTTCTAGAAAATTAAAGATATGAAAAAATACCAACTTGCTTTTTTTCTTAGAGAAATGTCAATATGGTTGAAGGTCTAGTGCACTATATGTTAAAGATAGCCCATTAGTTGGTGAGTGAATGCCCTTTGGAGGATGTGGATACAACAGGCGAGCATGATACTAATGTCGTGGAAGAGGAAGATTTGTGGAAACAATATCTTGCAATAGAACACAAATGGATAGAAATGATTGAAGATATGAAGGCAACCGAGACAGTGAAGGAGGAAAAGATGAAGTTTGTAGATGATAAAGATGGGAACAAAGACAATGTTGGGGCAGTGAAAGTGAATGAGGTAAAATATAAAAATGTTGAGCTCAGTTTGCCTTTATGTGCAAGGTTGAGGGTAAGATAAAATACAACTGTAGATTTGCATATGGATGTTGAGTGCTTGCATGTAGATCATGTTGAGGATGATGGTGGAGATTGGTGGAGGTGAGCTATTTAAAAGGGATTGAGATCCACGATGGAGAGAAAGAGTGGAGAGGTTATTTGATGGAGGAGGTCAGCTAGTGGTGGGTTAAATTCCACAAAGGAGAAGAGAAAATGAAGACTTTGGTTGAGGAGGAGAACACATGGTGGATGCAAATTCATAATGGGAGAGAAGAATAGTGAGTGGAGCTGCAAGCTGAGGGTGGAAGTTATTCCAAAAAGATGTTGGAAGAGAAGGAAAAAGAAAATATTTTCACTTCCTTGATACATTGATGGATATCGTTGTAGGTTGCTAGCAACTTGAAAGGGTAGTCACAATACCTAACTCCACTTTGTGAACCTATGCCGACAATTGTTCTTACCAGGTGCTTGTCTAGTGCATGAGCACTCAAGAATATCTACTTGGACACCAACATATATATATATATATATATATATAGTTTTCTTAGTTTTGTTTTGGTTTCTTTTTTTCATACAGCTTGGAGAAGGGTGGCTATGACCATAGAAGGTTAAAGGAAAATTTTAATTAATCTTTAGCACACGAGTATGAAGCATAAAATTAATATCTAGAGTAAGCTACCAAGAAATTTTATGAGAAATTGTGCATATGAAGCCTTCACTGATATGATTGTATAAGATTTGTATCATAGGAAATCATCTCAACTCTTCATGAATAAAATATGGAGTATATTAATGACACTTGATAATGCATTTGATACAAAGTGGTAGGATGGTTAGTGATTTGATCAAGGTTGAAAAGAAAAGATAGACTTATAAGGGAAATACAAGGTTCCCAATTCTCCAAGAGACCTATAGACACCAAATACTTCAATGGTTCAACCCCACCCCACACTCTCACCTTTAAATCAGTCCTATTAGGCCTAGGCTCTTGTAGCCCAACATCGACATAATTTCCCACTTAACTCCATATTCTTCCAAACAACTTCCTGAACTAGATAGGGTTTTAGACACCCATTATCCCATTACACAACATATCCAAAAATTAGATATTATTACTTTGGACCAACTATCCCAAAACATGACTATCCTCAGTTTCCCAAGAGGGCAAATTGTATGGATTTACAAAGGAAGTGTCATTTCTATCTACTGCTTTGTTATGCCACTTGGAAAAAAGTCTTATTATAGTCAAAAACTAAGGATTATCTTATTGGTTTGTCAATATAAAGTTTCCCTATGGGTTTTCTACCATACCCTCACCAAAAAGCTCCAAAAACTAGGGACTTCTTAAAAAGGACTCAAAACTTGGTTCCAAGACCCCTCCTTCGGGATTCACCACTTATTTGAATTTTACATTTTTTTTTTCACAAAAAAACATGCCCTCCTTAAGTCAGATCTTCTATTTCTACACTTATGACATCATTTTCAATGCATTTTCATGCACTCAAGTACTCCAACTTGCCCAAATAGATGATTATATGTATTCTCTTTCTTATTCTTGCATTAGTATGCATAATTACATATGATACAAGTCAATATTCCATCCCCAGTTCACAGTTAGAATAGAAATGGGATGGTTACATCATTTTGCTTGAAGGAAACAATGTGAAAATAACACCTTCCAGCACTTTGATAAGATAAATGAAAACTTCAGAATCAAACTCCTCAAAATTGGATCAAAAAAACATTAAATACACTCCTTAATGCATTGTAATGATCAAAACATGAAGGAAATACAATAAGAGATCAAAATATACAAGAAACTTATGAATCTTATTGCATTTTCAAAATGTTGTCCGTACAATGTCTTCTCTAGTCCGTACATTTATTTTCCCAATCATTCATGGGTTTTCATAGACTATTTTCCAACTTCCAAAACCGATCCCAAGTGGTTGGAAGTGATTACAACTTGTTAAAACTCCTAAATATAATTTCTCACCAAAACACAACTAGTCGTTATTATTCAAAAAGTTGAATTATTAACTTGTGTTTTATTGTTTTAACTTATTTAAGACTTCATGGATTAAATTTATAATTAATTCTAGGACCTAATTAACCCCATCTAATAAACTTAGATCCCATTTTGGCACTATTGGCCACCCTTACATCAAATTTGGTCCTAAGTCCTTTACCAGGACTTCTAAGACATATTATATTTTTATTGCATTGTTCATTACAAATTGTCATTAAAGGATTAAGGACATCCCAATTCACATTTAGTGATGCTTTAGATCCCCTATCTTCATTAGCTTTCCAAGTGACCTCCTGGTAGCATTTCAAGCCTTAAGTGCTCCTGCACCATACTACTGGGCACAAAAAGAATCCAAGTCCCATGGATTCCTCTTCCTTCTCTTCCAATTCTTTGGTACTTGTTGTTTTTACCTTGCAAACAAAATGTGTCTTCTCTTTGGTGGCTTCTTTCACATGTACTCCCAAACCATGTATACTCATGCCAATTACCCAAATCTTCATTATGCATCTCCATGTCGTCATGGTTCACTTCAACATAATCATCAACAAAGAACCCCTGCAAACCTGTAACAAAAGGGTTAAGAAAAATAAATACCACTTCTTCATCCATCAAAGTATCCCTTTAGTTCACAATAGGAACCATATCATCTTCTGGTTCACCAAATTCCTCTTGCAAGATCTCCATGGGTGGAGAAACAATTTCCATCCTTAGAGCCTCCTCATGGGTCTCATCTGTAATCTCAGTTTATTCCTTGAAGGTTTCTCCTTCTTGTGCCTCCAAAGTACCTATTGCTACCTCTCCCACATGTCATTTGTGTTGGCACACCAACTCATTTGTAGCCTCCTCCTCTCAGACCAAATTAGATTTCACAATCTAAACCACTTCCTCATGCAATTCTCCTTGGCATCCCAAATATTTACTCAAGGCTACATCATAATCTGCCATACTGTCTTACACATCCAAAGGACATTCCATTGTCCCAAGAAAAATCTATTTTTCATTCTCAATCCCTTCAAGACTTGAATCTTTGCTGTTCTCACCACCATCTTCTTCCTCACCATCGTTTCCAACCTCTTAAACCTTTTTAGCAAGAGGTTCTTCATATTCCTCTTCAACATCTTCTTCTTGCTCTAGGAGTGCAGCAAGTGCCTTCAACCTCCTCTCCTTTTTCTCTAATACTCTTTCCATTCCTCTTATCTCTTATAGCATCTTCCTTTCTTCTCTTTTTCTTCTCTTTTCTTCATCTCTTTTGATGTAGGAGCATCTTGGGTCCTTGGCAATCCTGCTCAACCAAAAAGATGTTTGTTTTATTCTTTAGTTTGTTTGGAGGCTACTCAGGAAGTACTCTATTGCTCAGGTTCTATCACTCGGTTATTCTTGTTTTGATTTGGTCTATGTTTCTCAGATTTCTATCACTCGGGCATGCTTGTTTCCTAGTTCATTTTATGTTTCTCAGGTTTGTCTTCTGTTGCTCGGGTATGCTTGGCCCGAGTCATGTTTCTATTGCTCCGGTTGTCTTTTCCTGAGTCACTCTGTTTCTTAGTCATCCATTGCTCGAGTTGTTTATTTTGGAGTTGGATCTGGTGCCCGAATTCTATATTTAATTTCCGTGGCTTAATTAATATGGGGTCTCTCTTTGGGATCTGTGTGGACCTAAATCTGGGTCTCACTTATGGATTTGAGTGTCGACCTTTCTGGTGGACTCTTGTATATAGTTATTTCTATGTTCTTAGTTTTAGGCATCAATTTTAGAAGTTAGAAGAAGAGGGATTGAATTATCTATAAAGCAGGTATGTGACCTCGCATGTATGAAGATCAATTTGTAATTCATTGAATGTATATGGCCCAAACTGAGAAGGCATTATAGTGCAACATGTAATGAGTTTGATTATTAATGAAAAGGATCCCTATTATTTCTTCTCTCACTATTTTGTTGTTTATTTTTCTTTGTCTCTGCAAGCTGGTTTGGTAGTTGGGAGAGCCTTTAATCCCTCTTCCCATCCCCTCCTTACATCAGGTGGTATCAGAGCATTGGTGAGATCTAAGTTCTTTCTTGTAAAACCTAACCCTAGTTTGTGATATTGTTGTGGGGTAGAATATTGTGATCTGACCTAGAATTGCAGAGGGCTTCAAGATGGTTCGTGGGAGAGGAAATGCAGATCTAGATCTAGCTGATATGCTTAGACAGATGGCTGCAAGATTGGAAGCTGTTGAAATAGCCCAGCAGAGAGGAAGACATCTTGAGGATGTTAGTGATGATGAATTGGAAGAGGTTCAAGGTGAAGCTGCACCTACACCTGTGATGGATCAGGAAGAAGAGAGATTCCTGCGAGCATTGAAAATTTTTAAGTCCACACCTCAGTTTAATCCTCTTGAGTATAGTGAAAAGTTGGATTCTAATGAATTGATTGACTGGATAACTGAGATAGAAAATTATTTTGAATATGAGAATGTATCAGAGGATAAGAAGGTGAAGATTGCAAGAAAAAAGTTGAAAGATCATGCATCCTTATGGTGGGAACATCTGCAATTGGATCAAAAGAAGAAATGTAAAGACAAAATCAAGGTATGGGACAAGATGGTAAACAAATTGAAAGGTAAGTTTCTACCTTGTAATTATTAGATTAACCTAATTAGGTGAATGCAAAGTTTGAATTAGAAAGACAAATCAGTAAAAGACTACACTAAGGAATTCTATAGATTGGACATTAGATCTAGAGATGTTGGATGAAGTGGAAAGAGTAGCAAGATATCTTCAAATGGATTGAGAATTTTCATTCAAGATGAGATCAGTTTGGTCAAGATGGAAAGCATTGAGGAGGCATATCAATTTTCCCTAAAACTTGAGGAGAAGTTGAACAGGAGATATGAACAAAGACAAAGAGGCAGAGGTGGTAGATTCCCTAGAGGAAGAGGTAGATCTCATGGTGAAAACAGTAGATCTGAACCAGACAAGCCAATTCCAGATACACCTCAAGACAAAGGAAAGACTGAATGGAAAGGTGGAAGTTCATACCGAGGAAGAGGCAATTACTCCAGAGGTGGTTATAGCAGAAGAGGGTCCCAAGCAATTTGTTACAATTATGGTGAAGAAGGACATAATTCCTTTGAGTGCACACATGCAAGAAAGAAGGTTGGTAGTAGCATAAATGCTTTGGTGCAAGAGGAGTCAACAAATGAAGCTGAGAAGTAAGGAAATCTCATGATCTGAAGGATACTATGGAGTGAGAAGGATAAACAAGATCCTGTCATGAAAATTTTGTTAAAGACCAAATGTAGAGTTGCAAACAAGGTTTGGAAGGTGATTGTTGATAGTGGAAGCTCGGAGAATCTATAATTTGAGGAAATGGTTAAAAAGTTGCAGTTAGAGATGATAAAGCATCTAAAGCCCTATCATATCTCATGGAGCAAGGATGAGCATACATTAATGGTGAGTAAACAATGTGTTGTGAATCTAAAAATTGGAAAGTATTATAATAAGGTGTTGTGTGATATTATGCATATGGATTTTTGTCACATCTTGTTGTGTAGACCTTGGAAATTTGATAGAAATGCTATATATGATGGAATATTGAATAGATATTCTATTTGGGTTGATGGTAAGAAACAAGTTTTGTTACCTTTAATTGAAGAATCTGTTGATGAGATATGTACATCTATGAAAGTTTGTTTGATGGAAGGTAGACAGTTTGTGATGTAGAACATATTAAAAAACCCTTCAATAACCCCAAATTAGCCATGGATTTCAATCATAAACACAATGTCTTCCATAATTTAGAGGCATATTCCATCATTAAACAACATATTCCAACAATAAATCCATAGGATATTATCAACAACTTTGTACAAACATAAACATAAATATCATCCCTATGATATCTTATGCATAATTATCAGTCCATATTCTCATACATTAATCCAATATTAAAATCCAATTCCCAAATACCAATCAGAAACCAATCAACATCTTTGATTCTATTTCACAAACAATGTTATCACCCATCTCCCAAATCTGTCCCAATTGTGACAGTTTTAATACTATGTAATCTATTATTCATAACTTTAAAAAAAAATATAATATTTACAATCCCTTCGGTGGTGTTTTTCCAAACCAGACCTTCTAATACATATCCAAAATTAAATAAAATCCAACGGTTAGATAAATATATGTGGTCTCTTTCTCGAGACTCATTTTGACTGTCTTAAATCAGGAAGCACATGCTTACTGCCTGCTAGGGCATCATATTTGTCACCCAAAAATTAACCAAATAAAACAAGACCATATTCAAATGAAATCCATCTGAGTATACTTTCATAATATGTAAACTATTAACTTTTCCAATGCAGAAATCATAAGGTACTTACAAACCATTGCCTGCCACTCCATTGTAGGGGTTTTAAAACCAGTCTTCACCAAAAATGTCATAACTTTCACAAAAAATCATAAAATTAATCCAACCAAAAATCCTATGAAATATTACTCCACTATCTTTCCAAGGAATCTAATTAGAGGTCTCAAATATTCCATATGAATTCATACCACGCATTTCAACATAACTATTTTCTAGAATCCCAAATCTGCAAATACCAACTTTTACAAGAAACCCCATAACTTTCTCATTTCTCAATGGATTCAATCCAAACCAAAGCCAAAATTAATTTTATTCACCATAATAACTATTTAAATTATATTTACATGGTTTCCAGAACATATATGGTCGTACAAGGCCTGGAAACAACACAAGAAACTTGAAAAACCAATCAAAACAACAAATACAAAGTGCTCCAAAAGATTTTAAATGTTCACTTTATTTCCATTCTTCCTTGGTTTGAATTTACATTGGTTTTTATAGACTCCTTGGTAGTTGGGACCACAAAACTACCTCTCATGATCATTAGACTTCCCTTTTACAACTTTTAATGCACTTTTACAATGTTGCATTTTTGCAACTTTACATCTTTATGACAACATTACAACTTGATTAGATTTTCCTTACATATAGATTCCATTACATGGAATAATGACACCTAAAAATATTAATGATCATTTTAGACTCAAATAATACAATATCACATATAGATCTCCTGCATCCATCTGGTGCCTAGGTGCTCCTGCACCATACTCCTAGCCTTCAAAATTTTTCAAGTCCCTTGGAAACATGGAACCAATATCCTGCAAAAAAAATTTAGACCAAAATCCTTCATGCCTCTAATCCTCTTCACCTTTGTCTTAAAGGACATAGGACTATCCTTTTTATCTTCTTCTCTAGTGCCCCTATCAGTGGAGCATCAATGGTTGCAACTCAAAGGTTCCCAAAAAAAAATATCCACCACACCTCTTGCTGCTACACAACTATGAACATACTGCCATCTTACCCATCCAAGACCTTGGAAGATGCACTACCACCTTCTCTTAATGGTTTCTCTCTTTCCACCTTCTACCCAACTTCATCTTGATG
Organism: Thuja plicata; assembly: GCA_018584345.1. NCBI lineage: Eukaryota > Viridiplantae > Streptophyta > Pinopsida > Cupressales > Cupressaceae > Thuja > Thuja plicata. The sequence continues at coordinate 3,608,526 of MU227760.1, forward strand.
GAGACAATATCAAGACCCATTTCTTAGGTCTTCCACACACACCTTCATAAACTTCCTTACTGCAGCTTTGATGGATAAGAACCCTGCAACCAAAACAAGTACACAAACCACAAACAATCAACCCAGATATTTTGCTGGGCTCTAATACCAATTGATGCAGAACATCTTAAAAAGCCCTTCAAGAACCAAAAATTATCCATGGATTTCAATCATCAACACAATGTCTTCCATAAGTTAGAGGCATATTCCATCATTAAACAACATATTCCAACAATAAATCCATAGGATATTATCAACAACTTTGTACAAACATAAACATAAATATCATCCCTATGATATCTTATGCATAATTATCAGTCCATATTCTCATACATTAATCCAATATTACAATCCAATTTCCAAATACTAATCAACAACCAATCAACATCTTTGATTCTATTTCACAAACAATGTTATCACCCATCTCCCAAATCTGTCCCAATTGTGACAGTTTTAATACTATGTAATATGTTATTCATAACTTTCAAACTAAATATAATATTGAAAATCCCTTCAGTGGAGTTGTTCCAAACCAGACCTTCTAATACATATAAAAAACTAAAGGAAATCCAACAGTTAGATAAATAGATGTGGTCTTTGTCTCGAGACCCATTTTGACTGTCTTAAATCAGGAAGCACATGCTTAGTGCCTGCTAGGGCATCATATTTGTCACCCAAAAATTAACCAAATAAAACAAGACCATATTAAAATAAAATCCATCTGAGTCTACTTTAAGAATATGTAAAATATTAACTCTTCCAATGCTGAAATCATAAGGTACTCACAAACCATTGCCTGCCACTCCATTGTAGGGGTTTTAAAATCAGTCTTCACCAAAAACGTCATAACTTTCACAAAAAATCATAAAATTAATCCAAACCAAAAGCCTATGAAATATTACTCCACTATATTTCCAAGGAATGTAATTAGAGGTCTCAAATCTTCCATATGAATTTGTACCACGCATTTCAACATAACTATTTTCTGGAATCCCAAATCTGCAAATACCAACTTTTACAAGAAACCCCATAACTTTCTCATTTCTCCATGGATTTAATCCAAACCAAAGCCAAAATGAATTTTATTCACCATACTAACTATTTAAATTATAGTTACATGGTTTCCAGACCATATATGGCTGTACAAGTCCTGGAAACAACACAAGAAACTTGAAAAACCAATCAAAATAGCAAATACAAAGTGCTCCAAAAGATTTTAAATGTTCACTTTATTTCCATTCTACCTTGGTTCAAATTTACATTGGTTTTTATAGAATCCTTGGTATTTGGGACCATAAAACTACCTCTCATGATCATTAGACTTCCCTTTTACAACTTTTAATGCACTTTTACAATGTTGCATTTTTGCAACTTTATATCTTTATGACAACATTACAACTTGATTACATTTTCCTTACATATAGATTCCATTACATGAAATAATGTCACCTAAAAATATTAATGATCATTTTAGACTCAAATAATACAATATCACATATAGATCTCCTACATCCATCTCGTGCCTAGGTGCTCATGCACCAGTTTGTTAAGGATTTGAAAAGAAATGACATTTGTTATGCTTTGATTCCTAACAAACTGAGTAAGAATATAGAAGATGAAATTCCCAAACCGAGTAAGAATATAGAAGATGAAATTCCTGTAGAAGTTGAGAAGTTACTCACTGAGTACAAGGACATCATTTCAAATAATGTACCTAATGGTTTACCACCAATGAGAGATATCAGTCATTGTATGGATATGATTCCTAAAGCTAGTTTACCGAACAAAACACCACATAGGTTAACACCGACCGAGAATGAAGAGCTTAACCAACAAGTTCATGAATTATTGAACAAAGGTTTGATCCGAGAAATTTTGAGTCCATGTACAGTACCAACTGTATTGGCACCTAAGAATAATGGAGAATGTAGAATGTGTACTGATTCAATAGCAATCAACAAGATCACAGTGAAGTATAGGTTTCCTATACGAAGAGTGGATGACATAATGGATTGTTTGAGTGGAGAAAGATATTTCACCAAAATTGATTTGAAGAGTGGATATCATCATATCAGAATTAGAGAAGGTGATGAATGGAAGACTGCTTTCAAGACAAAGGAAGGTTCGTATGAATGGTTGGTTATGCCTTTTGGTTTAACTAATGCACCAAGTACTTTTATGAGATTAATGAATGAGTTTTTGAAGAAATTCTTGAATAAGTGTGTGATTGCATACTTGGATGATATTCAGATATTCAGTAAGGCTAGAGAAGAGAATTTGATGCATATAAGGCAAGTGTTGTAGATATTGAAAGGGGTAAAGTTGCTGATAAATCTAAAAATGTTTTCCTTCGTGAAAGAAGAGCTTGTGTGTTTGGGTTTTGTAATTTCAGCTGAGGGTTTGAAGATGGATCTTGAGAAGGTTGAAGCTATACTTAGTTGGCCTACACCTAAGAATATCACTGAGGTAAGATCATTTCATGGATTGGCAAGTTTTTACAAGAATTTTATCAAAAAATTTAGTTCTATTTGTAATGCTATGACTGAGACAATGAGAGTAGACAAAAGAGAAAATTTCATATGGACACATGGAGCTGATAAGAGTTTTGAGATTTTGAAGCTGAAGGTTGCTGAATTACCTGTGTTAGGATTACCTGATTTCAATCATGTATTTCAAGTTGTATGTGATGCAAGTGAAAGTGCAATTGGAGCTCTGTTGACTCAAGAAGGTAAACCTGTTTCTTTCTTTAGTGAAAAGTTGAATGATGCTAAAAGGAAATATTATGTCTATGATCAAGATTTCTATGCTATTGTTCAAGCTATGAAGAAATGGAGACATTATTAGATGCCAAATGAATTTGTGTTTTATACTGATCATAAGGCTTTACAGTATTTGGATAGTTAGAATAAGTTGAATCAGAGACATATGAAATGGGTAGAGTATTTATAGAGTTTCCCATTTTTGATTAAGCATAAGAGTGGAGTTTCTAATCAAAGACATATGAAATGGGTAGAGTATTTACAGAGTTTCACATTTGTGACTAAGCATGAGAGTGGAGTTTCTAACCGAGTTGCTGATGCATTAAGTAGAAGATCTTTGTTGACTGAAATGAGAATTGAAATTCTTGGATTTGATGACATGAAGAGTCTGTATGAAAGTGATCCTAATTTTTTTGAGCAATGGAGAGTGTGTAGAGCACCTAATTCAAATCAATCAAGTAAGTATGAAGATTATTTCATTCAGGAAGATATGTTGTTCAAAGGTATTCAGTTGTGTATACCGATAGGTTCAATGAGAACTAATTTGATTAAAGAGAAACATAGTAGTGGATTGGCTGGACATTTTGGTATTGGTAAAACATTGAGTTTCCTTAAGGAAAGGTATTTTTGGCCTCAGTTGTATAAGGAGGTTCAGAAGTTTGTGAAAATTTGTGGATTTTGTCAAGTTGCAAAAGGAGTAAGTTAGAATACTAGTTTGTATACACCAATTACTATTCCTGAGAAACCTTGGAGTGTTATCAACATGGATTTTGTTCTTGGCTTACCTTGGACAACAAGAGGTAATGATTCCATATTTTTTGTTGTGGATAGATTTTCTAAGATGACACATTTCATACCATGTAAGAAAACATCAGATGCATTACATATATCAGATCTTTTCTGTAAGGAGATTATCAGATTGCATGGATTACCGAGGAGTATCATCTCTAACTAAGACAATATATTTGTAATCTATTTTTGGAGAACACTCTGGAAGAAGTTGGATACTGAGTTCAAGTATAGTTCTACATTTCATCCACAGACTGATGGACAAACAAAGATTTTAAAATAAAGTTTGAGAAATTTGTTGAGATGCCTAGTTGGAGACACACCAAGTAATTGGGATTTGATGTTGGCACAAGAAGAGTTTGCATACAACAGTTCAGTAAATATAATTACTGGAAAGACACCTTTTGAGATTGTTCATGGCACACAACCAAGAGGTATATCATACTTGAGATATATTTTTAGAGAAGAGAAAATAAGTGCTAAAGCAGAAGAATTTGTTGAGTTCATGAAGACATTGCATGAAGACGTAAAACAGAAGCTAGAGAAAAGCAATCAGAAGTACAAAGATAGTGCAGAAAGATCAAGAAGACATAAAACATTTGAAGTTGGTGATGTAGTTTTTGGTACTCTCAAATTTGGCACAAATTTGGAGTGACCATTTTGAAATGTTCTATAAGGCAAGGTGAGTACCCCTGAAAAACTTTTGTGATAAGGCTTAGCGTGAATGCTTGTAGAAGGCACCCTGATGATTTTCATGATATATCACTTGGGAAGTGGGTTTAGTACCTTTCATTTGACATATGTAGTAGGTTCCAGCTCCTAAATTTCAAATCTGACATGTTTAGGGAGTAGTCAATTTGAGATGTTCACTTAAATCTGCATTTTTGCCTGTCACTCTGTTGTAACAAGCCTACTTTGCATTTGAATAGCTTGCATCCTTTTGAGTTTCACAGCCCGCTACTTTGAGAATGTTTAATATGTATATCAGAGAGCTTATGTTCCAAATCCCAAGGCATTTTGAATCCATTTGATAAGTTTTCAGTTTCCCCAAATTTGGTCCTGCAGAACTGTCCTATTTCTCTGTTATGCCCGGATTGCTGAATAGCCTACTTTGAGGTCTTCCAAGATGTATCCGGTTGAATTCCCTACATAATTAAGTTTTCCCCTATGTTAAAAACATGAAAGTGTACTTATTTGAAGAGTTTCAGATTCATACCAATCCAGTTGTCCACTTTCCCAGGTTGATTCCAAATCCAAATTTTGTATATCTAATGAGTTTAAAATCAGAAAAATTATAGGATGCTAACTTTGCAGATTGATGCCGATCGATAAGTTCACCTTCAATGCAAGCTAGCTAAAGATTCATGTTCCATGTGTGAAGGTGAATCAATTCCCAGAGGTTCAAATTTTGAAGGTTCTTTTTGATGGATTCGCAAATTCAGTATCAGAGACAGTTTGTGCAGTTTGTAGTATAGAACATAATAGAAGTTTGCAGAATGAGCATTTTCAAAGAGTGATAACTTTTTGTCTGAAAGTTGTTTTCAAGAACTGAATGTGGCATCGTTATCATGGCATGTAATTGTACTACTTGATCCTATGGTTAATTCTCAGAGGATATCTTGCTAATCTTTCAATGACTGATCCGGATGAAGTTTATGTTGTTTCAGCATTTTGCACTTACACTATTTTCTGAATTGGTGTAAAAGTTTTCTCATTTGCATCTTGCACCTGAGGATGAATCCAGAAAAGACCTTTTGCACATGTATTCTATGTGGATGAATGAGTTATTCTTCCAAGTGACAGAGCTTCAGGAGGCAATCTGATGACTTTCCAAGTTGCATTACCGGTAGGGTTTGCACAAGTCTGAATTCGGATAGTTGCAGAATATAACGAAATGACATACTTTGCATATTATTATCTTTTGGCTCAAGTGTTTCCAAATCCAATCCAGCTAATGGAAATTTTTCATATGCTGGAGGAGAATGTATTGTCCAGACCCCATGATTGCAAAGTATTTTTTAGTTAGTTTTCAAAGTTTGTTTCGGAAGCTACTTGCCATTAATGAATTCAATTTGCAAGATTATGAAAGTCAATTTTAAGTAATTGCCAGTTGGGTAATCCAAGTTGCATAGTTGATTGAAGTTTGGTCTGTCAAAGACTAAAGTGGCATTCAAGTGTGTTGACTATGGAAGAAATTTAAAAAACATTTCAAATAACAATACAAAGCATGTTATGCCCAGCCAAGGAGGAGAGGTTTTTAAACATTTTAAGTTATAAATGGAAAAATGAAACCATGGCAAGGGGATCCCTGCCCTATGGAGAATATTAGAGGTATTAACCAGAAAAAAGGCAAGGCCATGGGTGAGCAGCTTGCTGGGGTTTTCAAAACATTGAATATGCAAAATACAAGAGCACATCCAGCCACATTTTTGGTCATATCTCAAAAACTACGAACTGGGTTGGGCTGAATTTTAGATATGATTGGAATGACCATGCCTGAAATCTACAGTAAATATTTTAGACAAATCTTAGTTGAAATGAAAAATTTATGGCTCTCTAAGTATCGCAAAAAATAATAAAGTTTCAAAAAATGCACAGAGATATATCCCACATGCATGGGGCTGTGAAAGTTTTTAGTATTTATATGCTAAAGCACTTAGTATATGATTTGAAGAAAGAAGCAAGAGGCCATTTAGTGGGCCTCTTGGTTGAAAATTTTTAAATACTGGTGGGCCCCATTATTTTGGAGTAAAAGTGCATAAAGGCTTGTCTCCAAGTCTCACAATAATTTCATGGTTAGAAAATTCGTTCAGAGACGTGGAGACTAAAGCTTGTCTCTGTTAGAATACTTCAGAGATAACTGAGAAGGGGGGGGTGAATCAGTTATCTGCAACTTTAAATCTTTTGTACTTATTAATTCTGACTGATATAAATTAAATGCACATTCAGATAACACATTACACAACACATCAATTTGGTTACGGGGAAACCAAATGGTAAAAACCCCGGTGGAAATTAGTACCCACAAAGAACTATATTGTTTATAGTAATCCCTGTTAAAAGATATTTCAACCCTGTTAGGAGTTGTACAATACAATGCAGTAGTATAATGACCTGGTTAAGGGTCGGACCCTGTTAGGAGTCTTTTACAATAACCCTGTTAGGGGTGGTGGACTCACTATCCAAGGACTCACTATCCAAGTGGTGAAGGCTACAACCTTCTGGATAAATGATACACACTGTATCAACAAGATGAACTGTTGTATGTGACACTGCTTGTCTGATCAGTTCCTTTTATGTGCCGAAGATTTAACCTCTTGTAAAGAAATATAATAATCTACTTTGTATTTTGAATTCTTCAACATAAGTATCTATATTATCAACATATGATAAATATAGCTCTGTTGCATCAACACTCTGCTCTGCTTGTCAATCTCTGGCTTTCGCAACTCTTCTTATCACACATGGCCTTCTATAAGTACATACACCAAGTATGAGATCATGGGACCTGTTAAACGACTCTTCATAACATCCTTGTCGGCTCTACTAAGCGTGCAAGCATAATTACAACCGCACAAGTCAATGTTGAACAGACGCGTTGCTTCACTAAGTCGGCTTCACCAAATTGACTATAACTTTGCAATCTTCTTGAAATATGTTTGGCGTGTTTAGATTAATATCAACAACTCGTAACTCATCATGAATATGCACACGCATATCCTGAAGATAGGCGCAACTTGATCAACATGTTACATACGTCGGCCTTAAACCGTTATTCCTCCAAAACTGTAACCGTCAATAATAGAATTACATATCTTTACTGAAAATTCATATCTGGGTCTGCGTGTATGAACATAGCATAGTAAACATGTCAACAACATGTATCTATCCACGCTGGTCTTCATGTCATCATATGGATAAGTACATACAGAAGTACTGTTGTGTATTATATGTTGT
>MU227760.1:3628660-3639552 GCA_018584345.1 Thuja plicata
CTAGTTTGGACGTGTCTTTCTTAATCTTATGTAAGATATTCTCTGAATTAAAGAATATTTAATTATAGTAATTTTAGCCTTTGTAAGAATATTTACTCCTGCAACTCTTATGCCTGTGATGTTTGATACAGTCGAATAACTCCTCTTGTTGCTCCTTTCAATGGATTGGGCGGGATCGGCAGATTCAAATTTGAAATTCAAATTGATTAGTCACAGTTTCGTCAACAATGATGAAGCACGTCCCATCTTGTACAGTACCTGAACAATTCCTAATTTAAATTAAATTTGGTTTGGTTTATTTATGCATTGGACACTGGGTCTCACTGCTTCCCGTAACCGTTAGCGGGTTTGATTACAGGAACGGAAATTAACGTTGGCAGGAGAAACGGAATAAATGGGGCCCACAACAGCCACACTAAGCGGTCAAAGCTTAGTGTGTGATGTTTAAGGCTGGCCCTGGTGCAGATATCACGAATAGAATTCAAAGTAAAATTAACAAATACATAAGTAAATAAAAGTTTACTGTTTGTCAAGCTTCACCGTGGGAGTACACCACTATCTTATATTATGAGGAAAAAGGCGATGGAAATTGAAAAGAGCTATAACAGAGCTTTTATAAATACACTTCATTTTTTAAAGATTTACTTCAACTGGAAGTAACTGCGATGGTTCTGTAGCAATAGTTGTAGCGCTATGATGGATAAGCATTGTTATCTTTTCTTTTTTTGTTTACTTTTGGGAAATAGATGTATCATAGGACTTGAAAAAATTAAAGCTGAAATAAGCAGAGATATAAAATATAGTAATTTGATTCCTTCGAGCACTCCCAATAAGCATCCGAAACATTCAATCAAGTTGTTTTGTACGTGAAATTCCAATCTTTTGCTTTCGCTTGAAGTAAAGGTAAGGTTGGTACGATGTTTCACCGTATGACGACAGCGGCATCATCTTCTTTCTTCTTTTTTGAGTAAAAAGGACTGAGACGAGAGAGTATCAAAAGACATTTTTTTATTGAATAAGCGTGACAAAAAAATCTGCAATTTGATGGTTGCACCCAGGCCAGGAATGTGACGGTCACCCCTACTTGTTATATGATTTTTCTTTTTTTATCATGGTTTGGTCATTTTAATGCCTTTCATTTAAAGATAAATATTGATTTTCAAAATTTTTTCTACTTTAAAAATAATTTAATAATTTTTTTAAATTTAAATATTTTGTCAATTAATAAAAATAAATATTTTATTCTTAATAAGTAATGCAAATAATCCAATTACTATTTTAAAACAAGTATTATTATATATAATTGTTAAATTAGAAAATAAGTGTAAATTAATAATATATACAAAAATCTCAAATTTAGTAACAAATTTTAAATTCATATATTTTATTTAAGAAAGATTTTATTTGGAGAAGATTTTAAATAATAATATACAATAAATTATATAGAAACTTTTATTTATAATAAAAATAATATAAAATTTAAAAAGTACTTATAAATTAGTAATATATATATATTTCAAAAAAGTTTCTAAATGTATATGTTTTATTTTTTAAAAATAAATTAAATTAATATAAATATATAATAAATAAATTAAAAACATTTATATTACATACTAATATTTTAAATTGGTAAAACAAGTTTCCAAAATTCATATATTTTGTTTTAAAAATATTCTAAATTAATAAAATATAAAATGAACAAAATAGAAACATTTTTATTATAAAATAACATATATTACATATATATCATATATACTATAAAATAACATATTTATATTATTAAATTAAATATGTTATGGTTTTATCAAAATTTATCTCACCAATCTATACGGTCTCATAATTTTTTAAATTTCATCACCTATATGTCATATAAATTTTTTTTTTATGGTAGTTTAATCATTTTAATGTCTTTTATTTTTGCATATTGTTTCTTGATAATGTTTCTGATTACTCCATCATAGGATAATAGAAAGCATAAGAAGAAAATAGAAAAGTTGCAACTTGAACCCATTTCAATGGAGAGGGGAAGTGGTTGATGAAAGGAGAGTATGAGAGGAGTGAAAACACCAAAAAATTAATTAAAAATAATTCTAGAAATCAGGTTTAGAGAGACTAAAAAATTAAGACAAACACACTTACCTATCAAATAAACTATATAAACCAATGAAAATAAAAATTAAAAAATATATTTTATACACACACTAAAATATATAAAAGAAGAGAGGCAACATAGTAAAATAAGACAAGCATACAAAAATATATAAAAATAAAATAATAAAAAAATTTAAAAATATAAATATGTATATATATACACACAAATAATCAAAAAATCATAAATTAAGAATAAATATATACACAACAAAAGAACACTATAGATAAAAACAAATAAATAAATATAAAGATATGTCAAACTAATAAAAATTGAGACATACAAATATGAAATAAGAGAAACAAGTCAAACTCAAAAAATATAATGAAAAACAACAACAAAAATAAGAAAAAAGAAAAAATATAAAAAAGTAAGGAAAGACATATGAGCAAATAGGGAGCCACTTTTGAACTTAGGGCACTTCAAAGATAATGTTGGAAGGGTATGGTTCTAAACATTCTGACGAGTTGGGATATAGTATACGAGCATGCCTACCATAAACCTGCCTGCCCAGATGCGTTCATGTTGATAATTCATTCCCACATCGAACAAAATAAAAGTTGCACTACCTAGCCACCTTGTATTGCATGCATCAGATAGTTTTAGCACCTACTAAAAAAATTGGACCCTGAGAAAATGGCTTTGAGTCTTCAAATTCTCAGATAGGTTATTGTAAGTGTGCCCCGCATGAACCTATAGCTTTAGACCGTTCATATGCATCCTGGATTCTTAGAAACGGTCTGTCAAAGTTCAATAATTTTTTAAACTTTGGGCACTTGAGAGATAGCATCGGTAGGGTATGGCTCTGCACGTTCTGGCGAGTTGGGATGCAGTACAGGAGCATGTGCCTACCATAAACCTGCCCACCCAAATGCGTTTGTGCTGATAGTTCATGCCCAGGGCAAACATTATGAAAGTTTCCCTACCTTTCCACCTTTTATTCCATCCATTTGAAGCTTTTTGCTCCTACTGAAGAAATGCTACCTTGAGAAAATGACTTTGAGTCTTCAAAATCTCAGATAGGTTATTGTAAGTGGGCCTCACATGACCCTATAGTTTCAAACAGACTGTTCATATGCATTCCTAATTCTGAATTATTATCCATGTCAAAAGAATGTTAAACATGACATTACGAGTGGGGCATTCTTAAATAAGACAGTGGGGCACTTTACGAGTGCTTTTTCTTCCCTTTAAGCATTTTCCACTCATGAAAATAATGAGTTGTCTCTTTGTACGGGTTTGTGATTACTTATGTTAATATTCATATTGCATGTTTATGTTTCATACTATTTAAAGATAGTCACATGTGCGGTTAGATTAAACACTTAATTAGTTTAAAATGTTGTCTTTGAATTAAGTGAAAATTGTGTAAAGATGTTGATTGCCCCCCCTCTTAGTTTCTATCTCACTCCAACATAACTCAGGAAAGCAATTCAAGATAATTATGCAAGCGCGCACGAATTGGAGCCATTGATCACACAAAGATTTTTGGGCATTCTGGTAATAGAATGGGGCCCAATAAGGAAGATAACACGATGTGTTAGCAACAAAACCCCGAATAACATGATGTGTTGCCCCTAACAAAGTTTAGCCCATGGTTAACTTGTCTTCGATCAATTATCTATGATGGGTTGATGATGGAAAAAATAGCCAATAAGTATGTCACCTTTCTTCCCCTCTATCTTATTTCTCCCTACGTCTATGACTCCCTACATGTTTACCTCTCCTCCATCTCTTCTTAATCCTCTAGGGTAACCACTATCTCGACGTAGGTATCTGATCATAGGGAAGCCTGAATGTTGTCTCTGCATATAGATCTGGGCCCTCATGTATATAATCCGGTATCAGCCCCTAGACCAAAATTTGGTATATCCTTCAAATATCCAATAGGGTGATCGTGGCCTCAACCGTTGGAAGTGGAAACTCAAGGTAGGACTGTGCCACCTCTCAATCAATGCGGCCATTAGTGCATTATGGTCTCTCAACCACAACCACAAGTGAACATTCTCTAAGCTACACAACACCACCTGCCCCCACTCTGTTGAGGTTAGCTTGTCCACCAGTCCCATGGTCTCTAGCCAACCCTCTCGTGATCTGAATATTACTCTTGCCTCTTGTTTTCACAAACCATGTCGGTCAGTCCCTATTCCTTAGTCTAGGGTTGCCTCTACCCCTCCTCGTCCCTTGTTCTTCATTCCTGAACCCCTTGCCTTGAGTCTTTTGGGTCAACTAGCAGAGACGTCCATTCCCCTGCGCAAATGATGATCAGTGCATATGCCAATCGACCTCTCTGATGTCTACCTGATCAACCATCTTGACCTTCATCTGCGCAGATGATGATTCATGAATTTTCGTCTACGTCCCCCCAAAAATCATCCTCGTAGATGACAATCCTTGATTATTGTCTACACAAATGACAATAAGGTGATTGTCATCTGCGAAGATGATGATCACGGTCTCTCGTCTCCGCAAACGATGATTGGTCGATTGTTGTCTGCGCAGACAATGATCCGTCGATCATTGTATTCACCTTGCTCGCATTTTTTCTCCCTTAAATTATTTAAATAAGCAATAAATGCAGAATTTGAAATCAACAACTGAGTTCGGTTCAAGGACTCATGGGTGGTCCCTTATTGGCCACTCGCTGGTGTGTCTGAACGCGCTCTCCTATCTACATGCAGTCTCGAGGGTCACCCACCACTCTCTCTTTTCTTCATCTTTTGGCTCTCTAAGGGTTAAATGACTTCTTCTAAGGCCCCTATGGACTATTTATAGGTCCGTTTGGGACCCATTTTCTGTCACAGACCTCAATTTTTTTCCCTATCTTTCCTTGTCACCTCATAAGTCATGCAGTTGTTCCCTTTCTCTCTCTTCCACCTCTTTTTTAAGAAAATTACCCAAAAAATATTTTTTTGCATTATGCATCTTTTTTTCTTTTTCTTTGACGTGACGCCATTCTCGATGTCACATCAAAGAGGGAAAGATTGTAAACACCTAAAATTGTCCTTTAACATTATAATTATTTAATTAATTATATTTGTTATTTTATTCAGCCTATTTAATTAACTTAGGATCATTTTCCATAGAATTTAAATTTAATTTAAATACCTCCCTCTTAAGTGTATTAAATTCTATTTAATACCTTTCACCCATTAATTGCCCCTTTTAAATAAATTTTTAATTTATTTATTCCTCTCACATTCTAATATTTTCCTAAACCATGATTAACCTAAATTTAATTTAGATTAATCTTAAATCTAGACCTAGATCCTACCCTACCTCACATCACTCTCGATAAATATTCCTATTCACTAATTAACTAAGGTTAATTAAGTTAATTTCATGATTCCTACACCCATTAGTCCTAATTATTTTCTCACACGTGTGAGAAAATTTCCAAAAATTATCTTTTCAAAGAATTCTAAAAATGCTCTAACAAGGTTTCTTACAACCTTGGTGACACTCGCTTACACTTTTAAAAAATGATTTATTTGACCAACCCTATGACATCTGTGATAAATCTCTTACATGTGTACTTTAAGTACACATCGACCCATCACATCTCAAGTTTCTCACACATGTGTGAGCAAACTTCGACTCTTGAATAGAGAATGTAGTATGCGAAAATGTAAATAAAGGAACAAGTGATAAACAACTAACACTTATTCCTACATATCTACATACACCTCAAAAGAAGGATATGGAAAGCATGCTAATGTAAATAAATGATATGAAAGACAAACTTAACTATTCAATACAAAATAAATGCAAACCTCCAAAGGAGAGAGTGGATGATTATGTTGGAGAGATATGTGGTCTCTCACATTCTTGCAACATAAAAATATGTTGAAGATGGTTGTTGAAGTAAGGAGGAAAGCTCTCAATTTATAGGATTTTGAGGGGAATGGACGGTTTGGATTCAAAGTTGGATGAACGTCTAGGATTGCACAAGATCAATGATGTTGCCATAAGGTGGAGGTTAAGTGGAGGCCAAGTGTATTAGGGTTTGACCATTCAAAGGGGGAAAGATGCTCACACATGTGTGATCAACCTTTGAAAGTTATGGGACAATGATAATTTTTAATAATGCGTAAGATTGTGAGAAGACCAAAGTTGCTCACACATGTGTGAGCAACTTGGGAAAGTGATGGCTCGATGAAAATGGTCAAAAGGTGGAAGAGGGTGAGATGACCAAGGTTGAATTCACATGTGAAGGGGGGAAAATGTGTAAGTGTGTAAGGCTTTATGTAAGAGTCACATGTGACTTGGGTTGCGCTAATCCCTTGATTAGGATTGGGCAAATGATTAGGGAGTGAATAGGTGGGAGATTAGGATTAATTAGTGGCAAGTGGGTTAGAAGGATGGGTTAGGTTAGGGAAGTGAGGCTCGGTGAGGGTTAAAGTTAGGAGCCATGTAATCAAATAGAATTAAATACAATATTTAATTATAAGAGGGAGAAAAGGGCATTAAGCTAGGTTAGTTTAATTAATTTAGGAATTAATTAAATTTTAGGGAAATGGGATAGATAAGACTAAATAAATGTAAATTTATTTAATCAAAAGTAAGGGATAAAGAGGATTCTTAATTAAATAAATATAAATTTATTTAATTAAAAGTAGGATAGGAATTATTAAATAAATAATAAATATCTACTTAATTTGGCTAGGATGAGTGTAATGGACAGATTTTGGTGTACTCTACATTTTGCCCCTCTTTGATGTAGCATCGTGAAATGATGTTAGATCAAAGAAGATTAAAACATAGTAGATAAAAGGGATAATACTATTAGCATGATGCCCTAGTCATGGAAGGATGAGGAAGGATGATGAGGAAGGAGTGGGATGCCCCCTCGAGAGGACATGCAGGTTTAGAGAACACGGGTGTGCTCTCAAAATGGATAGGAGTATAGAAGGAAAGGGGAATGGTAGGGATAGTGAATGAAGAATAAAGGAAAGTCATGCTGCAATGGTGTGAGAAACCTAAGTTTGACATTGTACTTGATACTATGCAGCAAGGTATGAGGAACCAAGATGACAATGTGTCAAGTATGTGAGAAAAAAAGGGTCAAATACAACCATATGCATTATGACACCATGATATGGAAGACCATGATGCCTTGGGACAATAGGATGAAAAGACCATAATAAATGCAAAAAATACTAACACATACAAGCAACAAGAAATCATGCAAAGAAACCAAAAGCAAACCAAAATTTTGCCCCTAGTCAAGCTGAAAACTGATTGATTGATGATCATTGATTGAGGGTGGAAAAGTTAACGATAATAAAAATGCACAACCAAAGGACTGGGAAAGATACATGCCATGATGATAATTTGAAAAAGTGGGCAATGGATTATCAGCTGATTTGGATCAATATAATGATTTGATTAAGGATTTGTGTGCTAGATTACAAGATTGGATTGATTGGATTAATATTGATTGAACTTGATTGGACTATTTTGGGATTTTTGGAGGAATAGAGTGGAAGAAGGATAAATTATTGGATAAGAGGGGAGGATGATAAGAGGAATTAGATTGAATGGAAATGGAAGATAAGATGATTGGAGGATAAGATAGATTGAAGGTTGGAAGGAAGAATAAATGTATTGGATTAGATAGGATGAGAGGAAGATAAGAGAAATTAGATAGAATGGAAGTGAAAGATAAGCTGATTAGAGGATAAGATGGATTCAAGGTTGGAAGGAAGAATAAATGTATTGAATTGCATAGGAAGGAAGATAAGAGAAATTAGATAGAATGGAATTGGAAGATAATATGATTGGAAGATAAGATGGATTAAAATTTGGAAGGAAGAATAAATAGATTGAATTGGATAGGATGGAAGATAAGAGGAATATAATTGGAAGATAATATAGAGTGGATTGGGATAGAATGGAAGATGAATGGATTGGATTAGAAGAGAAATGGATTGGATAGAATGGAATATGAATGGATTTGATTAGAAGATAAATGAATTGGATAGAATGGGGTTGAATTAGAAGAGAAATGAATTGGATATACTTGAATTGGAAGATGGGTGAAGGATGAAATGGATTGGGACAAATGACAAGGGAAATCTAAGGAATGGTGGAGATGGATAGATGTCTTGGATGGGAGATGGATGGAGGGAATGGATGGATAGGTAATATTGAATGGATGGATAGGGAATGCAGAATTAAATAATGGAGATTCAAGAACTATATGGTAAAGGAGTGAAATGCCCCACATTAGCAGTAGGAAAATGAAGAATGGGAAGATTGGGGATAAAGGTTGCATGAAATTGAAGGAGGTTATGTAAAGGATGTGAGTGGAGGACTAAAGGATGGGGAATAAGTGGATTAGGATTCAAGGACTATTTCGCAAAGGATTCCACAATGGTAGGAGGAAGGATGTGGAGATAGTGGATAAAGTGACTGAGATGGATGGATAGTGTATAAAGGATATGAATATAGGGAATGAAGGCTCCGTATTTTACAAAGCATGCATGGATGTTTGAGTGCCTCTAGATTTATAAGGAAGAGAAATGGTAGGAAAGTGGTGTATGTGGTAAATTTGGCCTTGTTAACTCACCATACACTTCAACATAGTCCTTCTTCACCAGATACACACAAGACTGAATATGAGATTATTCATCCTGTCTATCTATGTGATTCGACATGTTGCCTTCTATCTAGACGGGGTTTTTGAAATAGCTCTCAGAACGAGTCTCACAACCATAGACCAATCTAGGAATGAAGGATTTTTCTCCATGAATGCAATACAATGCAAGATTATTCTAAGAATTGGAAGATGTAAGCTTACTCTAAGACATTACTTCAATGTAATTATTCTAGAAATTGAAAGTAATCTATTGCAAAATGAAATTATTCTATACGATATTATCAAGAAATGTGGTAATAATTCAATATTCTAACAATGCATGAAAGTGAGTGGGGGTTTTGAATTTGGAATGAGAGTTCTTTTATAGACTCAGAGGTGATCAGAATAGAAACTTTCCTCTTTGAAATAAAACAGATAGAAAAGCCAGTTTAAATTAGAAAGCTTTATTTAAAAGAAAACAATAAATTGTTTTCCCTTTGCTTTTAATTGTTTTCTTTCTTTGATTTAATTCTCTTCTCTTTTGATTTAACTGTTTTATTTGATTTTAATTGTTTTCTTTCTCTTTAAAGTATAATAAATTCAAAGTTTCTATTTCTGAACTGAAGATAAGATTTTGAGAGAATATTTAATTAATTAAATAAATATGACCTCATTAATGTGTTTTTCTCAATTATCTGAATAATTAAATTCAATTAGTTGAAAATGAGGATATTTATTTAATAATTGAATACAATTTAATTCCTTTTTGTGTGTTTTAGCTAAAGAGGGTGAATTTAATTTAATTAAAGTGCTAGGACTTGATTAATTAAATTAATTCAATCATAGGGTTTATTTAGCCAATAGATATTTAGGAATTAAACATAATGTATGATTAATGCAGATTTAGGATTTTCTACATTTGACACTCAGGTCGAGTAGAGTCAGTTAAAACTCAGAATTGTCTAAAATAATAGGACTTTGATGATCTAGAAGAGTGACAAATGCAACAAAATTGGTTAGGGTTGCAAGATGCCAATTTTGGGGTGTTACATTTTGCCCCTCTTTGAATTGATGTGCGAGAAGCGCATTGATTCAAAGAATAGTCTGATGTCTGAAGCACAGAAGAATAGATTTTGAAGATTGATGATGCAAAGATTTTAGAGCCATCTCCAGAATAGAGCTTGACTCTCTGAAGTCTAGGTTAGGTTGCCAAGATGCTAGTTAAGTAGAGTTTTTGAGGGTCATCTCCAGAACGAAGCTTGATCCTCAAGGATCCGGGTTAGATTTCCCTGATACCTAATAGATTAAGATTTCAAGAATCATCTTCAGAATGAAGCATGATCCTCAGGGATCCAGGTTAGAATGCCCTGATACCTAAATAGATTGATATCTTTCACAAGTTTATCCCCAAAACAAGGCTCAACCTTCAGGAGTCAGGGTTAGATTGCCCCGATACCTGTCCAACAAGATAATCAATAGAGATTTTCAGACTATCTCCAGAATGAAGTTTAGACCCAATATCTAGGTTAGATTTCCCAAACACTAGTTAGATTGATATCTTTCACAAGACTGTCCTCAGAGTGAGGCTCAACCTTCAGGAGTTAGGGTTAGAGTGCCCCGATACCTATCTCAAAAGATAGTAAATAGAGGTTTAGAATCATCTCCAGAATGGAGCTTGATTATCAGGAGTCAGGGTTAGATTGCCCCGATACCTGTCCCAAAAATAGTTTTTTGAGAACTATCTCTAGAACAGAGCTTGATCCTCAAGAATCTAGGTTAGATTTCTCAGATACTTAATAGATGACAAGATGTAAGGTGTTGGTGCTCAAATCGATAGATTAGACTTCTTATAGATTTCTCTTATCCAATGAAGATAGATACAATCGATTTGCCAATGAATGAGGTTTCAACAACCTCCTACAATTCTGATTCCATAGAACCAAGGCTGGTGGGCCTGCACTTTAAAACTTATCTTCAAAGTCTTCTAAAGGTTTCCTATAGTGGATAACTGATAACTTCAACTCCTGCTTCTCAAGGTGTTAATAAGATCACAAAACTGAAAATATATGTGTTATTGAAATATAATGTATTTAATATTGCTTGATATGATTGAGATATGAACTGGATGAGATGAAATAAAAGAGTAATTCAAAACTTGAAACA
>MU227760.1:3666666-3695087 GCA_018584345.1 Thuja plicata
TTTCTACTTATGCTAGATTTAAAAGAAAGCCACAATTTGATCAAATGCAAGCTTGATGAGATAAGTACCTGATTTTGAAGCTAGCAAAAGGCTAGGCGCATTTTTGAGTATTTGGCTTGTTTTTACTTGCCTAGTGGTGATCGTTCCCACTTCATCTCCTCCAACAAGTTAGTCAACACAAAGCACAACAAAGTGAAGAAAACTTGGAAAAAACCTTAAATGACACAAATACCTCCTAAAATCTCTTTTCAAATGAACGATTTATCAATTAAAGCCTTTAAAGAAGTAAGCATGCAAACTCAATTAGAGAGTAGGAAATTTTCGTTTATATCCAAAGAACACCTTAATGTAATGATCATACAAATGCTCTTCCTCAAACAAACTCTCTAATAAATTTGCATTATGTATCTCTTTATCATTCTTGGTTTTGATTCTTACCTCTTTGTTAGGCTTGGAGATCCACTTCTCTGGTTTTTGTACCTTTGGGTGATTTTTCATCTGTAGAACAGGAAAACACAGAGAATTACACCAGTGACAAAATTAATTAAAACCCGATTTAAAGCAAAAGAGATTACGCGACATTTAATAGCTAAAGAGTGGCTATCAAATATTACTAAGCATAATTTAAAGCTTTAAACGTGGTTGTTAAATTCTTAAATGTGGCTCTTAAAATACCACAGGCAGCTAAATAAAAGAAGCAAGCGGTGTAGGAAATATAAAATGCAGTCAGAGATGGCTGGTAGGCGGCTGTTGAAAAGTCACAGGTAGTGCACTTTATCTAACAGGAAGCATGATTTATGTGGTAGGTGACCCACTTTATCACAAACACGGTAGAAGAAAGAAAGATGAAGATGAATCAATCTTCGTAGGTGGTGTTTTGTTGTTTGTAGGCGGCTCTTTGCATTGCATACGCGGCTCTTCTCCTATTTTCTGCAAGAAAAACACCAAGAATAAAGAAGACAGACCAAATATTATCACAAAAATGTTAGTAAAGAGGCTTAGAGACCCACGGTGGGTGCCATTATGTGCTTAATAAAATACACCTTCATGAAATTAAGATTGAAAGCAACAATCCTATGGAAAGATAAAACAAGTTAATCTAAGAATTAAAGCTAAGATCTATATCATCTCATGGTTCTCTATCCAAGATTTGTTAAGAGAGCTCTTAGGCTTAATCTCTCTCAAGGACAATCCTAGAATGAGATATGTATGAAAATTAAATGCTCCAATCTAGCTAGAATGCTCAAAATTACTCCAAGATCATGTGAGAAAATAACAAATGCTCCTAAACATGATATGCTAAAAGTAATGCAAATGCTAAAATTCTCTCAAAAAGATCTCAAATGCTCTCAATGTGCCTATAATAAGGATTCTTTTTCTCTTAAAATTATTGGATCCCAAACACAAAGGAAATGGCTTCTATTTATAGAATTTTCCCAAGGGTAGGGGCTAGAGTGAGTTAATCATGATCAGAGTTTGGTTAAGTCAAAAGCTTTGAGGTGTTTTCAAATGGAGGGAAAGTTGGTTGGTTGTGTCAAAGATATTAGGAATTAAATAACTCCATCATTTAATTAAATTAGCCATGGAAGGGTGATTGGGTTGGATTTGATCTTTTTGATTTGAACCATATAATTGAAAAATCAATTGCACAATTTGATTAATCCCTTTAGGCTTAGAATTTAATTATTTGATCTTTTAATTTGATTTGATTTTTGTCCATTTGATTTGATCTGTTTGATTTGCATTGAGATGAGATTTTATGGCATTTGGTTGAGATTTATAGTTTGGAAAGCTTGAGATACACCTGGTAAATTTTAGGTGTCTACAGGTTCAACACACAGGTTGCCAATGGTGTTAACATGCTTCCTTGGTTTTTACCTGATGCTCGATCGTGGACAACATGGTCTGGAGTGTGGCTGGGGAAGGATGCTTCAGCAGATGTTAGCATGGCCCTGACATTATGGATGGGGTCAGTGCATGCTAGCCCACATGTATCACAAGATGCATGAGATCACCTATCGAGAGGCGAAGAGTATGGTAGCTGGGGTGTTCATTTTACAGGTATGGGCCTGGGAGAATCTTCCCGTGAATAGGCCGATATGTGAGGATATGAGGCAACCTATAGAGCCTTATATATGTAGATATAGAGGGATGATTACCTAGCCAGCGCTGGGTAAGATAGATTAGTGGCGAGCCTAGCTCGATGACCTAGTGACAGTAGTCTGGAGGTCATGGAGATTGACTGAGGCCTGAGATGATGCAACAGAGTAGCTCAGCCATATGTTTTTCTCATGTGTGATGATCGGTCATGCGATCATAGTGATAGAGAGATTCCCTTCCCGCAGAAGTGGGTATGGCGATAGTTCGGTCACCCACAAAACATATCTCAGGAGTACACAGCATACGTGAGATTCCCATATGAGATTCAGAGGGGCTGGCTGATGAAGCTAGACCAGGGTTGCACTATGATTGATATATGAGCCTTGGCCCCATTGCAGTGGGATTATCTACAAGACATAGTAGATGGTGGCATGACCGTCGAATATAGGGAGCATTTTGTTACACATATCTTCCCTAGGTTCACGAATCTGGTCAGGGTGGCAAGCCGAGGGCACATAGTAAAATCATAGGTGGTATAGCCACAGGTGGTAAAATAGTAGATGTAGATGCCCCCACCACAACATAGTGTACATCCAAGGCTATAGCAGGGTCCTCGACCCCAAACAGTACAGGTAGACATCCCTGTTTGACATATGGGGATGGATGTTGGGGCTAGTGGCAGTGGTAGTACGAGACAGTCTCGGTGGTGGACTATTGAATAGACAGCTGAGGAGTAGTAGGTACCCCCCACAGGATGAGGTACATCAGGAGAATCTAATGCAGGAGGACCAGCCTACGCAGGATCCAATATAGGATCCATAGTGATGGTCACGGGAGAGAGCTCGACAGCTCTCAAGATAGGTCAAAGATTTGACTATATAGGTGGCTGTGTGAGATGCATGATTATTAGACAGAGATCGGGAGATACAGGACCTCCGGGAGCAGCTCTGGGCCGCACAGGAGGAGGTGTGACATCAGATTGCTTGAGCGGCAAATTACTATGTGTCGTATATAGGGGTGGTGCCTGATGAGGCATCACAGGTCGCTAGATTTTTGACCTATGCTAGAGGGTCAGAGGGTGCAAAAGCACCACCTCCACCAGATAGGCCTCCACCTCCACCTCCTCCAGGTGATGAGGGAGAAGAACAGAGTTAGGTTTGATTGGGAGATAGATGAGATCATAGGATATATCTGATGTGTTGGCATCCATGTATTTATATCACCATTTTGAGATAGATCATGCTCGAGTAGCACCATTTTGTATTCGTATCGACATTGGATATATATATATATATATATATATATATATGAGCTCATCTTTTGGTATCATTACATGTGTCATATTGTCTTTTATGAGATGTTTCCTATATGCTTATATGTTGGGATGATTAAAATGTATGCAAATGTATGAACATATTTGCAATATATGTAAATGTATGAAATGCACATGTATGATGTATGTAGATAATTCATGTAAATGCAATTATGAATGAAAAATGCAAATTCAATGTGTAGATGGTAATGAGTTGTGAATATGTAATGTGTATGATACTAACATCTCACGCAGGATGACAAATGCAAACCAAAAGAACATGTGAAGAATCGAGAGCGAGGATCAAACACCTGTGCAGTCTTGATGAAACCAAGACAGTGAAGAAGAGCTCCCCAATGTATGAACCCAGGAGAATGCAATGAAGAGAACACCAAATTGTTGCCACCATGCAGGTCTAGAATGAAAATACAATCCTATGCTAGATACAATATGAAAGTGCAATTCTAGGACATGGTTGTGAGACCCATCGTATAATCATCATCATTCAGCATTTTTTTGGAACATCAGAGTCAATACAATCCTTACTTGTGCCACTTGACCATAAGAATATGAATATGACTTTCATCAGATAAAATGTAAGAAACGAATGTAAGCACTGGGTCACAAAATCCAAGATGACATGAATATTGTTTGCAGTTGATATTGCAAGAGTACACCAGTATCGAGGCATTCAAAGCCAAGATAACCATGAGTGTGATCATGCATAAACAAACAGATCAATAAAAAATAGAGCAACAACAGGTAAGGAGATAGTACCGACCTCACCATGGCATACAAATAAACAAGATCAAGGGATGTGAGGTTGTTCCACCTTAGTGTAGGAGCTCTTATCACATACACCCTATTTATTTGACATTGTCGGATCATCAGGACTACACCAACAAGCAGTAGACAAAGAAAATATCAATGAAAATCCATGAGAATAGACAACATACAAAGAAATATTCAATCATAGCTCAGCTAGTTTCAAAGTTTTGCGAATGTGTTCATGTGTATGAGGTGTTGAAAAAAAAACACTGTTGTGCCTGTGAGTGCATTGTGTTTGATTGTTATCGATAGATGTTTATGTGTGAGATAGCCGATGTGTGTTGAAAAACATAGATGTGTCCAAAGATAGTGTTAAAAAACATTGTTTATGGTGGTGTTGAAAAACACCAATTTGTGTCAGTAGCGAGCTGTCCTTGAGAAGTGACAAGATTACTGACTCAGGTGTAAACCAAATATGTGATCAAATGGGGGACCCATGCCCCCAAGTAATGATGACTAACTTGATGTATGTTGCGAGGACAAACTATATTTGATTTACCCTAGGTGTATGGCACTGAATCAGTGTCAAGTCAGGAGGGTTCGCAAAGGAACCAGAGTGTCACGAGAGTGACCAAAAGCTATGTACAAACTAAAGCAAAGAATCGTCAAGAATGAGTATTGATAGATAGAGCATTTGAGTATAACTCCAACTGGAATGGATGTGAGCAATCTCATTAGAACAGCAATATTAGGCAGATGCAGTGAGAACCACTGGTGACTGACATGAGAGAGATGCTCAAGTGAAGACATCATAAAAATAGCTAGACATGAGTAGGTAGACACAGTGAGAACCACTGGTGACTGATGTTAGGGAGATTCTCAAGAAGAGAGAACTTAGTATAAGCTGAGCGATAGTAGGCAGACGCAGTGAGAACCATTGGTGACTATCATGAAGTAGATTCCAAAAGGTAATAAGATAATGCCCCCAAGACCAGGATGGTTGCCCCGAGAGTATGACCAGTTTCAATCCATAGTAGGTCACTTGACCTCCTCATATTACTTGTCTTTCCTTGAGGAAGATGACCATTCTTTGAGTCACTCACATAATAACCCTTTTCACATTGAAGTCATGATTGGTCCAAAGCGTGTTCACCGTGTTCTCATAGATAACGGCGCTGGCCTTAATATTTGCTCTGCTAGTTTCCTTACTGAGTTAGGCTATGGCGAAGATTGCATTGATGCCCACAAAAAGATTACTATTAAGGCCTATGATGAGGAAGAATGTAAATCCAAGGGGCTAGTTGTGTTTCCAATCAGAGTTGGTCCTATTGAACGAGATGTTATCTATCAAATGCTTGACATCCCTTTGGCATACAATATTTTGTTAGGAAGGACATGGATCCATGAAATGCAGGCTGTCCCTTCCACATACTATCCTGTCTACCTCCATGATTTGACTTGTTTCCTTCTATCCAGATGGGGTTTTCGAAATAGCTCTTAGAACGAGAGTCTCACAACCATAGACCAATCTAGGAATGAAAGATTTTTCTCCATGAATGCAATACAGTGAAAGATTATTCTAAGAATTGAAAGATGTAAGCTTAGTCTAAGACATGATTTCAATGCAATTATTCTAGAAATTGAAAGTAATCTATTGCAAAATGAAATTATTCTATATGAGATTATCAAGAAATGTGGCAATAATTCAGTATTCTAACAATGCATGAAAATGAGTGGGGGTTTTGAATGAGGAATGAGAGTTCTTTTATAGACTCAGAGGTGATCAGAATAGAAAATTTCCTCTTTGAAATAAAACAGATAGAAAAGCCAGTTTAAATTAGAAAGCTTTATTTAAAAGAAAATAATAAATTGTTTTTCCTTTGCTTTTCACTATTTTCTTTCTTTGATTTAATTCTTTTCTCTTTTGGGTTTAACTGTTTTATTTGATTTTAATTGTTTTCTTTCTCTTTAAAGCACAATTAATTCAAAGTTTCTATTTCTGAACTGAAGATAAGATTTTGAGAGAATATTTAATTAATTAAATAAATATGACCTCATAAATGTGTTTTTCTCAATTATCTGAATAATTAAATTTAGTTATTTGAAAATGAGGATATTTATTTAATAATTGAGTATAATTTAATTCCTTTTTATGTGTTTTAGCTTAAGAGGGTGAATTTAATTTAATTAAAGTGCTAGGACTTTATTAATTAAATTAATTCAATCATAGGGTTTATTTAGCCAATAGATATTTAGGAATTAAACATAATGTATGATTAATGCAGATTTAGGATTTTCTACATTTGACACTCAGGTCGAGTAGAGTCAATTAAAACTTAGAATTGTCTTGTACAATAGGACTTTGATGATCTAGAAGAGTGACAAATGCAACAAAATTGGTTAGGGTTGCAAGATGCCAATTTTGGGGTGTTACAAGTGGAAGGGATTGGGAGAAGGGATATGACATAGAGGGTATGGATATGATAGAGGATAATGATATAGAATATATTGATGGAATAGGAAATATGGAATGGAGGAAATGCATAGGATAATCAAGATCAAAAAACATGGGAAAGAATGATGGACTTATATAGTATTATGGAAGGGGGATGGAGGAAATGTATAGGACAATGAAAATGAGATGGATTATATGGAGAAGATGTCAATATTAAATATAATCAAAGTGGATGGAATAATGTGGGATAATGGATAGGGGATAGATAGTGAATAAGAAACATGGAGGATATGGATGGAGGGAATGTATGGGATAGTAAAGAACAAATATGGGAAAATATAGGAGAGTAGATGGTTGATAAGGGAGATGGAATACATGTATGGTAGCATAGTATGGATGGAGCTTGACCCCAAGTGTAGAGTGCAAGGGGATGAGAATAAGTAAATGGATATATAAGGGTATTTCAAAGATGATGGATATGTGATAGGAAGATAGTGGAAGGAAGGACTCAAGAATCTAGTTCCATGGATGGTACCCCTTGATATTTATGTTTTTGTTCTATAATTTATAAAGGAATTCTAGATATATGCTCATAGATGTTGGTATAATTGTGGAAGAGAGATAAAATGGATTGGGGAGACGGAGATGGATAAGGTTTTATGTATAGGATAGGATTAATGGGATGGAATGATAGGGGAGGATTAGTGTATAATGGATGGGAGGTTGAAAGACTTGTGAATAAATGGATGGAGGAATTGGAAAGATCATCATTGGAACACACCTTGAAGGGTGGTGGAGTAGTGGAGGAGAAGATTGTGAAGGAGATGGAGGAGAAAATGTGGATTTGGGGATATAAGGACCCAATATGGAGGAAGGAGGTGATGGGTTTAGGATAGTGGATTTGGGTGCATAAGGACCCAAAATGGATTTGGAAGATGGAGGATTGGAGGAATTATGAGTGGAGAAAGATTTTAGATTCACAAGTCTAGATACCATGTTTGATTTTTCTTTGGTATGCATTTCTTCAATGAGTAGCTTGGGGATCCACATGAATTTTTAATTTTTATTTTTGGGTGTTTGTGGCATTTTGAAATTTTCTTTCTTTTGGATCATATTTTTCTTTTCTTGAACATGTCTTTTAGAGGGGACATGTTGATCCTTTAATTTTTGTGAATTTTGGATTTTATGCATTTGAGCTTTGGCATCTAATTTTCTTCCAATAGAAATGGTATGGGTGCATGAGGATGGATGGTATGGAGATTTTATGGATGGAATAATGGAGGTGAATGTTTGAAGGAATACAAGGACATGTACCTTTGTTGATCTTTATTATGGATTTGAGGTTATGGAAAGGTGGAATTGGATATAGTGGATGGATGTATGTAAGGATTCAAAATGGATAGAAGGGATGAAGGACTTGCTTTTGGGACATAATGACCCAAAATGGACGTGGATATGGAATGGATGGATTTTTGAACATAAGGGACCAAAATGGATGTGAATGATGAAGGAATGGAATTTTGGACACAAGGGCCTAAAATGGATTTGGAGGATAGGGGTTAGGAACATTGGAGTTTAGATAGATGTATTTTGGATTTAGGAGTGGAAGATTTACCAACATCTTGAGACATTCTTTTTCCAATGGGATAATTTTTATTTTGAGCACAAGATGTGATTCCATGTGAATGGGGAGGAGAGGTGGAGGAATGATAGGCTCTTAGAGGAAGCCATGTTTGATAGAGGTGGAGGAACCAAGCTTAGATGTATGAGGTTCATGGATGGATTGGATAGGTGTGATGGAATTTTGTGGAGGATTAGGATCATGTAGAGGATTAGTATTATGAGGGTAATTAGAAAGGATAATAGGAACTTGAGATGGATTGGGATTATGACATAGAGATGAAGGGGTACTTTGATTTTAACTTTGGGGAGGATTATATGGTGGATATTTAGATGGAAGGGATTCATGCATTGAAATGGAGGGGATGGAATCGTGAGATGGATTAATTTTATCTTGACATGGAGGGGATTAGTGGATTGGATACATGGAATAGCTTCATGAAGTGGAGGGTAAGTGGAGATTAACACTTGACATGGAGGGGAATTATTAAGGGATATATTAATCTTGATTAGAAGGGGATTATGGGATGAGTTAAGGAGGGTAAGTGGATCTTGATATGGAAGGAGGAGATCTCCATATGGAGAGGTGTCATAAGATGGAGGAATGTTTAGATCTAGAGGAGAAGAGGAATCCATGTTATCATGCTTTGGAAAAAGGTCTTGACATGTGTGGACTTGTGAGGGTAATGTTATGTAGGAAGAGGAACCTTCAACTTGGGTGGAGGGAGGGATGGAGGACTAATGAGACTTAGAAGTTTTAGGAAATGTCCAAGTTTTCTCACACATGTGTGGGAAACTTGATATGTAATGGGTCAATGTGTACTTAAAGTGCACATGTAAGATATTTTTCATAGATGGCATACGCCTAGTCAAATGAATCATTTTTTGGAAAGTGTGAGAGAGTGTCATCAAGGTTGTAAGAAACCTTGTTGGAGAATTTTTTGAATTCTTTTAAAAGGCAATTTTTGGAAATTTACTCACATGTGTGTAAGCAAATTATTAGGACTAATGGGTGTAGGAATCATGAAATTAGCTTAATTAACCTTAGTTAATTAGTGAATAGGCCTATTTGTTGAGAGTGATGTGAGGTAGGGTAGGATCTAGGTCTATATTAAAGATTAATCTAAATTAAATTTAGGTTAATCATGATTTAGGGGAATATTAGAATGTGAGAGGAATAAATAAATTAAAAAGTTATTT
The DNA here is from genome assembly GCA_018584345.1 of Thuja plicata. Classification (NCBI taxonomy): domain Eukaryota; kingdom Viridiplantae; phylum Streptophyta; class Pinopsida; order Cupressales; family Cupressaceae; genus Thuja; species Thuja plicata. Next base: position 3,676,122 of record MU227760.1, read on the forward strand.
AAAAGGGGGGAAAGGTATTAAATAGAATTTAACACACTTAAGAGGGAGTATTTAAATTAAATTTAAATACTATGGAAATGAACCTAATTTAAGTAAATAAATTTAATTAAATATGTAGAAGAATATAACAAATATAATTAGTTAAATAATTATAATGTTAAAGGATGATATTACATGTCTACAGCTCCTAACAAGGCGTACTTCAGAAGAGTACATTATTTGTGGGTCTTCATTCCGACCTTTTTTTTTACCCATTTGGGTTTCCACATGAAAATATTTGTGTTATGTGTTGCATGCATTGTGGTGGTTGTGTTAATTTGATTAAGTTCCATTTTCTCATCAATAGGTATACTTGTGACTGTTGATTTTCAGTTAAAGTGAAAATTTACAAATATCTTAGTATACAGATTCACCCCCCCTGCTCAGTATTCTTATACTTTTAGGACTAACACTATGATCTAGGTGTCAAGGAGACATAGCATAAAATAATTTAATGATTAATTTCTATTTCATTGCTTGAGTTGATTGGATTTAATCAAGTTTTGGAAGCGTGTTGAAGAAGTCAAATAAATTTTGATTGTTCTTGTTCCAAATCGATGTGTGATGAATCTTATGGCTGACCTGAGTTTTTTAATGAATGTTCTAGATTGGTAAAACATTTTAGGGTTCAAGGAATGAGAAGGAAAGATTGTGTTGGTTTACCCTACTAAATATGGTTTATTGAGAGGGGGTGAATCAAAAAATATTATAACTTAACACTTTAAAACTAAACCTCTGATTCAAATTGGTAAATCAAATAATACCAGCAACCAAAACTTGTAAACACTTCAAAAACTTGATAAACAACATATAACATAATAAATAACATCCAAGGTTATCAAGCATCACATGTAGCACCAATTTTAACAAGGAAACCCAATTTGGGAAAAAAATTTGTGGGAATTGTCACCCACAAAAATAAATACTCTTCTGAAGTATACTCGATTAAGAGCCAATCTGGTTGAAGATTACAATGCATATTTGTTAGATGTGACCTTGTTAGGGGATTTACCTCAGACTTGTTAAGATCTTCACCCTATTAGGAGTGGCCTAGTTATAGGACTTAAACATTCATCCTAGAATGTTACCTTTCTCAAGGATTTACCAAAAAGACTTGTTAGGTCCACTCAATTAAGATACCTTTTGTTACAAACATTAGTAAGAAACAATGTACTAAATTGATATGTGATTTTGTAACTATCCTTTGCTTGATCAGATCCATTTTTTTCTCTCTGAAACTACTGGCATCAACAAATCATCTGTCTCTTCTCTGGATTGTTTCTCCACCTCTTTCAATACTCTACTCGCTAACACTTCAAATTTTCAATTGGCCAGCATCTCTGTATAAAAATACATACGAGAAAATATATGTAGGCCTTTTTTTTCCCTCTTAATATTATTGATTATGCATTCCTTCAATTGCACTCAGCCATCAGATCATCTCTTATGACTTGATTCAATGTATCCACAACTCGGTTAAACGGTTAACATTTGCCTCATGACTTGCATTTTTCTTGGAACTCACAACTTTTCTTTTGCCACTTAATCTTCATCTCTGATTTTGAACTTGACTTTTCATGACCGTAGATCTTGTAACAAACTTCTTCTTTGTCCTTATCATCTTCTTGATCTTCATGCCTTCACATTAAATGTGTTATGGTCTTTGAATTAAATCTATGTTCAAACTATGTTCTGTGCTTTGTGACTCGGTGACTATCTTCGCTCAGCGTCTCACTTCACTCGGTTACCAAATTTTCTTTGTGGCTATCTTTTCTTTTCTCAACCAACTAACACTTTTCATATTACCAACAGACTTCTCACTACTTAGTAACTAGGCTTGTTCCCTTTACCGACTTGACCTCTTTGCTTTACCAACTTAACAACATCAAATGTTAAGGAGAAACAAATTATACCAATAGTACCTTAGCATTTTCTTATCTTTATTATCATCCCAATTAAGTTCTTCTCTGAATGATATGACAACTTAATATAAACTAGAGATCAATTGCTTGACATTAATTAAAAAATAACAACTGATCTAACCATTCTACTTGCTTGTATTCTTCTGAACTCAGTCTTCATCATCATTACTGGATCAGTTGGTTAACAATATCCCTCTTTTTCATTAATGGCAACACTATCAATTGATGATGGTATACTCTGATCTATCTGTAGTATCTTTCTCCCTCTTACATTTAGTCTCCTTCACTTCTATATTCATTACTTAATTCTTTCTCCCTTTACTTGTCCCTTGTGTATTCATAAATTAATTACTTCTCCCTCTTTGAAAACAATGCCAAAGTTCCATACTCCCAAAATATTTTTTAGGTAGTGAATCATACCTTGCATGTATTGGTTTCTCTTTGCATACATAAATCCTTTCCCAACTTCAGGCATCACCTAAAGTGTGATCACTAGCATCAACTCATAATTCAGATATTCTAATGTGTCTTAGAATTGATGCAACATGCCTCTTGCATTAATGAATGTTAGATAGGGGTAGGACCCCTAATTTATCTCTAAGATACTCAAAATCATCTTTCAGTAGTGGCTTGGTGAATATGTCAGCTAGCTATTCTTTTGAATTCACATATTCCAATATTACATGCTTGTCTTGTATTTTCTCTCTCAAGTAATGATACTTGATAGATATGTGCTTGGTCTTTGAGTGCATTACCAAATTCTTTGATATGTTTATAGCACTTGTATTTTCATAATAGATAGTGACTGGATCGGTGATCTCTTCTTGCATACCTTCTAGTAGTTGTTTGATCCACATAATATTTGCACAATTCATAGCTACAACACAAACTTAGCCTTGGTTGTAGACTGTGATATACAACTTTGTTTCTTGCTTAGCCATGTAACTAGTCTATCTCCTAGAAAGAAAGCTCCTCCACTTGTGTGCTTTATGTCATCAATGTTTCTAGTCTAATCAAAATTGGTGTATACTTTCAAGTCAAAGTCTCCTCCTTTCTTATAAAGTAGACTGAACTCCTCAGTTCCTTTTAGATATCTAAAGATTCTCTTAACTACAGACATATGTGTTTCCTTCAAATCAGAAGAAAACATTGCAACAATACATGTTGCATGAGCAATATCAGGTATATTTTGCACTACATATTGTAACTTACCAATCATAGATTGGTAGAGTGTCTCATTGACTTCTTGTGACTCATTTTCTTTAGATAACTTGCAGCGAGTGACCGTCGGTGTTCCAACCAGTTTTGATTCATCCATACCAAAGTTCTTTAGGATCTCCTTAGTGTACTTTTCTTGTGTAATGTAGATCCCATCATTTACCTATTGAATTTGAAGTCCAATAAATAATTTAATCTCTCCAATCATGGACATTACAAACTCCTTTCTCATCTCCTCAACAAAAGATCTAAACAATGTGTCATTGCCTCCAAAGATAATGTCATCAAAAAATATCTCAGCAATTAAAACTTTTTCAATACTATCACATTTCAGATACACATTGTTGTTGTTACTAGTTCTTTGAAATCCTATTTTGATTAGATATGAATTCAATCTTTCATACCATGCTTGGGGTGCTTGTTTCAATACATATAGTGCTTTGTTCAATTTTCATATCATGTCTTGGTTAGTATTCTCAGAAAATCCTTCATCTTGTTCAATATATACTTCCTCTTCAAGAATACCATTAAGAAATGTAGACTTAACATCCATCTAATAAATTTTAAATCCCCTATAAGCCTTATATGCTATTATAATTCTTACTCCTTCTAATCTAGCAACAGGTGAAAAAGTTTCACCATAGTCTATACCTTCTTCTTGTGCATACCCCTTGCAAACTAATCTTTCTTTATTTCTGATTACATTATTATCTTTAGGTCTCTGTACCAAAGTTCATGTATTATTATTTTGAATTTGATCTATCTCTTCCTTCATTGCTTTCATCCAATCTTCACTTTCTAAAGAATCTTTTACTTTTCTCAGTTCAAATTCTAATATCAAACAAGTATTGTCTCTTACCTTGCTTCTTGTTTGAACTCCAGTAGTCTAGTCTCCAATGATTTTACTTTGTGAATGGTGTCACTTTACATACTTTTCCAACACAGGCTCGGTAGCTGGTGGTATCTATTTATTTCCATCATTCGGTGGAAGCTCTCTCTCCTCATCTTCTTCCTCAGTTTGTGCTTTTGGTAAGGTATCAGGAATATCAGTTTGTACATAAACCAATCTGTGATAATCCTCAGTTTCCTTCTTGTTGTCTTCATCATTCTTCTCTGCAAATTCAGCAATCCTCACATGCACTTTATACTACTTTGTTAGTAGCCTTATTCAAAAATTTATAGGTTTTTCTCTTAGTAGAATATCCCAAGAATATTCCTTCATCTCCTTTAGAGTCAAATGTACCATCGTTTGCATCTTTAAGAATATAACACCTATGTCCAAATACTTTGAAGTAACTTACATTCAGTTTGTGTCCATACCATATCTCATTTAATTTATTTTATTTGTTCCCTTCTTTAATTTTACTCGGTTAAGTGTATGAGAAGCAATGTTGACTGCTTCTCTCTAGAAGGTTTGAGAAATACAATTCTCAATCATTAATGTTCTAGCAGAATCCACAATGGATATGTTTCTTCTTTTAGCTATATCATTATGTTGTGGTTTTCTCAATGCATGCATCTACCTCTTTATATCATGTTCATTACAAAAGAGTGTAAATTCATCAGATGTAGAGTCTCTGCCTTGTACCACTTACACATTTGGAATGTATTAGATTTTTCTTTTAGAAACATAACCGACATCATTCTAGAATAATCATCAACAAACAATATTAAGTATCTATCTCCATAGTAGCTTTATGTTCTCATAGGACCACATAAGTCGGTGTGTACTAATTCCAAAATACCTTGTGTGGTATAAGATTTGCTTGTAAATCTCGATTTAGTCATCTTACCTACTTGACATCCCTTACACATTACATTCTCAGGTTTTTCTAGACTCGATTGACCTCTTCCTCTATTTTTCTTACTCACTTTGATTAAGTTGTCAAAGTTAGCATGACATAGCCTTTTGTGTCATAGTAATAAATCTTAAATCTTAGCAAACATACAACTCCTTATGGATGTATCAAGGTAGAATAAGTTACATTTAGATTTAAATCCAGTGGAAATCAAACTTTCCTTCTGATCAAATACTTTAACCTTCTTGTTTTTAAATTCCAGTCGGTGACTTGTGTTATTCAACTATGCCACACTCAACAAATTGTACTTCCGACCTTCAACCTAATAAGCATGATCACATGTAGTATTTTTCAGCAGAATTATAGAACCTTTTCCCTTCACAAGATATGGGGCACCATTTCCAAATCTAAAATTACCTCCATTATGCTCTTTCAAAGTAATAAACTTATCAGTATCACAAGTCATATGGTGTGAGTAACTGATGTCCATAATCCATGTATAATTTTTACTTACTTGTGAGATTAGGGATTTTTCCTCAACATACCTTTCTTCATTAGATTCATCTTTAATATCAATGTAGACAACTTCTTCTTCTTCTTCATCATCATTTGTGTCATCATTAGATGACCCTCCTTCAACAATGTAGCATCCTTTATTTCCTTTGTTCTTAAAGTCTCTGAATCTTCTGAATCTTCTCTTAGTCTTGTTGTTATCTATGTTATCTTTCTTCTCTTTATTGTCAAGGAAATTAGAAGCTATGCGACCAATCTTATTACATGTAAAAAACTTCAAAGGTAGCTTATCTCTGTACTTGTCATTACCTCTTGCTAACCTCCTATCCAATAAATCTTCAGAATAAGCTTCATTCTTTTCATCTTCAACATATAGGTCTTCAAGTTCACTCTTACAACTATGAAATATTTCACTAGTACTACTTGCACATCCATCACTAGATCTAGAATCTCTAGAATTTCCACTAGTCAAAGATGATTTGAAAGCATAGTCAATCTTAGAAGTAGCAAACAAACTATTATCAAAATCATTCAGCTTAAAAGCATTTAGATTACCGATTGTAGAATCCAAAGTAACAACCATATGTGAAATGGATCTCAGATCTTGTATAGAAGACACTCAAATGATATAGATAGGTAGTAGTGTTCTAAGCATCTTTCTTGTGACATCTTCTTCTTCAATGGTTCCACCAACACCTCTTATAGAAATAGCAATCTCCTTTAGTCTTGTGTTGTATTCTGCAATGTTTTCTCCTTCTTTCATTCTCATTGATTCAAACATTCATCTTAAGCTTTCAACCTTATCTTTCTAAACATATTGATCTCTACCATAAACCAGTGCAAGCCTATCCTACATCTTCTTATTTGTATCACATTCTTCTAAATCATTGAACTCTAGGTCGGTGAGAGTAGATGATCACATTCTTCTACTCAAGTGTTTAAGGACCAACTGGTCAGGGTGAGTACTCATTCTCAAGATGATTCAGTGCATAATCTCCAATACCAGATATGTGAAGCCTCACTCTGTTCTGTCATGTAGAGAAGTTATTCCTATTCAAATTTGGTACTTCCCTCTTATACATCTTCATATCTTTAACTCAATTACCTTCAAACTTATCTTCTCGAATCACTAGCTCTAATACCAATTGTTGGTTTACCCTACTAAAGTTGTTTTACTAAGAGCGGGGTGAATCAGAAAATATTGTAACTTAACAGTTTAAAAGAAACCTCTGATTCAACTCGATAACTCAAATAACACTAGCAACCAAAACTTGTAAACACTTCACAAACTTGATAAACAATGTATAACATTAGCAAATAACATCCACATTTATCAAGCATCATATGTAACACCATTTTTAATGAGGAAACTCAATTTTTGGAAAAACCTCCGTGGGAATTGTCACCCATAAAAAGAAATACTCTTCTGAAGTATGCTCGGTTAAGAGCCAATCCAGTTAAAGATTACAATGCACATTTGTTAGATGTGACCCTGTTAGGGGATTTACCTCAGACCTATTAAGATCTACATCTTGTTAGGAGGGGATTTTTTAGGGGACTTAAACATTCATCCTAGAATGTTACCTATCTCAAGGATTTACAAAAAGGACTTGTTAGGTCCACTCGGTTAAGATATTTTTGGTTACAAATATTAGTAAGAAATAGTGTACTAAATTGATTTGTGATTCTACAACCATCCTTTGCTTGATCAGATCCCTTTTGCACTCTCTAAAACTACTGGCATCAACAACTCATAAATCTCTTCTTTGGACTATTTATCCACATTTTTCACTACTCTGCTCGGTAGCACTTCAACTTTTCAATTCACCAACATCTCTGTATAAACATACAAACTCGAATATATATATATATATATATATATGCTTTTTGTTTTTCCTCTTAATCTTATTGATTAGGTAGTCCTTCAATTTCACTTAGCCGTAAGATCATCTCTTATGATCTGATTCAATGTATCCACAACTCGGTTAAATGGTTAACCTTTACCTCGTGACTTGCACTTTTCTTGGAAATCACAACTTTCCTTTTTTCACTTAGTCTTCATCTCTAATTTTGAACTTGACTTTTCATGACCGTAGATCTTGTAACAAAATTTGTCTTCATCCTTAGAATCTTCTTGATCTTTGTGCCTTTGTATTAAATACATTCTTCTCTTTGAATTCAATCTCTATTCAAACTTTGTTCTGTACTTGGTGACTATCTTCACTCGGTGTCCTACTTTGCTCGGTGACTATCTTTGCTTTGCTCGACTGAGAAACACTTTTCATATTACCGATAGACTTCTCACTGCTTGGTAACTAAGCTTGTTCCCTTTACCGACTTGACCTCTCTGCTTTACCGACTTAACAACATCAAATGTTAAGTATAAAAAAATTATACCAATAGTACCTTATCATTGTTTGATCTCTATTATTGGCCCAATTAAGTTCTCCTCAAAATAATATGGTAGCTTAATATAAACGAGAATTCAACTACTTGACATCAATGAAAAAATAACAACTAATCTTACTATTATACTTGCTTGTATTCTTCTGAACTCGGTCTTCATCATCATTAGCATCAGTTGGTTAATAGATTAAAATATGTTTTTTAAGGTGGTTAATGTCCTAATGAACATGTAAGGTATTTATTTGCAAATCAATGAATTATGCAAGTGTATATCATTTATGCGAAGGTGTGGTTGAGTGAAGAGAAAATATTGTCTGCAAGAAGCAGAAGTGTTGTTCTTAATTGGATGTGAATAAGCAGAGGAGAAGTTCTACACCCACATCATCATTGTACTTGTTTGAATCCTAATAGGTTCAGCAAGAAATTCCCTTAACCAGGTATATCCTAACAGGTCTTGATAAGTAAATCCTTTAACCAAGTTACTCTTTAATTAGGGTATAAATTCTTTAACAAGCTTACTCCTAACAAGGTTAGAGGTAAATCCCTTGACCGAGTGACTCCTAATAAGGTCTTCTCCTAATAGGGCATCATTGTAAGCTACTAACAAGGCTAGGCCTTTAATAGGGAACATTTTAGAAGAGTGCAAATATTTGTGGGTACTAATTCCCACCATGGTTTTTCCCTCTAACCAATGTTTTCCATGATAGAAGTATTGGTATTCTTGTGTTGCATGTTTGGATGGTTTCACTTATTTCATTATTTATTGATGCACAACTAAAAAGTAGATGAGTACTGTTTAATGGTTAATGAAAATTTTTGCATTGATTGATTACTGATTCACCACCCCCCCCCTCTCTGTAATCTTGGAACTTATAGTATTAACACACATTTCTCTACATGACATTTTCTGATGGTGCACTTCTGGAAATGAGTTATTAATGTCCTCAGCTTCATTCATTTAAGATGACATGCATTTGTTTGGCTTCAGAGACCTGATTTCAAAATTTGATGGTGTTTCTACTCTAGGTTTGGCCAACCTCGAGTATTTACACTTTAATTAGTTGTCTTGGTGTATGTAAGATGGAATGTAAGGTGTATAGTGATATTTTTGGTCCCAGATATGAATTATTGTGTTCCACTTCTCATTCCTCCCCACTGCAAGAATGTTTAGTACCGACCTAATTCAATTTGTATTTGGCTACTTGTTTGATCGATAGTGGAAGATGTCAGAAATAAATATTCGTATAAATAAAGGTAAAATCATTGTCATATTGTGTGCATTTGTGGCATTCGTGTATACTTGTGTGACATCTATGCAAGTGTGTACCTATGTGAAGAGAATGTATGAAAGAGGATTTTTCACCCTATATGTTTGATATATTGTGAAAAGGGTTTGAAGATAGTGTAGATATTAATTTGTTAGTTACTGGAAGTAGTGAGCTGCAGGTATCTATAGGTAATTTAATTGAGTTTTTTTTTGTACACCACTGGTGGATCTATTCTCTTTTATCATTCTTCTTCTAAGTAGTGAGCCTTGCTTCTTCGGGCAGTGAGCCTTTCTTTGTAAAAAAGAAATTAACAGGTTTTTATATAATTGAGAATAATCTTCTCTGTGATTTCCCTTAACTTGGTTTTACATGTAAATATGGTGTTTCATATGTTTTGGATTGTTGTTCTTTCATATTTTCGTCTTTCTACAATCAAGGTTTAAATTATGTTTTGTATTATTGATTGAAGTTGTATTAAGGTTTAAAATTTTATGGACAAATGATTCACCCCCCCTCTAAATTTTTGTACATATTAAATAATTGATATTATATTTCTAGTTCCTTGGAGAAAATATTAACCACTTAAGGAGATCATGATGGTGCACAAATTGACACTCCCTACTTTTGATGGATCTCACTATGCATATTGGAAAGTGCAGATGCGGGGATATTTGGTCTATCTCAGTTACAAGACTTTGAAGGTTGTGTAAACTCAATATGTGAAACCCACAAATGGAATAAATAGTCCAAATGAGATTGATCCATATGAAAATAATGAAATGGAAGGTATGCAATTTTTAGTTCTCTAACTAAAACTGAATTGACACAAGTTGTATCTTTGGAAACTGCTTGTGATGTTTGGGAAAAGTTAAAAAACACCTATGAAGGAAAATATATGGTTAAAGAAGAAAAGGATAAGTATGAAGGTATATGAATGGAAAAAAAGACAACATAACAACATACATGCAGAATATTAATGATGGTGTAAATGAGATCAGAAGTCTTGGCAGCACTCTGCAATAAAATGATGTGGTACAAAAGATACTCAGAACCCTTACTAAAGATTATAGCTCTAAAGTATTTTCCATTGAATAAACCAATATTTTGAATTGGTATTCTAGAGAGCACATGTATGGTGCATTGCTTACTTTTTTGATGAGATAATTTGATACTACTAGCACAAGAACAAAAAATGCTTTCAAGGATACCAAACCTAGAAAGGAAGAGAAATCTGATAAAAATTACTTTGATTCAAGATAGAAGTGAACTTTGTAAGAAGAATGACAAAAGGTATTAGGAAATAAAGAGGTAAGTTAGCCTTTAAATATTTTTATTATGGAAAAATTAGTCATTATGCTTCTAGGTGTCCTAATAGAATTATAGAACAATAAAACAAAGAAAGTAAAGGAAGATTCATTATATAACCATATTGTTAGAGAAGATGCTAGAATTTCTGATGAAAAATCTGATTATGAAGAAGATGATAAATGTTTATTCTTAGAAATTAAAGAAGAAACTCATACTTTTAGTCCTAGTAAGAGTCTAAAGGTAAACACAAAAGGTACAAACACTATGAATTATGCTTTACATGTAAGAAGAAACAAAGATAAATGGATTATTTATAATTGTTGATCTAATCATATGATTGGAGATAAAAGTAAGTTTGTGAAACTTGAAAAATATGATGGAGGATTTTTTATATTTGGTGGTGAACAAGGACGTAGAATAGTTGGAATTGGTTCTATCAATTTTGATGGGAACATAATACTGACAATGTTTACAATGTGAAAGACATGAATCATAATATTTTAAGTATTTGATAGATGCATAAGAATGGATATAACCTTGTATTTCAGGAAAATGGTTCTGAGATAAGAAAGAAATTCAGAATTGTAATTGCTACTGGAAAGAATACTAGAGGAAACATGTATAAGATGAAGAGTGTTAGAAGATATTGTTTGATGTCTCACATCAATGAGAGTTGGTTGTAGCACCAGAGGATGTGTCATATCAATTTTTACATGATGAGAATTATTTCACTACCTGCATTGAGATATTTTTGATGATTACAAGAACTTCTAATAGTGTTTTCAAACAATGTCAAGTTGAAAAAAACAAGGAGATCTTTCAAGGATATAGAATAATTCACTACGAGACTGTTGGAATTAGTGCACATTGATGTGTGTGGACCTACAAGAATAAGAAGTATACAAGGTTAATGGTATTTTATGCTTTTAATTGATGATTACTCTAGGATGAAATGAGTTACTTTCTTAAAAGAACAATCTAAAGCACTAGAAAAATTCAAGATATTTAAGGCCATGGTTGATAATGAAGTATAGGTTACAATGGTGAACAAGACTGATTGTGCCCTTGGTTTCCTTGATTGTTGAACACATTGGTGGTTTGTGACGTGGCTTAACTGCCTCCTGTGTATTTTATATGTCTAGTGGTTGTATCAGGCATTAATAGGTTGATCATTTGGTGCAATGACAACTGCTAGTTGTAAAATGTGGTATTAGAGCTTGGTCACAAGTTCAAACCTCGCACTTGTGCTAGGGGAATTGTTACGATAGCGAGAAAGAATGATTTCACCCTTGGTCTCCATGGTTTTTCATTGCAATGGTGGTTCATGGAATGGCTTAACTAACTCCCGTGTCTTCTATATGTTTAGTGGTTGTACAGGGCATTAATAGATCTCGATCTTTTAGCGCAATGGTAACAACTAGTTGTAACAATATAAATAAGAATCAAATGTTTGAGATTTGATAGAGGAGGAAAATTTACTTCATAGGATTTTAACATTTTCTATGACAATCATGGGATTAGGAGACATTTGTCTACTCCTAGAATACTGCAACAAAATGTTGTAGTAGAAAGAATGAACATAACAGTACAAGAAGCATCAAGAATCATATACTAGAAATATGCAATATGACTACAGTATAAACACTGAATAGTGATATTGACTATAGTATAAAATACTTCAGAGTATTTAGAAGAAATTTTTACATTATGAGTGATGAAGAAAATCCTAGAAATTTTGATACCAAAGCAGACGATGGCATATATCTTGGGTATTCTATAAAGACTAAAGTATATGTATGTTATAACAAAATTTTGATAAGAATAGTTAGAAGAACTAATGTAAAAGTTGATGAAGACATCATGAATAATACATAAATAGAAGTTGGATATGAATCAGATGAATCGATGAAACAATAGGAAGAAGAGAAGGTTGCAAAGAATGAAGAAAAAAATTATGTAGAGGTTGCTTTGGAGACTGCTCCTAAAACTCCCAAATATGTGCAAAGGAATCATTTAGAAAATTAGATAATTGGAGACAAGAACATAGGAGTAATGACAAGAAGTAAATTTGTTGAACAACAAGTCAATCTATGTTTAATTTTATAATTTGAATCGAAGTCTATCAAAGAGGCTTGTAATGATAAAAAATGGATGAAGGCTATGAAAGAAGAATTGGATCAGATTGAGAAGAATCATATTTGGGAATTGGTCCCAAGAACGACATAAAAAAATGTATTGGAACTAAATGGGTATTTCAAAACAAACTTGATGAAGATGGAAACATAATAGAGAACAAAGAAAGACTTGTATGCAAGGGATACACACAAGTGGAAGGAATTAATTTTGAGGAGAATTATTCTCCTATGGTAAGAATAGAAGATATCAAAATTTTTTTGGCTTTTGTGGAACATAGAGACTTCAAATTATATCAAATAGATGTGAAATATGCATTTCTGAATGGAGAGCAGAAAGAAGAAGTGTACATAGAACAACTTGAAGGCTTACGTATATCATGTGATCTAGACATTGTCCACAACTTGAAAAAGACACTAAAAATACTGGAGAAAGCTCCCAGGTCTTGGTAGCAAGGCTTGACCTAAGTTGGTTGCTTTGTCAAGTATGAAACAAAATTTTGTGTCTCTATCTATTGTTTAAGCTGAATATATTGTTGTTTCTTCATGTTGCATTCAGATATTATGGATGAAAAAATCTTTGAAAGACATTGGAATAATATTTGATGAACCTATTTCTATTTTATGTGACAATAAGAGTGTTATACATATCTCAAATAATATGGTATTGCATTCAAGGACAAAACAAATTTCAATCTAGTATCACTTTTTAAGAGAAAACATTTTGGAGAATGGGGTGAAGCCTGAATATGTTCCTACAAAGGAAAAAATTTCTAACATCTTTACCTAGGCACTGCCTAAAGATACTTTTGAGTATCTCAAAGATAAATTGGGGATGATTTCCCCTTTATATTAGAACTAAATGCATTTATATGTGCATTATTCCACTGAGTTTCATGCATATTTTCATTTTGGATGAATGATGATAGATATCTCTTAGGGGGAGTTATATACTATTGTGAGATGATTTTTATATCTCAGGGGGTACTGCGAAGAATGAGTGAATTTTTTGCATCTTTGGCCTTTTCCATTGATGTTAAAGTGAGATTTTTTTGTACAATTTACTTTTTCTTTTAGTCATTGGTGTTTTTCCATCAATGACAAAGGGGGGGATTGTTATAGAATTGAGAAGAATGTGTTCTTTTAGTAATTAAAGAGCTAGTTTGGTTGTCACTGATGTCTACTTATCTCTGTTATCATTAGTGATTTTTTTATGTAAAACTAGAATTGAGTATATTTCTCAGCATATTATGTATACTAAGAATCTGTTGCTGAGATTTTGATATGATAACAAAGATTGTTTGAAGATGTTTATTTTAATATTTTTTGGTTCAGGATGTATAACTGTGACTAAAAGTGGACTCTGTGTGAAATGCATGCTTCACATTTCTCTGCATGACAGTTTCTGGAGGTGCGCTTCCAAAAATGAATTATTATGTCGTTATCTTTATTCATGTCAAATGGCATGTTATTTTTGGCTTCGAGGACTTGATTTCAAAATTTGATAGTGTTTCTACTCTAGTTTTAGCTGACCTCAGGTATTTACACTTCAATTATTTGTATTAGTGTATGTAAGATAGAATGTAATATGTATGGTAATATTTTTGGTCTCAGATATGATATTTGTTCCACTTCTCATTCCTCCTCACCGTGGAAAGGTTTAGTGCCAACCTAATTCAATTGTCTTCGGCTACTTGCCTGGCCAATAGTGGGAGATTTCATAAATAAATATTGGTATAAATAAAGGTAAATTATTGTGGTATAATGTGCATGTATAGCATTCATGTATACTTTTGTGAGATTTTTGCAAGTGTGTACCTATATGAAGAAGATGTATGAAAGAGATGTTCAAATTAATGGGAAGTAGTACTGAGAGGGGAGGGGTGAATCAGTACCTCTAAAACTTTTAACACCTTACACAATTCATCATTAGTAATCTTTCAATTCTGATTTACCAACCATTACTGTTATTCTTTCTTATGTATATATTTTTTGTTCATAATCTTTAACAGTTTTATATCATTCATAGAAACATTCATGAAATTGATAAACACATAACACAAGATATGGTATCGCAGAAAACTCCTGTTAGGAAGTAAAAACTACGGTGGGGATGGCACCCACAAAACTTCAGTATCTGCAAAATGGAAGGGAGCCGGTTAAGTCTTACAATTTGATCACTTCTGATGATCTACCCTGTTAAGATTATTAAGGTGGAGACCTATTAAGATCTACTCTATTAAGAGCTTTAGCAACACTAATTTAAGTGTGCACTCAGTTATGAGATTTACAATAGGAAGGTTAAGCCCCTCTTTCTTGAAAGGATTTCATTAGTGTACTACACTTGTTAGAATGAGTACAAATGTTGACCTGACTGTATACAATCTACTATTGCTGATTTAAAGATCCATTAAAGCTTTTACAATAATAATATCACCTTAAGTGATTGATGAATACCTTTTCTCTTCTTATCGGTAGCCTTTGTTCTGTTCTTCAAAACTGATTTGATTATGTTTGTGTTCTTCTAGATGAATTCTTTGTCTGGTATTTAGTTTCTCTCCGTGGATACTATCTTCATTGATCAACTTCTTTACTCAATGGATTGAGCATCTATTTATACAAGTATTTGACCTATCTTGGAATTCACGTATTACAATGTTAACTCTTAGATCCAAGGTTTACAACTTGACCTTGATCTTTAGTTTGCATGTTTATAAATAGTAAAACTAATTAAAACAATAACAATTAAATTTCTTCCTCCACACATAATGGATATAAAAGAAAATCAAGAAGCTATAAATACAACTTCAGTGATTTATTTGGCGTGGAAAGTCAGATCCACTTTTTGTGGGATGTAACTGACTGTTGGTTCTTGGTCGTCTGTTTGAACTTGCAGTCTATCAGCGTTCCTTGACAGAACTGATTGTTAGGTTCCCTGTATATGTCAGGTTCCTCTCCTTGTTGTTCTGTTGGGTAGCAGTTTTGTTACTCGTCGGGTATATTTTACCTTTTTGTCATCGGATAACACTTAATAGTGTTTTTCGGGTAACCTTGGCGTTGGATAGTGTTGTGCCTTGTCTGTTGGTGTAGAGTAAACCGATGGTGCAGATCATGTTTTTCTCTAAGCATACTAATGGAAAAATATAATGCCTTCAATCTCCCCCTTTGACATTAGTATCAAAAACTGATATGTGTATAATACTAAACTCTTTTGGTATGTATACACCTTGTTTATATCCTTGTCATAATATGACTCCCCCTTATTGTGTGCATTGGTATAGTGTATGCATATGTACATGTATACTATTTATTCTCTGTATGTACATTATTTCCCCTTTCTTCCACTATACATATGATTTCCTCCTTTTAACTAAGGTGATGTAAATATATAATTCCCCCTTTCTTTGATACTGATAACAAAATGTACAACTTATAATATGTCAAAATTGTGACAAAGATGTGCAACTTACAATGTGTCAAAAATGTCAGAATGGGTAGTTTTGATATCTTCCAGTAGTTTCTCCCATCTTTCTTTCAACTGTTCTAGTGCCATGTGTTGCAGATCTAGTCTTGCGTACATATCATAAATGTTGTCTAGGATAGACATTTTAGGGGTAGCAATTAGAGTATTTACCTGTGTCATGTTTTGTTGCAGGAGTGTAATTGTTGGTAAGAGCTTAAATTGGAGCTCATTGACCTCATCTTTGTATTTCATCTCTGCAAACCAAATGTCCTATCTTTGTTTCCTAGCTTGTATGATTTGTTCATTGTGCAATTTAAGTGCTTCTTCTGTGTTGGCTAAATTTTGTGCACTGGACTTAAGATCAACATCTATTTTTGCTATCTTGTCAGTATACTCTTGAGTGAGTAGATCTAAAGTGCATAATTTCTTTATTAAGGTAACAACTTCTGATATAATTGGATCAATTGTACTTACTAATTCAGATAGCTTGACCTTTTTCAGTGCCACTTCCTAGCTTATTTTCTCTGCAAGCTTGAATTCATATTTTTGTTCAAGTCTCTCTTCCATAGCCTTCTTAGCATCGGTATTCTAAGATGTTATTGCATTTGTGAGTATAACCATTTGATCAAGCATTGGATATTTTTGATCAATATCTATGTCTGGTACAATCTATTGAAGTATATTTCTTGCTACTTCTAGTACCTTGGCCTCTTTTGCCGCTCTCTTTATTTTTTCTTGAATAGCTTTTCTTTTATAGAGCTTTGCATACTTTGTCAATGCCGTTGGATCCAATGTTCTTGGATCACAGACTAGAATCTCAATAATTTCATCCAGAGTTACTGGATTCTTATTCTTTCCTTTCTTCTTCTTTGAGATTTTAGGGGATGCAGATGTATGAACTTCCATAGCTAGTTCATTCATTCGTTCTGAATTACTTGGTGAAGGTTTTATAGATGATGCATCTTGTGTCTTCTTCTCTGTGGGCACCTGTTGGTTATGTGAAGATGTCTCTTCATTAACCTTGGGTGTTTCTGCAGAATGTGCTCCTGATTTCTTTTCTATCTCATCCTTCTTTCCTTCTTCACCTTTCTCTGAAGGTTTGTCCCCTGTTTCCTTTTGATTTCCTACTTTATTCTGATCACTAGACATATATTTCTAATCATTGGTTGCAAATTTCTTTGCAGTTGTATCTGTTGCTCCTTTGGCTTCTTCATCACCCTTATCTTTGGGTGTGCTTTTTTTCTTTTCATTTGATCCCTCATTTCCCTCTAGTATTTTTATTTCCTTCATTAGGACAAGCATGTTACTTTGAGTTGTGGCTTGTGCTTTGTCAGTATTGGTGTCCTTCACATTGGTTAGAGCTTTGTCAGCAGTGACATCCTCATCTTTTTATATATCTTCTGCAGGGTCTTTCTCTTTTGAGTGCATGAATGAAGTGTCCTACACTTGTTCAACATCAATGTCAACTATCTTACCATTTGATGCCTGCAGTACTTGATGGCTTTTTTGATCCTTAAGTGTGATAAATATTACATCATCTTTCTTCTTTAGATCATTGTTAGAATCATAGTTAGTGATATCTTGGATATTATCCTCCATGCATGTATCTAGGTTAATAGGCTCATCATCACTTTCTTGATTGTCCAGAGCAATATGTTGAGGACTTGCATTATCTCTCCTCCTCTCTGTGAGGTGTGTTTGTGAGAAGTAATTGCTTCTCAACACTTGTTGACTCTGTCGATAGATCCAGGAGTTGTCTCCATTTAGTTTTTGTCATTGAATCCAGTTCTATAAAATTGTTCTCTAGTACTTTGTAAGCCCTTATTTTGGCTACAAATTTACTTGAGTGTTTCTTTAGTACTTCTTTTATCTCTTCAACCTTGGATTCACGAGGCATCAGTCTCACAAGTACTCTTTCTCTTGCTTCTCTCTCTATTTGCAAGCCATATGACCACTATTGGTATACCCTTTTACCTAGCTCTTTAGGTATTTGATTTATAAATTCTGCAGGGGCATACTTGTTCTTGATCATTGATTTTATGACTGCCTCTTGTATTTTATTCTGATCCTCTAGATTCAGTGTATCCCATTGTCTGATCTTTTTATCAGTCATTGTGCCATGAGTAGCAATTGTTTTGGAAACTTCATCTACCATTTGATTTTCGAATTTCTTCTTTACTACATCTAGCTCATCATCTTTGGTGTCATCCAAGTCAGCCTTTGTCCTAACAAACCTTTTTCTCTTCTTTGGTGGTGTGGTTTCAACAGTTTTTTGTTTTGTTCTTTTTGTTGGTTGTTTCCTCATATAGGTCCTTACTTGACCTTTCTTAAGTGGTGTGGTATCAGTTGTTACAGTTTGACTTCTTGTCCTTTGCTTCTTTGTAGGAGGTGGAGATGGATGTGTATCATATTCAGTAGCCTATGTATCTAATTTATTTTCTTCTAGTTCTTCACCGATGGTGCCCTATTCATCAGTTTCCTCCTGTTGATCCTACTCTTCCTCTGAGACCGATAGAATCTTCTTGAGATTCTTAACCATTTTATCCTTCTTATTTATAGTCTTCTTGACTTCTAGGCCTTGTTTTATCTTATAATTAGCCTCCTCATATGTTCAAAACCTTGGTTGTTTCTTATCAATGGGCTCATTGATCAGTGCCTCAATTGCACTTGTAACTTGATCAATATTGATCTCATAGTCTAATGGTGCTAACCAGGCTATTCTTGGTACAACTGATTTGATATGTGTGTAGTCTCTGTCTGCCATAAAACATATCTCATCTTTGTGTTTTTCAACTAGTTGTTCAAGAATCCTAGTTCTTTCCATCATCTTTTCCTTGAACTCAAGGAAGTATGCAGACATAATAGACTCAAATTTGTCTCCTAGTGACTTAATCAGTT
>MU227760.1:3698000-3727754 GCA_018584345.1 Thuja plicata
GGGGTGAATCAGTACCTCTAAAACTTTTAACACCTTACACAATTCATCATTAGTAATCTTTCAATTCTGATTTACCAACCATTACTATTATTCTTTCTTATGTATATATTGTTTTTTCATAATCTTTGATAATTTTCTATCATTCATAGAAACATTCATGAAATTGATAAATACATAACACAAGATATGGTATCATAGAAAACTCCTGTTAGGAAGTAAAAACTACGGTGGGGATGGCACCCACAAAACTTCACTATCTGTAGAATGGAAGGGAGCCGGTTAAGGCTTCAATTTGATCACTTCTGATGATCTAACTTGTTAAGAGTATTAAGGTGAAGACCTATTAAGATCTACTTTGTTAAGAGCTTTAGCAACACTGATTTAAGTGTGCACTCAGTTATGAGATTTACAATAGGTCGGTTAAGCCCACCTTTCTTGAAAGGATTTCATTAGTGTACTACACTTGTTAGAATGAGTGCAAATGTTGATCTGACTGTATGCAATCTACTATTACTGATTTATAGATTCATTAAAGCTTTTACAATAATAATATCACCTTAAGTGATTGATGAATACCTTTTCTCTGCTTGTCGGTAGCCTCTATTCTATTCTTGAAAACTGATTAGATTTTGTTTGTGTTCTTCTGGATAAATTCTTTGTCTGGTCTTTAGTTTCTCTCCATGGCTACTATCTTCATTGATCAAATTCTTTACTCAATGGATTTAGCATCTATTTATACAATTATTTGACCTATCTTGGAATTCACATATTACAATGTTAACTCTTAGATCCAAGGTTTACAACTTGACCTTGATCTTTAGTTTGCATGTTTTAAAATAGTAAAACTAATTAAAAAAATAATAATTACATTGCTTCCTCTGCACATAATGGATATAAAATAAAATCAAGAAGCTATAAATACAACTTCAGTGATTTATCTGACGTGGAAAGTCAGATCCACTTTTTGTAGGATGTAATTGACTGTCGGTTCTTGGTCGTCAGTTTGAACTTGCAGTCTGTCAGCATTCCTTGACTGAACTGTTCATTGGGTTCCCTGTATCTATCAGGTTCCTCTCCTTGTTGTTCCATCAAGTAGCACTGTTGTTACTCATCGGGTATCTTTTACCTTTTTGTCATTGGATAACACTTAACAGTGTTTGTCGGGTAACCTTGGCATCGGATAGTGTTGTGCCCTATTTCTCGATGTAGAGTAAACCGATGGTGCAGATCATGTTTTTCTCTAAGCATACTAATGGAAAAATATAATGCCTTCAAGAGAATCTATCTCCCTCAATGTTTGAGATGTTGTAAAAAGTGTTTGAGGATAGTGTGGATACTCATGTGTTAGTTACCAAACGAAGTGAGTTGAAGGTATCTACAAATCATCTAGTTGACCTGTTTTTGTGCATAAGTGGTGAATCTATTCTCTATTATCCTTCTTCTTCTAGGAATTGAGCACTCCAATACTGAGCCTTCCTTCTTTGGGAAGTGATCCCTTTGACAACGAGCCTTTCCTTGTAAAAATAACCTTAATTGGTGTCATCCTTACAGGTGTTATATAATTGAGAGTAATCTTTTCCGCGATTTTTCCTTTAAAAATATTTTCCATGTAAATTTTGTGTTTCATGTGTTCGGTGATTGTTTTTCTTTCATGTTTTTATCTTTTTGCAATTAAGGTTTAAAATATGCTTGGTTTAAAAGATTTAAACCAAACATATTAAATTTCTAGTAAGGTTTTAATTATTTTGGGAAAATTATTCACCCCCCTCTCAGTTTTCTTCAATATTCAATAGGTCAAGATTTAGGATGCATGACCAACACTTATAACCCATTGTTCAATGCTTTCAATTGGGTCCTAGATACATCATTGAACTTTGGAAATGCAAGGATTGACTCGTAATCGGATCTCAAAGATATGATTACACATGCAAGTGCTGAGGAAAATCACTTGTAAAGAAGAATATGGAACTTGACTTATAATGGAAAGTTCCAAAGAAAATGTAAGGGTATTTTAAATGCCTAGAAATGCATTCCTAAGACCTTGAATGAAAAAAAGATGCTGAGTTACCCACAATTTTTCCAAGCTCAAATTGGAGATAGCAAGGTGCATCAAAATGTAATGAAAGAAAATAGGTGTGAGGATGTATAGACAAACTAGTAAGTTCAAACCTATATCCTCTCATAAATTGGAAGGAAGATGACCCATTAGGATCTAGGAAGCTCCATCATTGAGTGGATGTAGTGATCCTTTGTTGTTATGGATGATGACAATACAAAAGAGAAAAAAATTTACAAGATCTAGAGCTAGATGGAGAGAGACAAATTTTATTGTATGTACAAATAGACTGTAGACAAAGAAACCAATTTTGTGACTAGATCTGTAAGTAGAAATGATTTTTGACTTGAAAACTAAATTTCAACTTAAAATAGAAGGTTGGGAAAAATATAGATGGTCAGGGGTGAGCCAAATCACCTTGGAAACTTTTGGATGAAAGGTCCTGCAAATTGTAGCTCTCGATCTAATATTTTTGTTACTCCTTCCACACAAGAAACACTTATTCATGCACAAAACAAAAAGGAGAAAATGGGTTTTCCTAAGTCAAACCTTGGTTTTGGAATCAACCATGAAATTGAAATTGAAATTAAATATACTTGAATCAAAAGCATGTTGATATGTAGCAAAGGTTGGATCTGATAAACAAGATGTCTTATACCTTAATGGTACAAATGATTTTGGAATGAGATCATAAGTTTTGATTCAATAGCATGAATCCACAAAAATTAAAAGGAAATAATATAAGACATGATTGCATGAATATTTTTTAATCTTTCTACAATGAAGTATATGGTGGGGTAAGTGCACCAAGATGGTGTGCAAAAAAGTGGCCACACAGACAAAAAATAGAAAAGCACCACTAACACAATTGGTTTATGTTAACACAAAATTTTTAACCCTTGTCTAGATGGTGATTAACAACCTAGAAAACCTTTTGAAACATGGAAACAACCTCCAAGTGTGGGACTTAACAAGCGAGGTTGAGTCTCTGGAGAACGTCGGATTCCTCATAATCAAGGTGTACCTAAACTACTAATTTGAGGGAAAGGGAGAAGGAGATGTAGAAAGGGAAATGAGGTGATACACTAGATTGAATGTTGATCTAATCCTTCTAATGACTTTACTTAACTTGAATAAAACTCACAAAACTACACTACTCTCTGTATTTATCAACCTTGCCACAAAAAATGAAAGTGAAGAATCGATACCACCAGGCAAAGAATATAGATATTCACTTAACAAGATTAATTGACTTAGATTGACATAAACATAGAGTGTTGTAAATGATGAAATACATCCAAATAATAAGGAAGAAGGACTCCACAAGCTTATTTGGGTCAAAAGTAGGTAAAATAATAGTAATTTATATTGAATAAGGAAAATATATTTATATAAGATAATTATGTAAAAGAACCAGAAAAAGAGATCATGGGAGAATATACAAACTTTTCCTTTATAGACTTTAGGAATAACCCATATTGCTCATGAATTTCAAACCCTAACTAGGGTCGAGTTATAAGAGAAGAAAAAACTAGAATAAACCTGACCTCAACAAGTAAAGCGAACACCCAGAAGTGACAGTAAGAAGGAACATAAATGTCCCTGCAATAGCTATGGATTCAAAATTCCTCCATGTCCCATCCTCTAATATCGAATAGAACTAATCTTTGAGCCATCTACAACCATAAATGAACATGAGGTGGTGGGAAGAAATTGATTGAGACCATAGGGACAGTAATGATGCCATTTAAAATACTAGACAACATATGGACAACTCACTCGGTATAGTCGAGAGAATTAATACTTTATTCCCTATCATTACTTATTGTTGAAAGCCTCACTGATATCATCTTGTGCAGTTTTAGAGCTCAAATGGCCCTCTCCTTATTAATAAGAGATTCCCCGATGAGATAAACCTCTCTTTGGTGTTGTTGATGAACACTTTGGCAATCCGAGAAAGTTCCCCCGATATCCAACCATGTTTACTGAGTCGCTCAATCTGTGCTAAAAGGAACATGTACATTTGGGAAGCCCTTAGAAAGTTCTGCCAAAAAACCCTACATCCACTTTCATTTGAGAGTTCTGTTGGTGAAACAAAATCCCTATCTTATCGATGCCAAATCTCTTGAACTGATGGTGTGCACTTCCTATTAGCGAGACCCTTGCTGATAACGATGTCGAGATGCCTCCTGAAAACCCATCGAGAAAACATTCACCAATGAAATCTATCGGAAAGACAAACTATCAGAACGCACAAAAAAACATCAATCAATTCCCCGATGAAACATATTGGTCTAGTGAGAGGGGGGGTGAATCAGACCAAAATCAAACTTAAACACTTAAAACTTACCTCATTGATTCACTCAGTAGAACTGAATACAGTATTAACTTATTCACCAAATAACTTAGCACTTTAAACAAACATACATCTCATAATATGAATATCATTCATTCAATCTCATTGACACCATTTTTAAGTCAGTTGACACCAGATTTAATGAGGAAACCCAATATTAGAAAAACCTCTATGGGAATTGTGACCCACAATAAAATTGTACCCTTATGAAGTATGTTCGGTTAAGAAATTATCATGTTAAATATTAAAAACACATTGCTAAATGTGACCCTATTAGGGGATTTCCCTCTGATTGGTTAAGATCTTCACCCTATTAGGAGTGGCCTTGCTAGAGTTCTTCAAACACTCTATTTGGAATGTCACCTACTTCTAGGATTTACAAATAGGACAGTTAAATCCACTCGGTTAAGATATTTCTTTGTTACAAATGCTAATAAGTAACAGTATAAACTTTGATCTATAAATATAGCAACTACCTTTTCTTGGATTAGATCCTTTATGCCCAATTCAATACTAGTATCACATACTTCATTTGTCTCTACTCTCAGACTGTAGATTCTTCAATTTGTTTTTACCTGTTCTGCTTGGTAAATGTTGTTCTTCAGCTTCTTCTCCTCCTCAATTCAATTCACCAGCATCTCTATATTTCATGATTTCTCATCACTTATATAGATAACATTTTTCCTCTTAATCTCCTTCATTAGGTTTTCCATCATTTTTTCTATGTCATTCGATCATCTTCTTCATAAATTTTACTCAGTAAACCAATTCACTTTTACCTTGGAACTTGAACTTTTCTTGGGACTCAAAAAATTCTAGTTTGACTACTTGATCTTCGCCTTAGATCTTCTCATTGAACTTTCAAGATCGTAGATCTCATAAAAAAATTCATTTGATTCTTTTCCTCAACCATCTCATCTTAGCTTCAATTAAATTTTATCTTATCATCATTTATAATCAATATCCTATACTTGGTAAACATTGCTTTGCAACTCGGTAACTGTCTTCATTCAGTGCTTGATGTCTAAATCATTCTTGGTGCTTTGTGCTTGAATTGATCTTGGTGTTGGGTAACTATAACCAATTGACACAACTTTATATTTACTCTATACTGACTACCTATGCCTAGCTCTGTAGAGTAACTCAATGCATATGAAACTTAACTCTTTGCAGTCTCTGACTTCATCAATATTTTATACCAATTTGATAACATCAAATATATAGTAGTAAATAACTATATCTACATTAATTCATCATTGTTTGATCTATATTTTCAAACCATTTAACTTCTCCAACTTAAGATATGGTAACATAATAAAAATCACTTTAGTCAATTGCTTGACATCAATGACAAAACAATAACTGATCTAACCATTTCTGCAATCATGTAGGCTCGATATCACTCGGTCTTCATCATCTACATCATTTGATTAACAATATCCCTCTTTTGCATTAATAGAAACCACTATAATAGTGTTATAGAAATTGATGATGGAAATAATCAAATACAAATATTGACTCCCTTTGAGTTGATATAACTATTTCTGCTTTGATCTTTGATCTTCAAACTGAATCTCCCTCTTGGATAAATATTATGGTTCTGTAACATACATTCTAATATACTCCTTCATGAGTAAATTTTTGCAATTATGTTTCTCCCTCTTTCATCAATATCTCCCTTATGGATAAATGCCATCATGTCATCAATTCATTCTTCCTCTTTGACAACAATGTCAAAAATTCATACTTCTAAAAACTTGTTCCAGTAGTGGATTATACCTAACATGTACTGATAAAACATTCCATACAAAAATATTCACAACTTCAGGAAAATTCATAAAGTGTGCCATACTAACATCAATTCAAAAATAGATATTCTAAGAAAATATGAAATTAATGCAGCATGCCTCATTATTCTTTAATAGTGAATATTGGACAGAAGAAGAACCCCTAATTTACCTCTTAGATAGTCAAAAGAATCCTTAGGTAGTGGATTTATAAATATATCAGCCATTTGTTCCTGTTAGACTCATTCAAGAAATTTCATGGTTCCAAGCCTTTTCCTTCGGTCTCTGCAAATTTGATTAGGTCTCTGGCCTAAAGCCCTAAGTCTTTTTTGTGCAAAATTCATGCTAAAACCCTAAACCCTTAAGACTTTTTATGTTTCCAAGTTACTTTTTTGAGTCACTTAAGTGTTATAAACCCATGTGTTCATGTTTTTTGTCGAGCAGGGCCATGTTTTTATTTTTCCTAAGTCCTAGTGCTTTATTTCTTTCTCCAAAGTTTAAATGTCTCTACATGCCTTTTACCTTTTCCAAGTGTTGAGCAAGTCTATCTTAATCTAATGGCAGGTGCCAAGCCTCAAAAGAAAGATGATCACCCAATACTCTTTAAGGCATTGCACCTAAAGGCCACATGTACTTGGCGGGCCCTTTATCTCTTAATCTCAAAATGATAAGGAATATACTTTTTAGATTCAGAGATTCTACGCGGGCGATCGATCAAGATTCAAATGTGTGGTTGACATTGAATTTCTAGATAAATTTAAAGTCAGCATTTTTATTTAGCGATCTATCAAGGGTCGTGGATGCAGTTTTGATCTTATGGCGTGTATGTAATCTCCAGACAAACTCAAGCGTTAAATTTTTATTCAGCGACTTAGAGACATGAATAAATGAATTACTTTGGGTTGAATGCAAGTTATGAGTCAAGTTCAAGTGTGAGTCAGATATGTTGGTTGACGCATTACCTCAAACACCAAGATGAAGGTAGTTAACCATTGATTCATTGTGCCCAAGTGACATCTGGCAATTTGTGAGGTCATGGTCTTGAGTTTTCAAAGGGTGATTAAAAGGACATCAAGTTGGAAGAAGATCTAAAACCAGGGTTATCCCTTGATCACAAAGATGTAGCTTTTTATTGTTCAAGGCATTGCGCCATCTTGACACATGGTGCTTGTCAGATTTGGGGCCCATTTGAAGTCAATTAATGATTGGTTAAGTTTCTGAAGATCTAATGTTCGACACTATGGCTCAAAGACAAAGATGAAGGTAATTAATGTTCAAGGCATTGTGCCTGATGAACATGTGTCCCAAGTGGGTCTGATTAGCAACAAGGTAATAAAGGTACATGAATGTCGAGTTTTCAAAGATCTAATGGTCGGTGTGAATCCTTAAAGAAAAGATGATAGATAGATAGATATTTTTCAAGGCATCACACCCGTGTGACACATGTCCTTCCAGTTAAGTGGGACCTGTAGTTTGGTGATCATGTTTAAACTTAATATGCAGTCAAGTTTTCAAAGATCTGACTGTGGGCATAAATCCTTGAAGCAGAGATGCAGTCAGATTAATCATCGAGGCATTGCGCCTAGCGGTCACGTGTCCTTAAAACATTTGTGGGACCTGTAGTTTCATGGTCAAGGGTAGGATAAAGGTCGGATAAGTTTAAAAGGATCTGACGGTGGGCATAAATCCTTAAGGTAAATATGATTGGAAGATAGTCTTTGAGCCATTTCTCCTACATGACACCTGGAAAGATCTAATATGATCTTGTTTCTTGGATGACTTAAAGAGGATCTACGATCATGTTTTAAAGACAGAAAAGGTTCAAATCTAGGCCATTTATGTTGATTTTTGCACCTCCTATGACTATTTTAACCGCTTTTCAAATTTCCAATTTTGTTTCTCATGGTTTTAAAGCAGTGAAATGTGTCATTTTATCATAGAGCATTTAATGAACCAATTTGATCTTCTAGGTTTGATCTGAATAGTTGTTGGATGTTGTATGAAGAAGAGTCTGGTGATTATGATTGTATTTATGAATAGATTATATTTTTAGTTTTTTTTATTGACTTGTTTATTATTTTTAACCCTTATTCATCTTTCTTTGTCTTTGCCATCAATGAGGTGTCTTTTCTAGAATTGTATAAATGCAAATCAAATATGTTTTTCAAGTATCATGAGCTTCTCAAAAGAAGATAGTTGGCTTTTTGCAGTTCTAAAAGGGAAAAGTATTCCTGAGATAATTAATGAAGACTAAACATTCCATCTATTATTCCTTTAACAGGGCTGAATTCTTAAGTTTCCCAGGTGGATGGCGGCTAAATTAGATTTCTCAACAGACTGGATCATAGGAATGTTTCAACTTGCTAATGATAGAGTTTCTTGGTTGTTGAGATGAATTAAATTATTTTGTCATGTAGTGTTTTAATTGAGCCCTAACCCTAAATGATCTGAAGCTTGTTGCAGTCCTTGGCCTATAAAAGGACTTCCAAGATCATTTAGTAAAAGCTGGGAAAATTTTGGGCAAGTAACATAAGGCATAGAATTGTTAACTGTTTCGAGTGAATCTAGAGAGTATTATCATAGAATAGAAATTTGCAGGTCTTTTTCATTTATTGAAGTGGCATGTGTTTTGAAACATTTTGAAATTGAAGATTGGATTCTTTATACTTAATATAGTATTTCAGATTTAACTCTCTCCTTGGTGCTTACCTTTTGAGTTGTGAATCTTATGATTCATTGCATGGGACTTATCTGTGTACATGTCATTAGTCCTTAGTTTTGATCAAGGATCAAATCAAATAATACTTTGGATATGACATAAGTTCTTTGGGTTTGTCTAAAAAAGGATTTTATAAGAAGTGTTTGATCTGATTTATTTATATTTATGGTTTTGAGTCCTTGAAAATAGTTAGTTTTCTCTGTGTTGTATTTGAACTAAAAACATTTCCCAATGGATAAAGCACCGATTAGTAATTAGTATTTTTGACATTGATACATATAGGAATAGGTTTGGCTATATTCTTCCCTTTCAAAAAACATCAATACCATTTCAGTCCCTTTTGAGCTCCATGATTGTTTGTTGTGTTTCTTGCATGGTAGTGAAGAGTCACTGAATGAGTGGTTATCATTTCAAACTTTCTTACCATTTATTTGTTGTTAAAATCGAGAGTATGTATTATAAAGAGTAAATTTTTTTCTAGATTAGGTGTACCCGCTTTGGTTTTGCAGAGCCAGAAGTGCAGAGGGAAGTCTTGTCCCTATAGTTGGTCCAATTATCTTACAGAGCTTTCACACTATGAGTTAACCATTCCTAATATAAGTCTTAATATATATTGGTTTCTTTTCATATTGTAATAGTTTTAAACACCAACAAAATGGTGACTCTATTGGGGAGGCCATTAAAGTTATAGATTCATGGTTTTCAAAGTGATATTCCTCATGTTTATAAGAGTGAGTCTATTTTTATTGTCTTTCATTGCAAAATGTCTGAAATTCCTAGCTTTGAAAGTAATACAAATACTATCTCACATGTGGTGAGTGGTAACTCAGAGTTCTCCGATTTGCACCAGTATGCATGTTTGAAGAAAGACTACAAAGAAGAGGTGGACTTGTAGTGAAGAGGAAATCGATGTTTGGAATCCTATGACTATGAGCATAGTCAATAGAGGGATCAATAAGAGACCCTATATTGGGGGTGTGTTGTAAGGTTCTGATTTAAAGAAGGTTGGAGTTGGGAAAAATATCTCGACTATTTTTGTTTTCCTCTGCAAAGAGGTGGCAGCTCTACCAAGTTTTGAAAGTGATTTGCAGGTGACTTCAAATCAAATAGTTTTCAGTAGATTCATCATATTCTAGGTATTTTATTTTCATTGGATAAATTATTTTGTTTCATGAAAATTAGTTATAAATGTTTCCCTATTAAGTGGTCAGCACTAATTAAGAGAGAAAAGAGAAGCAGTTTGCAACTTATCCTGCCCACTAAGATGTCTCAGCAATATAGAAATAAGTTGTATGGATCTATAAATTTTAATGGTATCCCTGGGTACCCAAATATTGTTTTATCAGAGGTCAGGGACTACTTGCCTAAGTTCACTGGCATGGGTGAGAAATCAGATGAGACACATCTAGAGGAGTATTTTCATTTGATGCAATACTATGACATTAGACATGAGGATGTATAGAAGAAATATTTTGTCCAGTCTCTAGTTGAAGATGCTAGGGATTGGGTTAATGCACTACCTCATAATTCAATAGTTTCTCTGAATGAACTAGTGGATTGTTTCAAGAGGTAGTATGGTGACATAGAGGACAGTGGTGATTCTGATGCATCTAGTTCTAAAGAACTTATGCTAGATTTGGATGTTGATGAGGAACAAATGTTTTAGGAACAAGTTATTTTTCTTCTATAAAGATGAATGAAAAGAAAAATGCGAGAATCTGCACTTTTGTTTTACAAAACATTTTTTTCTCAATAAGGGTTTGTGAGACTTATTTTTGTCCTCAAGAGTGAGTTTGGGTTAATTTGTTTTTTGAACTTTTGTTTCCTAATTCAATTTGTTGGCCAACATTCTTGTGGGCAGACTCTATTGATTACACCAAGAAGTGGTTAATGGATATTGAAGACCCTAAATCTAAGGATGTAGAACATAAGGTGGATCAAATCACCCAAAGGAATTTCATATTGATTTTAAGGAGGAAGGTAGGAAGGATAAAGGATGAATCAACAATTGAATTTTATATAAAAAATTCCAATGCATATGATGAGTTTCCTAAGGATGTGGAGATTACCTTGTTTACATATGTTGATTTATTTTTGGATCTTTTCTCTCATGAGTCAATTAATTTGCCAGCTTCCGAAAGGGAAAATATGTTAGGCATACCAGGAGGTGGATAGAATCAATTCAAATGGTTGTATCTAATGCTAACTATACTTATGTTGATAATGAAGATAATGAACATCAAGATTTTGAAGATGAACTTATAGTTGACAGTGTTCCTGTTGAGACTATAGTTTTTTCTTCTTTTTAGCATAATGATGCAGATGTCTTATCTCAGTCTAAGGAGAATGTATTCCAAGAGAAAAAAGGATAATTATGATGAGGATGTAATTTTTTGTCATGATCCTTTTGATGACAGTGACAATAATCCTGAAATTTCAAACCAAAATTTTGATATTGAAGATCTTAAATTTGAGGTTTCACATGAGATTGTACCTAGTAGTGATGTTATTGAGAATGAGGGAAACCAAGATGATAGAGATGTTTCTAGTATGGATGCTATGTTTTCTGATCATGAAAATAATGACCCTTCTCAATATAAGACATAAGATGTGTTTAGTCAGCAGGTTGATATTGATTTGATAAATGAAGATGTTGATTGTGAGTGTGTATCAGGGGTGAGTGTAAATGAAGATAGTGGTTCACTTGATAGTGAACAAGTCTCAGAGTTGTTGTCTTATGAATATCTCAGATTTTTTAGGGAAGGATAACTCTAGATCCCTACACCCTACACACATTGAGTTTGACAAGTAATGTATATCATATGGTCAGGATTTAGATACATATATTTTTTATTCTCCTTGTACTTCTATCTCACTAGGCTATAGAAAGATTGAATATGGCCTTTTATATGTTGAGAGAATCAGTATTTTTTTAGATTAAAAAGATGAAGAGACTCCAGATATGATGTTGAGTACTGATTGGGATAGTTGTGTTGATCATGAATCCTTTTCTGATTCTAGGTCATTCACTGAGCCATTTCATGATGAACTTTCAGTTACTCAACATATGCTATTATATGATGAATGTGTTGATATGTGTCCTCCCTCCAATAGACATAATAGTGGTTTGTATAAATATGATAGTTTGCAAAATAATTCTTTAGAGAATTCTGATATGGATATACAAACTACTGACAATATCCAGAATGATAATTCTTTTGAGAAGAAGAATATGGATCATGACATGGAGTTTCCATGTTTTGGTAATAATGGTGTTGAATATTGTTCTTATTCTATTCCTGATTTATCTCCTCTTACAAGAGGTCAAAATGATTTGTAGATGATCCCTGGTGTTTATGATGAGCCTAACTTTGATTTTTCTCAGATGGTTGTCTCCTATCCTTTGGAGAGTGGGCTAGGTCATGTCCCAAGTGATGAGTGTCCTCAATGTTTGCATGAAATTCAAAATGAGAGTGTTTCCTTTGATATGCAAACAATTGATGCAAATAGATCCAATGATGACTCTAGCTACATGGAAAAGTATGAGTTCTTTTATCAGCTGGATGGTGTTTCCCCAAGATGTGGCATTGAGCTAGAAAATGATGAGTGTTGCATTTCTTATGATTTCTCTTTGTCTGATGAATGCAACATCCATGTGCCACATGTTTTACAGTTTCAAGAATTTTCTGATTTCCATCTGACCTCTAATGATGAATATGCTGATATTTTTTTCTGATGAGAAAATGGTACCTGATAATATATCATATCAGACAGATAAAGGTGGTTGTTTCAGTTTGTTTCCACAACAAGGAGCAGAACAAATTGTTTATGATAGAGGAAAGATGGATTAGAAAATTGACCATCAAGACTGATTTGACTCCTTCAGATTAGTAAATAAGTGGTAGAATTAGGTTCTTTTCTGCTACAAGTATGTATATATTTCTTCCTTGTTTTCCTGTTTAAGGTTTCCTATTTTTTAGGTGATCTTCTTATCCCATAAATCTTGAATCTTTTTCATGCCTGCAAGAGGCATACATCCCTAGACATAGCCATTGTTATACCCATTCAAAACATTTCATGGTTCCAAGCCTTTTCCTCAGGTCTCTGCAAATTTAATTAGGTCTCTGGCCTAAAGCCCTAAGTCTTTCTTATGAAAAAATCATGCTAAAAACCTAAACCCTCAAGAATTGTTATGTTTCCAAGTTACTTTTTTGAGTTACTTAAGTGTTATAAGCCCATGTGTTCATGTTGTCATCGAGTTGGGCCATGTTTTTACTTTCCCTAAGTCCTAGTGCTTTATTTCTTTATCCTAATTTTAAATGTCTCCGCTTGTCTTTTACCTTTCCCAAGTGTTGAGAAAGTCTATCTTAATCTAACGGTGGGCACTAAGCCTCAAAGGAAAGATGATCACCCCATAATCTTTAAGGCTTTGCGCCTAAAGGCCACATGTACTTGGCAGGCCCTTTATCTCTTAATCTCGGAATGATAAGGAATATTATTTTAGATTCAAAGATTATGCGTAGGCCATTGATCAAGATTTATATGTGTGGTTGGCATTGAATCACTAGATAAAGTTAAAGTCATCATTTTCATTCAATGATCTAGTGAGGGTCATGGATGCAGTTTTGATCCTGTAGCGTGCGTATAATCTCCAGATAAAATCAAGGCTTAAATTTTTATTCAGAGACTTAGAGACATCAAGAAATGAATTACTCAGGGTTAAAGGTGGGTTATGAGTCAAGTTCAAGTGTGAGTTAGATCTGATGGTCGACGCATAACCTCAAACACCAAGATGAAGGTAGTTAACCATTGAGTCATTGCACCCAAGTGACATCTAGAAATTTGTGACATCGTGGTCCTAGGTTTTAAAAGGGTGATTAAAAGGAAAACAAGTTGGAAGAAGATCTACGACTGACATTCTCCCTTGATCACAAATATGAAGCTTTTTATTGTTCAAGGAATTGCATCATCTCAATGCGTGGCACTTGTCAAATTTGGGGCCCATTTGAAATCAATTAATGAGTGGTCAAGTTACAAAAGATCTAATGGTTGGTGCTATGGCTCAAAGAGAAAGATGAAGGTAATTAATGTTCAAGGCATTGCATGTGATGAACATGTGTCCCAAGTTGGTCCGATTAGTAACAAGGTAATAAAGGTAAAGGACTATCAATTTTTAAAAGAACTAACAGTCAGTGTGAAGCCTTAAAGCAAAGATGATAGATAGATAGTCTTCAAAGCATTGTGCCTGTGTGCCATGTGTCCTTCCAGTTAAGTGGGACCTATAGTTTTTTTATAAGGGGCAAATTTAATTTTCAATTGAATTTTAAAAGATCTGATAGTGGTTGTAAATCCTTGAAGCATAGATGTAGTCAGATTAATCATCGAGGCATTGCGCCTGGCAGGCATGTGTCCTTAACAAGTTTGTGGGACCTTCAGTTTTGAGGCAGAGGGTAGGATAAGGTTTAGATAAGTTTGAAAGGATCTAACGGTGGGTGTAAAGCCTAGTAAAGGTAAAGATGATAAGAATATAGTCTTTGAGCCATTGCGCATGTTTGACACCTGGCAGGATCTGATCTGAGTTTGTTTCCTAGATGACTTAAAGATGATCTACGACTGTGTTTGAAAGACAAGAAAGGTTCAAATCTAGGTCATTGATGCTGACTTCTGCACCTCCTGTGACCATTTTAACCACTTTTCAAATTTTCAATTTTGTTTCTCAAGGTTTTTAAGCTTTGAAATGTGTCATTTTATCATAGAGTATTTATGAAGCAATTTGATCTTCTAGGTTTGATCTTAATAGTTGTTGGATGTTGTATGAAGAAGAGTCTAGTTATTATGAATGCATTTATGAAGAGATTATCTTTTTAGGATTTCTGATTGACTTTTTATTAGTTTTAACCATTATTCATCTTTCTCTATCTTTTTCATCAATGAGGTGTCTTTTCCAGAATTGTATAAGTGCGGATCAAATATGTTTTTGAGTATCCTGAGATTCTCGAAAGAAGATAGTTGGATTTCTGCAGTTCTAAAAGGGTAAATTATTCCTTAGATAATTAATCCAGACTAAACATTTCATCTATTATTCCTTTAAAAGGGCTGAATTTTGTAGTTTCCCAGGTGGATGGCAGATAAATTAGATTTCTCAATAGACTAGATCATAGGAATGTTTTAACTTGCTAATGATAGAGATTCTTGGTTATTGAGATGAATTAATTTATTTTTTCATGTAGTATTTTAATTAAGCCCTATCCATAAATGATCTAAAGCTTGTTGTGGTCCTTAGCCTATAAAAGGACTTCCAAGATCATTTAGTGAAAGCTGGGAAAAAACTAGGGAAGTAACATAAGGCATAGAATTGTTTAATATCTCCAGTGGGTATAGCAGATGTATATCTAGAGAGTATTATCATAGAAAATAAAGTTGTAGGTCTTTTTCATTTATTGAATTGGCATGTGTTTTGAAATATTTTGAAATTGAAGACTAGATTCTTTGTACTTAATACAGTATTTCAGATTTAAGTCTCTCCTTGGTGCTTTCCTTTTGAGTTGTGAATCTTTTGATTCATTGCATGGAATTTATTTGTGTACATGTCATTAGTCCTTAGTTTTGATCTAGGATCAAATAAAAAAATGCTTTGGATATGAGATAAATTCTTTGGGTTTGTCTACAAAAAGGATTTTATAAGAAGTGTTGGATTTTCAATTTATTTGTATTTATGCTTTTGATTCCTTGACAATAGTTAGTTTTCACTGTCTTGTATTTTAACTAAAAACATTACCTAATGGATAAAGCACTGATTGGTAATTAGTATTTTCTACATTGATACATATCTGAATAGGTTTGGATATAGTCTTCCCTTTCAAGAAACATCAATACCATTTCAGTCCCTTTTGAGTTCTATGGTTGTTGGTTGTGTTTCCTGCATGGTATTGAAGAGGCACTGAATGAGTGGTTATCATTTCAAACATTCTTACCATTTATCTATTGTTAAAATCCAAAGTAAAAGTATTATAAAGAGTAAATTTTTTCTGGATTAGGTGTACCCGCCTTGGTTTTGCAGAGCTAGAAGTGTAGAGGGAAGTCTTGTCCCTATATTTGGTCCATTTATCTTACAGAGCTTTCATACTTGGAGTTAACCAATCCTAATTTTAGTCTTAAGATATATTGGTTTATTTTCATAGCATAACATTTTTAAACACCAACAGTTCCTTTGAATTGACATACTCCAATCTCACATTCTTCTCTTGTACTTGTTCTCTCGAGTAGTGATACTTGATAGAAATGTGCTTGGTCTTTGAATGCATAACCGGGTTCTCTGATATGTTAATAGAACTTGTATTGTCACAGAAAATAGCGAATGGATCTATGATATCCTCTTTCATACCTTCAATTAATTATTTAATCCATATAATATTTGCACAATTCATAGCAGTAACAACATATTTTTCCTCAGCAGTAGACTGTGAAATGCAACTCTGATTTTTTCTTAGCCATGTGACCAAACTTTCACCTAGAAAGAATGCGCCTCCACTAGTACTTTTTCTATCATCAATATTACCATCCCAATCTACATCAGTGTAGACTTACATATTAAAATTACCTCCTTTCTTGTACAATAATCAAAAATCTTGAATTCCTTTAAGATATCTCAAATTTCCTTTTACTGTAGACATATGTGTTTCCTTAGGATTAGAATAAAATCTTGCAACAACCCCAAAAACATGTGCTATATCAGGTCTGCTATGAACAACATACTGCAACTTATGAATCATGAATCATTAAAGAGTATTATCCACATCTTGTGTCTCATCTTCTTTTGACAATTTACATCTAGTAACCATAGGTGTACCAACATGCTTGGAATCTTCCATACCAAAAGTTTTAGGGGTCTCTTTAACATACTTAGGTTGTGAAATATAGATACCTTTAGTAACTTGATATATTTGTAGACCTAGAAAGAATTTAATCTCTCCAATCATTGACATTTCAAACTCTTTTCTCATTTCATTAGAAAATCCTTTACATAAGATATCATTTCCTCCAAAAATAATATCATCAACAAAATTTTCAGAAATCAAAACTCTATTGTCACTATCACATTTCAAGTAAACATTATTGTTATCACTTGTTCTCTAAAATCATATTTTTATTAGATAAGAGTGTAATCTCTCATACCATTCTCGGGGTGCTTGCTTCAAACCATGTAAAGCTTTATGTAACTTTCATACCTTGTTATTGTTTGTGTTCTCAATGAATCCTTCAAGTTGCTCTATGTATACTTCCTCTTCAAGTATCCCATTTAGAAATGCAGAATTACATCCATTTGATATACTTTGAATCTTTTTTAAGCAGCATAGGCCAAAATTATTCTGACTCCTTCCAATACAAAAACATGTGCAAAAGTCTCTCCATAGTCTATACCTTCTTCTTGTGCATAACCTTTGCAAACCAATCTAGCTTTATTTCTGATAAATTCTCCATACTCATTCAACTTACTTCTGAAAATCCATTTAGTACCAATACATTTTTGTCTTGAGGCCTAGTTACTAATGTCCATGTTTTATTCTTTTCTATTTGGTCAACCTCTTCTTTCATTGCTTTCATCCATTCTTCACTATCTAGTACATCATTCACTTTCTTCTGCTCAAATGAAGATATCAAACATGTATTGTCTCTTACCTTTCTTCTATTCATCACTCTAGTATCTTTATTTCCAATAATCTTGCTCGGGGAATGGTTCTTCCTCACATACTTTTCCAAAATATGCTCGGTAGGTCTCGATTCTTCATCCTCAACACTCGGTTGTGGTATTCCTTGATCAGCTTCCTCCTCGGTAGGTTCTCTCGGTAAGGTATGAGGAGCATCAAGTTGAACATATACAAACTTATCATAGTCTCTAGGTTCCTTCTTGCTCTTTTCATCATTCCTTTCTACAAATTCATCAATTCTTATATTTGCACTTTCCACCATTTTGTTAGTAACTTTGTTCAAACATTTGTAGGCTCTAATCCTTGTAGATATCTTAAGAATATTCCTTCTTCTCCTTTTGAATCAAACTTACCTCTAAAAATTTCCTCTTTAGCCTTTTGAACATGTAGATCTCCATCATAGGTCAAAATAAAGTTATCCCAGATTTTTTTCACAGTAGTTCATCCATCAAGTTCATCATATTCTTGCTCGATAAGTGTAGAAGCAATCTCAATCATAACTTGTGTGTGTTCTTGTTTCTATCTTTGCTCACTAATTGTCAAAGGTGAAGTATGAAACAAACCTCTGTGGGAATTATGACCCACAATAAAATTATACCCTTCTGAAGTACGCTCAGTTAAGAACATATCATGTTAAATATTACAAACACATCGATAAATGTAACCCTATTAGGGGATTTCCCTCATATTGGTTAAGATCTTCACCCTGTTAGGAGTGGCCTTACTATAGGTCTTCAAACACTATTTTTGGAATGTCACCTACTTCTAGGATTTACAAAAGAGATGGTTAAATCTACTCGGTTAAGAGATTTCTCTGTTACAAATGATAATAAGCAACAGTATAAACTTTGATCTGTAAACATAGAAACTACCTTTGCTTTGGTCAAATCCTTTATGATTAATTGAATACTGGCATCACATACTTCATTTGTCTCTGCTACCAGACTGTAGATTTTTCAATCTATTTTTATCTGTTCTGCTTGGTAAATGTTGTTCTTCAGCTTCTTCTCCTCCTCATTTCAATTCACCAACATCTCTCTATTTCATGATTTCTCATCACGTATATAGACAAAATTTTACCTCTTAATATCCTTCATTAGGTTTTCCATCATTTGTGCTATGTCATTTGATCGTCTTCTTCATAAACCTTTACTCAGTTTAAACCAATTGACTTTTACCTCAGAACTTGAACTTTTCTTGGAACTCAAATAATTCAGCTTTAACTGCTTGATCTTCACCTTAGATCTTCTCATTGAATTTTCATGATCATAGATCTCATAACAAACTTCATTTATTTATTTTCCTCATCTATCTCATCATAGCTTCATATTAAATTTGATCTTATCATCATTTATAATTAATATCTTATACTCAGTAAACTTTTCTTTGCAACTCGGTAACTATCTTCATTCACTCCTCAGTGTCTAAGTCATTATCAATGCTCTATGCTTGACTTTCTCTTAGTTCTTGGTAACTGTAACCAACTAACACAACTTTATATTTACTCTATACTCTCTGACTCTGTCTAGCTCGGTAGAGTAACTCAATGCATATGAAATTTAACTCTTTGCAATCTCTGACTTCCTCAATCTATTATACCAATTTGATAATAGAAAATCTATATTAGAAAATAACTATATCAACATTACTTCATCATTTTCTGATCTATAGTTGTCACCCATTTAACTTCTCCAAATTAAAATATCATAACATAATAAAAATCACTTTAGTCAATTGCTTGACATCAATGAAAAAATAATAACTAATCTAACCATTTCTATAATCATGTAGGCTTGGTATCACTCGGTCTTCATCATCTGCATAAGTTGATTAATAGAAACCCCCATCAGCAAGACTCATGCCAACAAAGCCTTATCTTTTAGTTCTCTTCCCATCAACTATCGAGGAGATCTCTATTGATGAACCTCATCGGTGTAACAATCACTGTCAGGCCACATTGAAAAAATCCTTTTGATGTCTCAAGTTATTATAAATAATACCATCGGAAAGACCTCCTCTGATGGACCTCATTAATGATCATTTTGACAAGACCCAAAGATTTCTTGTCAAAATCATTGTATGTCAGTGTTATCCGGGTGTCTTTCGGAAAGAGTTACCCCGATGTCGCCCATCAAGGTAACTCACTCCATCAGAGCACATCAAATGTCTACCTCCAATCTTTGATAAAGAATCCATCGACAAGAATATTTTTGATGAAACTACCTGTGCTTGGATTTTCCCATTGACTTCAGTAAGACATCTAACATGTTGTGCCGAAATATAATTTTGAAACCTGATGGAAAAATTGATTGGAATTTTGGGGAAACCATGGACCTACTACCCCAAAATTGGGCCTTAGACTACATATAAAACCTACATGCCAATTTTGGAGAGACCTGAGGTATGTCACACCAAAATATGTGTCCTATAGCATTTAACTGATTTAGATCCTCAAGCTTTGATCAGCTGGAACAAGGTGAAAGAAAAAAAACCTGAGGATCTAATTGTGGGATGAAAAGGTCAAAATTTTGGTGACTTTAGGGGAACATGCCTGCTATGTACAAAAGATCAGTAGCCTGGAAATCCAATGGGTATGGAATCATCTCTGAAAACAAATAAATCTACTTACTATATGTACAATCTTATCTTCCTCTAAAATAAAATCTTACGATGAAACCCATTTATTGGGATTTGGAGAATCTCCCCATCTAGCCTAGATAGATGAAAAGTGTTGGCATCTTTACAACTATTTATAACATATTGGCCACTCCACATGGAATCTAATTTGGAGTGTCTTCCTAGTTTAGCTCTTTCTACATCCCATTTAAGAAAAAGGTCGCCATATTTGAAGACTTTATGAGTAGTATTCTTGTCAAAAATTCTCTTGACCTATTGTTGATGTATCTCAAGTGTATGCATAGCTTATTGTCTTATTTCTTCTAGTTCCATTACCTTGTCCATTATGAATCTCATTGCATTATTTTCATCTATCTCCAACTGATGAGATAACTTAAGGGAGGGAAAATCAAGTGAAAGAGGAAGCATTTATTCTCTCTCATATACTAGCATGAAAGGTGAGTTTCATATGGCTCTCTTGGGTGTAATTTTTCAGCCCATAAGGTTGTCCTTAATTTGGTGTGCCAAACCCTTTGATTATATTCAGTCATTCTCTTGATGATCTTGAAGAGATTTTTGTTGGAATATTCAGCCAGACCATTCCCTTGGGGATAAAAATTTGAATAAATCTTCAAAAAATATTCCATGTTCAACTACCCAAGAGATGATATGAGCTCCAACAAAATACTTGGCATTATCTGATATAATGGTTGAAAGAGGTTGTAATTCCATCAAAGAACTAAACCACTTAAGCCTATGTGACATCCTTCAAGGTTACTACCTTTGTCCATCTTGTGAATTAATTTGTGGTTGCCAAAATCCATTTGTGACCAGAACTAGAAAGAGGTTTGATTGAACCAATTAAATCCAAACCCCATTGTGCAAAAGTTTTGTCTAATTGAATAGGATGAATAGGAAGGGAAACCAATATTTTTTTCCTGAGAAGAAGACACAATTATTACATTTCTCACCCAGTGGTGATAATCTTTGAATAATATTAGCCAATAGTAACCAGCCCGCATTATCTTCATAGTTGTGACTCTTGCTAAGAAATGGCCACCTGAAGGTCCATCATGAAACTCCTCTAATAGTCTTCTGATCTTATTTGTGTAGATGAATCTTAGAAGGACTCCATTGGAATATTTTATTAATATTATACTATCTACCAAGGCATATGGAATATACCGTAATCTAAATAGTCTCCTTTTAGAGTTATTTAGGCCTTTTGGATATCTTCCTTCTACCAAGAAAGTAGTCCTATCACACACTAGTCATTCTAATTTTCATACCCAACTGGTTGTTCATCTTGTAAAATAAGGGTAGCCTCTTTAGGTGTCTCAAAAGATGAGACCATTTGTTCACATAGGTCTTTGTCTCTCACAAGCTTGGTGATCTTCATTTCAATTCATACTCCATGAATTTGGTGATCCATCCAACTCTTTTCTGACTAGTATACTTATTTAAAAGGACATCCTTTACACTTGCATGTGGAACCAAGATTTGTTTCTTGTTGTTATATAGTAGATGTGTAAACTTTTTGAGAGCTCTTATGACAAAAAAACCTACCTTTCCACATAGTTGTATCTACCTTCATATTCTTTAAGCCCATCACTAAAGAAAGCAATGGGTCACTCCAAACTTTCATAATTTAGCTGTGTTAGAATAGCTAATATGTTAGATTCTCCTCCAAGAGTATATAGAGGATAAAATCTATGTGAAAATTAGGATTGACAAGACTAGGAGAAGATGAAATTTCTATTTTAACCTCCTCAAAAAAGTTCTTACCTTCCTTGGTCTGTTTGAATGCTATGTTCCCTTTTAGCCTACTTGTAAGAGGTTTAACCACAAAGGTTATGAATGAACCTTCTTACAAAATTGATTCTACCAAGGAAATTTTGTAGTCCTTTCTTGTGACTAGGAAGAGGAAGAGAAATAATAGCCTCCACTCTCTCTAGATCTATAGTCAAATCATCCTTTGATACAATATGTCCTAAAAAATTCCTTGATTAGTAGCAAACCCACATTTTCATGGATTTAAAGACACACCATATTCTCTGCATTTGATGAATACTTGCCTCAAATGATCAAAATGATATGTTTCATGCTTGGAGTAGATAGTTATATCGTCAAGATATATGAGAAAAACCATGCAAATACACCTTTAAAGGTCATTTCCATTTCCTTTTGGAATGTAGCCCCTGCATTAGTTAGCCAAAATGGAATGTTCCAATAAACATAGGTGCCTCATTTAGTGGTAAATGTTTTCTTGTATTGGCCTGATTCCTGAACTAAGATTTGGTTATTTAACCTAAATAACCATCTAGAAAAGAAAATTATTTTGAACCATGAACTTTAGACAAAATCTGATCCATGAAAGGAAGGGGATGATGATCTTTAAGAGAAGCCTTATTTATATCTCTAAAGTCCACACACAACCTAATTTATCCATTCTTCTTCCTCGTAGTCCAACAATATTAGCTACCCAAGAAGAGTGCTTCATAGGAAATATTATATTAGCTTCTATGAGTTAGGCCAATTATTTTCTCATTAAGGGCTCAATCCTAGGATTAATTGGTCTTTTTATCTAATTGGTATTGCATCAACATTTAATTCTATGGTATGTTGAGACAAGCTTGGTTCAAAACCCTTCAAGTCCTCATATGTCTGAGAAATAACATCAATGAATTCTTGACCTAATAAAATGAAAGATTCATTTTCAACATTAGAACATACCTTTCCTAAATTAAGAGTCTTTCCATCAACAAAGGTAATAGATCTGTAATCATCCTTCTTTGCAGCTAGGTTCAGACCTTTGTTCCTAGCTTGATCATCATATTTGAAGATACCCTCCTAAAGGTGACTAAACATTTAGGTAATATAATCTCCATATTGACTATGTAGCTTGGACAGATTTTCAGTAGAGAACTTTGCTTCATTTTGTATAAAATTGATAATCTGCAAATCATATTAAAAAAAATTCCAATTGTACAATTTTCTGGGACAACAGGCCTTACAAAAAGTTTGATATATTGTTCCTTCATGTTCACAATGTGCTCTGGTATGTCATAATGAGCACCAACTATTGCAATTATATCAATATGTTTGTTATGATTTCTAGGAATACTATAAATGTTGAAAGCTCGAAAGCCCTCAAGTAGATCCCAAACTCCTTGTTTGTATGATTTGATGAGTTTTTTCTTTGTGACATTCTGATTTCTAATTTTATTAACAACCAACTCACTATCTCCAAAGACTTGTAAATATTAAACACCTTTTTTTGTGAAATTTGGAGACCTTGGATCAAGGCATCATACTTGGCTAAATTGAAGTCTATATGAAAAAATTATTTCTCCAACTTTTGAGAAACCCACACTACACCAACACCTAAACCATTCTTATTCCTTGATCCATCAAAGAACATGCT
This sequence comes from Thuja plicata, assembly GCA_018584345.1. NCBI lineage: Eukaryota > Viridiplantae > Streptophyta > Pinopsida > Cupressales > Cupressaceae > Thuja > Thuja plicata. The sequence goes on from MU227760.1 coordinate 3,721,667, forward strand.
CCGCAATCCATTAGTATCTTCTTTTTCTTTCATGAGATTGGGAATAAGAGCATCCTCTATATGTATGAAATAAGTTCCAAGGATTGTTCCTATAGCCTTTGGTACTGGATAGAATTAGAAAGCATTAGCACACTCATCCAAAAGATAATCCATAACCTCTTTTGAGAGAGTAGAAGATTCATGGACTAAGCACTCCTCTTCTTCCTCATGGAGTGTAAAATTCATGTTTATTGGGCTAGGTTTATAAGGCTCTATATGACTGAGAGAAAATGAATCTAATTTTATTGTAAAATTTTGTTCCATATCTATTTTTGAAGAACATGTAGGACCAATCAGATGCAATATAGCCACCTATCTTAGCAGTGAAGTCCCTTGAAAGGAAAATGGCAAAGTATGCAAGGAGGTCAATGACTGATATGTCTTGGATGACAGTGCAACTAGGGCATGCATGCAAGGCCAATTTGATATCTTTTAATACTCCCACTATTTGGATAAAAGTACCATCCAATTGAACAACCCCTTTAGCCACTGGCTCATAACTAATGCTTAGAAGATCAACTACCTTCTTTGGATAACTGAGCTACTAGCTCCAAATTCTATCATATAATTGTGAACTAATTTTTCTCCAATAATCAAAGAGAGATGAAAAGGGGAAGGTCTTTCCTTCTTACTTGTATTTTCTTCCTTTATAGGTTTCATAAGATTTGTTGCTCCATTCTTTGTAGTTGGTCCCTTTTGACTATTTATAGTCCTCTACTCCTCTTACAATAATTCCAATTGTGGTGGAATTGAGAGGGAATCCCACATATTAATAGATATGTCATTCTTTTTCATTTGTTCTACAACATTCAAAGGAATGATTTCTAATTTGGTAGTACCTTTTGTACCAATAGGGTCTGATTTTTTTATTGGAACATCCTGAGGCTCATGAGGCTTCTTGTTATTCTGATAAGTATTGTAATTTTGTACCTGGGGAGTAGCATCATATTATATCATTTTTATTATAACAGGTGTAGCTACCTATGAAGTTAAATCTTGGTTAGATGGATAAGGTAAAACACTCTCTGTTGCTCTTCTTTTTCTCCTAGTGTTATGAGCTATACCATCATTGTTGTCATGATTGACATCAAAGTACTCTTCTTGTTGCCAATTCATAAGAGTACAGTCCCCTTGGTGTTGGGATTGGAATCCAATATTGGATTGATTAGCATCATATTGTTTCCCTATTGTTGTTGGTTCCTCTTGTGTGGTTAAAGCTTGATAAGATTATTCCCTTTAGAAATTACATTGTTCACAAGAAAGAGTGCAAGTAGCACACCACACTTTCCCTAGAGAAAGATTTTTTTGAGTAGGAACATGAGTCCTTGTTGTATTTGTATTTGAGGGGGAAACACTATTCATAAACCTATTTTGGCTCCATGAACCTTGTCATTGATTCGGTGGCCTATTGAATGAAAAGTTTTTAGTATAAGACTAGTAAGGCATATTACCTTGAGCTTGTTGTCTCTCTAGAGTCACCACTTTGTTCCCAATACCCTGCATTTGATGACTAACATCTTGCTTCATGTTTTACAATCCAATATATAAGCCTTATATCTTCTTTACTATATTTTCTATCATAAATTCAAGTTTATTATTTGAAGATGTAGAATCTAATGGGAAAGCAATAAGAGGCTGACTTGCAGTCATAGTAGGAATAAGAGACATCATAGGTGTATGTCTAGGTGCTTCTGGAAACAAAGGCATTGGATGCCTTGAAGCTAAGTTCCCTCCTTGGATTAGGAAATTCTCTACTCTTCTAGCCATATGATATGCAACTGGTAAAGTTTCTCCACCCATTGTCTGCAGTGTGGTAGAAATAGCACTGTTAAAAGCTCTAAGATAATGCAAGAAGGCATTACCAAGAGAATGCTTTACTAAAGCAGGTATTATATCCCATGTATTTTGGAATCTATAGTTGAAATTTGTCATGAACTCATGGGGTGCTCTATTAATTGTAATTAGCTTCTCTAAAAGTGATAGGAGATCACTTTTATCTTCAAAATACTTGCATAGTCTTTCTCCTAATTCATCCCAATCATGGATATAATTATGTGGAAATCCTTTGTACCACTACAAGGATTTTCCATTCAATGATTAAGCTAAAATTCTAACAACATCATCATCATTTGTAACACCATGTATATTGCAGATATTTGAAACTTCTTGAATGTGTTCTATTATGGAAATGGAAGTTTCACTAGTGAAATCTCATAAAATTTTAAGTGCAAACATTGGTATATTATTCCTTTTGGTTAATATGAGAGGACTACCACTATTAAAGGTAGCAAAAAATTGATTTCTAGGGGAAACCATATGACATTATGGTCTATCCAATTGAGTCGATTGTATCCTAGGTTGTGTTCTTATCATAGAAGGAGTAGAAAAAGATCTAGATGGTATGTGTTGCTTCTGAACTTCTAACTAGTGATAGAGAAAGTCTATCTCTTCTTCTAGAACTTCAAAATGGGATTTGAACAAATTGAAAATTACCTCTAGAAGACGCCCTTGTATGTATTCTAGGCATAAATTGTGGAAATCTGGTCTGTGAATCGAGATATAGAAATGGAGTCACCAAGTACTTGAGTTTGATCATCTTTAAGGCTTTAATGATAAGATAAGTACTATCTCCTTAGCATATAAGTTGAAATCCTTTATTTGATACCAACAAACCAGTAGGCTTCTTTTTTAAGCTTGAATGTAGTCCCACCAGGCATGCCAAAAAAATGTTAACACAAAATTTTGCACCCTTGTCTAAATGGGGATTAACGACCTAGACAACCTTCTGAAACATAGAAACAACCTCCAAGTGTGGGACTTGAAAAGTGAGGTTGAGTCTCCAGAGAAGGTCAACTTTATTACAATCAAGGTACACCTAGACTACTACTTTGAGGGAAAGGGAGAAGGAAATCTTGAAAGGGAAATGAGGTGATACACAAGATTGAATGTTGACTTAGTCCTTCTAATAATTTCACTTAACTTCAATAGGATTCACAAAACTACACTACTCTATGTATTTATCAACCTTGGCACAAAAAATAAAAGTCAAGAATTAATACAATCAAACAATGAAAACATAAATTCACTTAACAATATTAATTGAATGAGATTGAAATAATCATATCATTTTGTATATGATGAAATACATCCAAATAATAAGGAAGAAGGACTACACAAGCTTATTTGGGTCAAAACTAGGTAAAATAATAGTAACCTCTATTGAATAGGGAAATATATTTATATATAGAATTCTGTAAAAGACCCAAACCCTGACCAAGGTCGAGTTATAGAAGAAGAAGAAAACCAAAATAAATATGATCTCAACAAGTATATCGAACACCTAGAAGTGACAAAAAGAAGGAACATAAATGTCCCTGCAATAAATATGGACTCAAATGTCCTCCATGTCCCATCCTATAGTATTGTATAGAACTAATCATTTAGCCATCTGCAACCATAAATGAACATGAGGTGGTGGGGAGAAATGTATTGAGACCATAGGGATAGTAATGATGTCATTTGAAAGACTAGATAACATGTGGATACGTTCCTTATCATTGAAAGCCTCCCCGATATCATCCTCTATTTTTTTGTCTCTCAAATGATGCTCTCCTTATCAGCAAGAGCTTCCCTAATGAGCTCACCCTCTCTTTAGCATTGTTGATGATCACTTTTTCCATCAGGGAAAGTCCTCCCCATAGCCAACCATATCTGTTGAGTGGGTCAATCTATGGTAAAAAGAAAACAAACATTGGGGAAGCCCTCAAAAAGTCCTTCCAACAAACCCTACATCCATTTTCATTTCAAGGTGCTATCGGGCAAATAAAATATGCATCTTGCTAGTGCTAAATATCTTGAACTTTTAGTGAGAACTACCATCGGTGAGACCCTTGACAATAATGTTTTTGAGCTTCCGCCAGAAAACCCATCGGTAAAATTTTCACCAATGGAATCTGTCGAAGAGGCTAAAACTATCAGAACACATAAAAAAACCTTCATTGATGCCCCAATGAAACCCCTGTCAGCAAGACTATTTTCAATGAAGCTTTGTATTTTGGTTCTCTACCCCTCAACTATCGAGGGGACCTCCATCGATGATCCTCATCGATGTAACAATCACTATCAGGCCACATTGAAAAAACGCTTATGATGCCCCAAGTTATATTGATAAGACCATCAACAAGACCTCCACTGAAGAACCTCATGAGTGATCATTTAAGAAAGACCCAAAGATGTCTTGCCGAAATGATCATATGTCATTATCCAAATGTCTGTGGGCAAGAGTTACACCGATGTTGCCCATCAAGGTAACTTACTCCATTGGAATGCTTCAAATGTCTACCTCCAATCATTCATAAAGCATCTGTCGGCAAGACTCTTACCATTGAAACTACCTACACTTGGTCTTTTCCCATCGACTTCAACAAGACATCTGACATGTTGTTTTGAAATCTACATAAAAAACCCGATGAACAAACTGATTGGAATTTTAGGAAACCACAAACTTGCTACCCTAAAATATAGCCTTAGACTATGTAGAGCACCTGCGGGAAATAAGAGGTTTGTCACATTGAAATCTCTATCCTATAGCATTTAATTGATTCAGCTCCTCAAATAATGTTCAACTAGAACAAGGTGAAAGAGAATGACCTAAGGATTTGATGGTGGGATGAAAAGGTCAAAAATTACTTTAAATTCAAATAACCTAATTGGGCTTAGGTTTGGTAAATTTACAAGATAATAATAAGGCTATTTAATAGGCTTGGTTAACAAGGTCGGGTCTTGAGAGATTCATTTGCTTCCATTTCCCTCCCTTTTCATGTGTTTTGTTCTTCAGAAAAAATTTCTCAACTTTGTCATCATCAGGTTTACACATCATCATGTGGGTATTTGTAAAATTACCACCATAATTTCACACGTTGTTTGAGCTTTCTAACCATAAAAAATTTTCAATTTTTGGACAACATTACCATACTAAAGTTTAATTTTCTTTACCTGTGTCTTCATAGTTTTCAAAGACATGTATACCATTTTCTTAATAAATTTTTATCTACTTGACCAAATTCTAAAATAATAACATATTATTGTTGTAGAGTTGATTCTATACACTAATAAAAAAACATTTACTTTTTCAATTATTTTGATGCAAGTTATGTCCAACGCACGAATAAACACCTTCTTTTCAAGATGTGTCGACTTCAAAAAATCATAAAAAAATAAATACTCAATCAAAAATTACAAAAATATACACAAGTTCTAGCTCTCACTCTTACTTATAATTATACCAAAGGGTTTTTCAAAATACTAAATATAACTATATCCTTCTTCGTGTGCACGCCAGACACTATTTTATGTTAATATGAAAAAATTAGGAACATATGTTTGTGTGCAATGGATGTTGGTTTACCCTACTAAAGATGGTCTACTGAGAGGGGGCTAAATCAACAATTATTGAAACTCAACACTTTAAAACTAAACCTTTGATTCAACTCGGTAACTCAAATAACAATAACCGAAACGTGTAAACACTTCACAAACTTGATAAACAACATATATCACAAGAAAATAACATCCACAATTATCAAGCATCACATGTAACACCATATTTAATGAGGAAACCCAATTTGGGAAAAACCTTCGTGGGAATTTTCACCCACAAAAAGAAATACTCTTCTGAAGTATGCTTGGTTAAGAGCCAATCTGGTTAAAGATTATAATACACATTTGTTAGATGTGACCATGTTAGGGGATTTACCTCAGACCTATTAAGATATTCACCCTGTTATGAGTGGCCTGGTTAGAGGTCTTAAACATTCATCCTACAATGTTACCTTTCTCAAGGATTTACAAAAAGACTTGTTAGGTCTACTCGGTTAAGAGATTTTATGTTACAAAGATTAATAAGCAACAATGTACTTAATTGATCTGTGATTCTACAACTATCCTTTTCTTGATCAGAGCCCTTGTGTGCTCTCTAAAACTACTAGCATGAACAACTCATTAGTCTCTTCTCTGGAGTGTTTCTCCACCTCTTTCACTACTATGCTCG
>MU227760.1:3750985-3765329 GCA_018584345.1 Thuja plicata
CCTATTCTCTTATGTTGTTCATATATAAAGGAAATAATCTTAGATATAGTTATATTGAATGATGTACTGGCACAATAATGTATTCTCTCTTGATGAAAGGATCAAAGGAAATTGTTGAGAAATGGTACGTTAGTGATTGGAATTATTAAAAATGATTAGTTATGAAGTAATGAAAGATAGTAACTTGATAGTAATGTTAATGGTTGGTTCATGTTTATAGGTTAATGAGGTACCTAGCATAATGACTACCTTATTAATACTAATCTCTTACCTAAATGTTTAGAGGAAAGTGGTACAAAGGATAATAGATATATATAAAATCAATATGATTTAATGGTATCAGTTGATAAAATGAATGATGATGTTAGATGATTAACTTATGTTTAATGAAAGAAAGAAGTTAGGGAAATTTACCTTGGTGCATTAAAATTAATGTAGATCTTTTAAGCTCATAATTAAATGGATATCTTATGCATGTAAATAGTTTAGATAATGTTGCTTTAGTAGTGACGTTAGGGAACCTATGAGGACTTAAGTTGAATAAATCTTGCATTCAAGTTGTAGAAAAGTATTTTTTTTTTATTTTAGAGATATGAAGTACAATGATGAATATTGTTCTAGTTAAACAAAAAAAAAATATTACTTGCATCATATAAATAATTTACGTATTGTCCTCTTGGGTTGCCTGGGCATTGCATCTGGTATCAGAGCCCTAGGTTTCCACACTGGGAACTCTGGGACTCATAGCTCACCTATACATAACGTTGAGTAATTTATCTTTGTCTCTTTTTGAATTTCATCTTTATGCTAGAAAAAACTTGAACCTTAGGAAATGAAGGCTGCAGTTCTTGTTCTTATGTTACATTATCTTACAAGAGTACACGTATTCCTCTATGACTGAATAATATATATAACAATTACTTTTTTTTTTGAGATCAATGTTGTGTTAAATAGATGTTTTCTAAAATAATAATGGAATGTTGAGGAATTCTTGAGACTTGTGTTTTTCGTCTTCTTGAAAGGCACTGATATCCCTAGAAATGTTAAAAGTAAAAGGATACTCAATGTTTTGCATCTTAATTATACTAGTAGATAATATTATCCCCTGATCCTACCTATAATATATTTTATTGGAAATAGTGTTCACTCTATCTTCGTATAAATGTCTAGTTGACTTCTATTGAATTGTTTTTGCGTCGTTAATGTGAAGAAAGAAATGGTTGTGGTAGTACTCGCTAAAATGGTAATAATTAAGTTACATGGCTAATAATTTGTACCTAGCCAAGAAGTGAAAAAACATTTGGTGTCGTATCTTGGTTCAAAATTTGAAAATGAATTTTTCTCTTATTTTTGACAAAAGATGAAAGAGAGTGGTAGCATAGATCATTGTATGAAAGGAGAAACTATGCAACATGAGTGAATAAGGTTGTAATAGATAGTTCAGATATAATAAAAGTTTGAATTATCTCTCTCTTTCCCCTCTCTTGTGACTTCTTGAAGTAGGAACTTGAAAGATAAGGAACAAATAATTTATTGCCATATGTATTTCTCTCTCTCTTTCTTCCCTTTTAAGAAATAAATTTTGAAAGACTAAAACTATTTACACAAGGCAATGATATCTTAGGAAGCTTTATAAATGCTCAATTAGGAAACTCTTGGGTGAAGGACCTATGTCCCCAAGGTTTTATCATAGGCTATATTTTACATTTGCATTTAGAAAGAGGAATTTTTATCCCTGTTTTGGTAAGAAGCTATATCCTTTCTACACGTGTTAAATTGCACAAAATGAGCTAAGATAACATAATGAAGAAATCCTAGGGAAGAGTATGTATAATGAAGGATTATCTATACTAACGGTGGAAGTTGTTTTTATTAAATATGTCTTGCTAGATCCCTAGTGAATTGTTAGGTCGATCCTAGATGGGTATTATGGAAGCAAACTCATGTTTTGTATACATTGTGATGGACACCATGGTAGTAATAAATCAACATTAAGTGATTGATCAACTATTAATAAGGAGTTATTGTGGTAAATAAATGTTATAGGAATATTGATATGTATGTTACTCGATTTCTACTTAGAAAGGATTTTATCTCAAAATTTTAAAGTGTATGAGGGTAATGTTACAAATAGGTAAAGGGTAGAAATTAAAGTTATGTACATTGGTTAATTTATTTAAATGTTGTGGTTATGGAGATAGTAATAGGAATCATGCACTTCTTTCTCTTTTGATGGATCTATGATCATTATGAATAAGGAATTGGAAAGAACTCTTAAGTAAATGCTATATGGAAACTGCCTGACATGCAAATTAGGGAAAAGTGCATATATAACTAGTAAGATTTAAAGAAGCGATCCCAACATAATGATTAATAAATTCAAAATTGATTAGATCTCCTCTAGGGGTGTGAATGTGTTTTTGGAAATCAAACACTACAACTATTATGAAGATGAATTAGAATATGTATATTGTAAAATTTATATGTGTCCTATGTCATTGTAATTCTACTTAAATCTTTGATGGAAAGGAATATTGTTTACTTGGTAAAAGAATTTATCTAAAATATTTCTTATAAAACTGTGCATTAATGCAAATGGTAAGTTTCGTTTATATGGATTGTTTTAATTTCATTATTGCCAAAGTAAATAATAATTGTTTGATGTATTCCCTTCATGATCACAACAAATATAAATGTTATATACCCCTCTATCTTTGATATGCATAGCTTGTAAGTGTAACACCCCAAAATTGGCATCTTGCAACTTTAACCAATTTTGTTGCATTTGTTATTCTTCTGAATCACCAAAGTCCTATTGTACTAGGCAATTTTGAGTTTTTAACTGACTCTACTCGACCTAAGTGTCAAATGCAGAAAATCCTAAATCTGTATTAATCATACACTATGTTTAATTCTTAAATATCTATTGGCTAAACAAACCTTATGATCGAATTAATTTAATTATAAAGTCCTAGTACTTTAATTAAATTAAATTCACCCTCTTTAGCTGAGACACATGAAAAAGGAATTAAACAATATTTAATTATTAAATAAATATCCTCATTTCAATAATTGAATTTAATTATTCAGATATTTGAGAAAAAGCAATTATGAGGTCATATTTATTTAATTAATTGGATATTCTTCCAAAAATCTTTCTTCTGCTCAGAATTGGAAACTTCTCTTTAATTCTGCTTTAAAGAGAGAAAAACAGATAAAACAAATAAAACAATTAAATCAAAGAAAGAAAATAGCTAAAGCAGAAAGAAAACAATTTATTGTATTCTTTTGAATAAAGCTTTCTATTTTGAGCTAGCTTTTCTATCTATTTTATTTCAAAACGGAAAGTTTCTATTCTGAATAACCTCTGAGTCTATTAAAGGACTCTCATTCTCTCATTCAAGGCCGCTGACTTCCTGACTGTTGATTACTCATTTACTTTTGCATTGTTAGAATACTAAATCATTGTCTCATTTTCTTGCTAATATCATATAGAATAACTTCCTTTTGCAATAGAATAGCTTCAATTTCTAGAATAATTGCATTTGTTATCATGACTTAGATCATCTCACATTTCTCATTTCTTAGAATAAACTTGCATTGTATTGCATTCATGGATATAAATCCTTCGTTCCTAGATTGGTCTATGGTTGTGAGACTCTCATCCTGAGAGCAATTTTGAAAACCCCGTCTGGATAGAAGGCAACAGGTCGAATCACACAGACAAATAAGATGAATAATCTCATATTAATTCTTGTGTGTACCTGGTGAAGAAGGACTATGTTGAAGTGTATGGTGAATTAACAAGGCCAAATTTACCGCATACATTTCTGGCACCCACCGTGGGGCAGAACATCTATTTCTGTCATCACATTTGAATTAATTTTGAAAATCTTGGGATCATGTTTGTACTCTGATTTTGTAGGTAAAACAACGCATTTCATCTTTGTTTTAGCGTGGAGCAAGTTCAAAAATTTCTTCTATCTTCTGTCTATTATTCTCTTAGTGTTTTTGAAGCTCTCATTTTCAACCAAATCTGACTCCACCATCGCATCTGGAGCATCGTTTTGATTCAAAACGACTGTAAACATGCCTATACTTGTCAAAAGTTGAATCTGTGGCAAAAATATTTTGCCCAAAGAGGTCGTACAACATGTTGCACAGAAATTGAGGCAGATTTCAGATTTTTCTGCATGCTGCCCGAGGCAGATTTTTGAAAAAAATCTAAATTAAAAAAAAAAAATCAAAAAATGAGATTTTTTTCACTATGTTAAATTTGATGGCCATCAAACCATCATTCCCCATGACCTTCTGTGACAGCCACAAAATCGTCAAATTTAAACTCGCAGGTTGATGACGTCAGCATGGTTTGAAAATTTTTTAGCCTTCACCATTGAGCTTTTTGAATTTGCAGTCTAACTTTAAATGATCATATCTTGCTCATTTTAGGTCCAAATTTAGTGCAATTTTTTTTTATTTTGGGTAGAATTGTCTGAAGATTTTTGGGTTTTTCTTAATTTCTAGATTTTGGTCACAAATTTATCATAAATTGCAGGTTTTCATCACTATACCTACCTAATCCTGCGTTTTGCGACTTCTAGAGACTCGTACGAGCACATACGATAACGTTTTTGAGTGAATTTTTTTTTTAAAGTGCGTTATTTTTTATCTACTTTCTGAATATGCAATCAGATTTATGATTTTCTAATTTTTTAATGCTGACAAGTTTTGGGCTTTGTTGTTCTCTAATTATCTTATTTATTATAGCCTAACAGTGGTTTGTAGGACGATGAGGTAAAGAAAAAGCCAACATAAAACTTTTAACGTGTTTATTGTAGGACATTGATATGAAGAAAGGCATTACAAAATACTAATGGGTTTATTGCAGGACGTTTGTCGAAGGCCTTACGTGTTTTCACAACTTCTTATATATGCTTTTGATAGTTAAAACACACTTCGGTTGGTGCTTAAAATGAATCATTGTCTTTGCGTGATTGAAGTGTTTTTTAGATTGTAATCCTAAGAACTACATTAACGTACCCTCTCCCCTCGCCTTTATGGATCTTGGGTGTAAGAGAAATTCATGTGATTCCTCTAGAGAGGCTACCTCCTGAGAGATTTAGCGAACCCGGTGAGAGTGGATGCCCAACCAGTAACAGGCTAAAGCCAAGCCCTTCCAAACCGGTATACAAAAAATGCTATTGTGATTAATGTCACAATAGACAGGTGTGAATTCATTGTGGAAACCAAAATCTCCTCCAGTACCCTAGTGGTGCGTTCAAGTCCTAACATCGTTAAGATGAAAGCCTTGTTTTGAACGGATTGGGAGAGCCCCCTTTATTGGGAAAATGACTTGATCACAACCACCTGAACGGATGTCCTTACTACAAACTGTTGTTCTAGTTTCCAAAAACCCTCTATCTGTTGGCGCGAAAGGTCAGAGACCGACTAAGATGCCTCACATTCTTGCAGCTTTTAGTAGAGATAACAGCCCTTTGGAAGAAATTCCTTTGGGGTCCGAAGCTTGGTATGCCTAAGAAGTGAGTGCATATGTAAGGAGGAGCCCGTGCTTCCAAGCTTCTAAGTTATCTGCTAAGAGTAAGCGTAGCTGAACTTTGGTTCAAGTGGGGATTCAACAAATACTATCCTGGCTATCCTAGGATTGTAACGTGCTTGTTCTGGTACTACAAATATTCTGCTTAATGTGTTTTGTGTGGGTGCATCATTTGAACAATCGAAACTATCATCAAAACACACAAACTGTCAATCTTGAACATGTCCAAAACAATCTGTAACTTGAACTATCTGTCAGAAAATAGCATGATTTCATCTTGGGAAACGCAAACTGGTCTTAATAGTCTGATTCTGTAAACTTTCTTTTTTCAACATTTGCATAGTTTCATGCAAAATTTCCCAATCTTTGCATCATTCGATGAGAATCTTCGCACGATACGTATTATACTATCGCACGACATTTGGCAACAGTGCCATTACTCTGTCACTTTTTATTCTATCAACTGGTGTCATTCTTCATGCAAAGAGAGCATTTCTTCACGTGGTTCAGTGAGAAACTTCACGCGACAGAGCATTTCTTCGCGCGAAAATGCAGTCTTTTGTCCAAAATAGCGAGCTTAAATTTGCCAATCAGTTATTCTTCTGTCAAATCTGGTCTCTGATATGGGTCTATTTTTCTACCATTCATCTTCACATTGTCTGAAACTAGGTTTCTTGGGTTGAGAACTACGTGATTCTTGCTTAAACTGGTCTTGTCTCATGTCTTTTGATCTCTTTTTACTTGTGTTGTCATGCCTTGTGTCACAATAGTCATCTCTTGGCTATTCTAACCTCATCTTAAACAATTTGCACCAAGGATACTTCACCTTTTGGCATGTTCTGTGCAACTACTTTGAGACAGTTTCAAGTTTGGTCCTAGTTCACATTCTTTTGTTCAAAACTTTGTCTATGACTGTCACAACTTGAAGTGGCAAAACATATCCTTCAATCAATCAAGACGAATCTATACTTTCCACACCTTTACCAGCTACATCTAGTGAGGAATCATCTCGATCTCCTTCTCTGGTACGTCAACCTTACACTAAACGGTCATTTCCTGTGGATCTTAGTCAGGTTCGAAATCCTTTATTCCAAGAAGACCCAAATTCAGAGAACACTCAATCTTTTCATACCGAGTCTTTACACCTTGAATCCTTGCATTTTGGCAAGATGGAAGATCATGACCAATCAGGTGCTGAGGCTAACAGAACTGACCTCTTTAGAACTTGGGGTAAGTCATATTCTCAAGACCCCCCTAATGATGTAGAAGTCAAAATCACTCAAGAAGAGATTGCACAAGCTCATGCTAACAAAGAATTCTGTAAAATGATTGGAATTCTACTAGCTGAGGAGAAAGAAAAATACATTCTTGAACTAGCCAATCCAGGGGCTAAGTTACCTCCCAATTATGCTATAGAAACACTTATTGAGAAAGAGGAAGAAATTGAAAATTCCCGCTTGCGCAAAGAAATGCAAACCATGCAAGAGAAACTTTCTCAACTCTTGAAAGAGAAAGACAAACCTATCACACAATTCACGATAGAAAGCATCTGTCCTTTCCCATTTGATAAAGATCTTCACATGCCTCCTTTTCCCAAAGGAGTTGAGCTTCCTAAATATGACAAATACTTGCGTACATATGACCCTCAAGACCATTTGAGAGAATTTGGTGCTCTCTCCATGGAATTCATACATGACACAACCTATCTTATGCATCTTTTCCCACATAGTTTGGGAGGATTAGCTATGGAATGGTTCTCTAGACTACCAACTGGCATCAAGACCTTTGACAAAATTGCCAATTTGTTTCTACAACATTATTCTCACAACATCCAACATCCGGTTCATATTTGAGATCTTTGCAACCTGAAACAAAATAATGGGGAATCTTTCTTGGCATTTCTCCAAAGGTGGAGACAACTCTATACACGATATTCTCGCAAGATGCCCGAATCTAAAAAGTTGGACATCTTTCTCGATAATCTTCTCCCCAACTTTGGGTATCAAGTACAGCTACAAGGTCCTCTAACCTTTGATGATATGATCAAACAAGCTGTTAGAATCGAGACATTTATGATCAAGAAAGGAGAATTGACCTTACACTAGGAAAATAAACAAGGGTCTTCCTCCTTAAGTAAAGATAAATCCAAGTTTCCCAACAAGAACCAAAATGTTGTGAGTGATGGTGTTGTAGACAACGTGACTGCTAAGCCTTCCAAGGCTGCCTTTAATCTCACTACCATGATGCAAGCGGCTAAAGCCACTCAACAGGCTGCGACAGAATCTAAACCAAGTACTTCACAATTTTCTGGACCTAAACCTTGGGCTCCTAGGCCCAAGCGTGAATTCACTCCTTTAGGAGAACCTCTTGAGGTGGTTTAAAAGACTCTTGTGGACAACCATTTACTCACTCCATTGGATAATTCATGACGTTATGATCCGCAACCAAGACCCCCTTGGTGGAATGAATCCGCTTATTGTGATTTTCACCAAAACAAAGGTCATAAAACAGGTACTTGTTTTAAACTGCGCCATAAAATCCAGGATCTCATTGATAGTGAGGTTATTGTTGTAGGGGGTCACAACAAAAATTCTGATCACCAAGCTTTCAAAGACCCATTTCCTCCTCATGGAAAAGGTGAATCGTCTAAAGGCAAAAATACTAATGCTAAGGTCAACTATACATACACCAATAACAACAATGTCATTAATATGGTTGAACTTGTTGATACTGAATATTGTAATGTCATCATTATCAAGGGAAAGGAAGATCCCTCCAAGTCTAAAACACCTTTCATTTTGTGAGGGTCTGCACCTCAGTCTTCTGAACAAGGACAATCTCAAGTTAGCGCTAATGTTGTTACTCGATCTTGTGCTAAAATCATTCTCAAAGGCCCTGAGCCTCCAATAGCTACATCAACTCAACCTTCAAACAAAGCTAAGGTTGAAACTGCTACTAAGAATCCCAAAGTGGGTTCCTCATCTAATGCTGCCAATTATAGCATTCTTGATCAATTGCAACGTACTAATGCTTAGATAACTATCTTTGAGATCCTGAAAATCTCCCCTGCTCATAGGGACATCCTGGACAAAGCCCTCACTGAGGCAAATGTCCCAAAAGATCTTGATCTCAACTGGTTTCAATCTATGGTAGGTCACTTGACCTCCTCACATTACTTGTCTTTCTCTGAGGAAGACGACCATTCTTTGAGCCACCCGCATAATAACTTGCTGCACATTGAAATCATGATTGGTCCCAAGCATGTTCATTAGTGTTCTCATAGATAATGGTGCTGGCCTAAATATTTGCTCTGCTAGTTTCCTTATTGAGTTAGGCTATGGCAAAGATTGCATTGATGCTCACAAAAAGATTACCATTAAAGCCTATGATGAGGAAGAACATAAATCTAAGGGGCTAGTTATTTTTCCTATAAGAGTTGGTCATGTTGAACGTGATGTTATCTGTCAAGTGCAAGACATTCCTTTGGAATACAACATTCTATTAGGAAGGCCATGGATCCATGAAATGTAGGCTGTCCCTTCTACATACCATTAGTGCATTAAGTTCCCATTTCAAGGGTCTGAAGTGACTATACCTGCTAATACACGCTATGATTGCAATGCTCTCATCAAATCTGCTGACATCCTTGTGCCTACCAACAGAGAATCTATTGAATTCCTTGAGGATAAATTAAAAGAAATGGAAAAGGGTTTGACACTCAAAGAAACTGATATGGGAGGATATCAGATTGGACCTGTATTATCTATTACATATTTGCCTTTGTCTCCCCGTTCTTTTGGGAGACCTTCTAAGAGCACTAAACCTTCTACGGTTCTTCCTCTGACAAAGTATGGTGGTACCTTTGTACAAGCCACAGTACCATTAGAAGAAGAAGCTGAAAACAGAGCTATCAAAGCTTGGATTTATAAAGGAGAAGACAATTCTAAAAATAATCCTCCTTATGACCTAAATCCTGAGCAATATGGAAAAGGGTTATCTATTATGCAATGTTTCAGCTACAAAGGAAATGGTCCCATAGGTGCAAATCATAAGGGATTGATTGCACCACTTGAAGCTATTGGTCGCTGAACATGTGACTCTACAGGTATAGGCTTCCCAAAACTCACATTCCAGCTAGGAATAAATAAGTTTGTACCTCAAGAAGATAAGAAACCAACACCTGAAGAAACACCTAAGACTGTGGAACTTGAAGACAGCTCTGATGAGGATACTTTTCCTTATCCTATTCCTCCAAACCTGGCAGCATTCTTTACTGAGCCAGGTAACTTTGTACCACGTGTCAGTATAGTAGACACTGTTAGTGATTCTGATTCTACCACTTCCATTGTTCCATTAACTTATGAAGAGTGGAAAGAAATATATACTCTGAATCCATGTCATCAGAGTAATTTATACATACCACCACACTTTCAAGAGCAGTTTGACCAAGAATTTTAGTCACTTCTCCTTACACAAGAAACATCTGATGTTAAAAACACTAATTAGGTACCTAGGTTACAAGATGCTCATCTAACTATAGTAGAAGTTCTAGGTAAAACTCATCCAAAATTGGGACAAAGGGTTGATTTCACCCACGTTCTTGATATGAGACCTAATGATGAAATGGACTACCATGAATATGAGTTTGACAGCTTGTCATATGCCACTTCTGACAGAGATATAGATATAGCTAATGCATATGAAAACCTTCTCAAAGTAGGTGAACGCTCTAGTGTAGGGTCGCATGAGTCTGACTCCCTAGGTGTTAACATGTCATCTACTAGGGTCGCTAGGAATCAAAGGAATTCGACTATACCTCTGGATGAGATAAATTTGGGTCATGACTTGCTTGTCCATGCCTTTGATGATTATACCATGAACACACTTGAACCCGTCACTCCTCTTTCACTTCACCATCCCGAGCTTATAGACTGGAACTCTACCTCCCTGTCTAGTGAAGTCCTTATGTTCCAGAATGATTATAGTCTTGCTTGTTACCTACACGCTATCAAACCTATAACATCTCCTACTAGAAAAGCAAGTGTCAACATGACTGAAGCTGACATCAAGTATCTTAGTCACAAAATCAAAAGAAGAAAAAATAGGCGCTTTGATGGTGAAAACCACATTGTGGCAGTATCAGAACCTAAAACAGTCAAAATAAAAGACATATCCAAGGGTGAAAACGTCTCCGAGGTGCCCAAGGATGAGATACTTGATGCACTTCCAAGTCATTTTCAAGAGAGATCATCTACGCTTATTGATCCAACTCAACCTATCAATTTGGGTATAGAGGTAGAACCTCAGATTATTCACTTGGCATAATCACTATCAGAGGCAGAAAGAGAGGAATTCACTACATTCTTCAAAAGCAAAAAGATTAACTTCTCATGGAAATATTCAGACATGCCTAGGTTAGACCCTAATCTAATCATGCACCATTTGTCCATTACACCAGGTGTCAAGCCTGTCAAGTAGAAACTCCGCAAAATGCATCCATACGTAGCTCTACTTGTCAAAGCTGAATTGGAGAAATTGCTTAAGGCAGTGTTTATCCAAGTAATTGATTATGCAGAGTGGATCTCTAATATTGTTCCAGTATCAAAACATGATAAATCTATAAGAGTCTACACAGACTTCAGAGACCTGAATTTGGCATGTCTTAAGGATGATTTTCCATTGCCTAATATTGATATGATCGTAGATATGACAGCTAGGTATGAAATGTACTCACTAATGGATGGTTTCTCTGGCTACAACCAGATAAAAATTGCGCTAGAGGACCAAGAGAAAACAGCTTTCACATGTGCTTGGGGCACCTTCTGTTGGAATGTCATAACCTTTGGACTCAAAAATACAGGTGCTACATATCAGAGAGCTATTACCACCATATTTCATGACATGATGCATAAAACAATGGAAGATTATGTGGATGACACTTTGGTTAAGAGCATGCATCGAAAGAAACATCTTGCCAATCTAGGTCCTATACTAGATCGTATGGAACAATTTAGTCTTAGACTCAATCCTAAGAAATGCGCATTTGGCATAACATCTGGAAAATTTCTTGGATATATCATGTCTGCTAAAGGTATTGAAGTAGACCCTGCAAAATTACAAGCTATTATGGAAATGCTGCCAATGAAGAACATCAGACAAATGAGAGGACTTCAAGGCTGACTGCAGTCTATCCAGCATTTCATCTCTCAATTGGCGGACAAGTCCCAACCTTTTACCAAGACTTTGCACAAGGGTGTGACCTATCAGTGGACTAAAGAATGTGATGAAGGGTTCACAAAAATCAAACAGTATCTTGCAAACCCACCAATCTTGATGCCTCCCATTCATGGGAAGCCACTTATACTTTACATATCTGCTACGGATACATCATTGGGTATCTTATTGGCTCAAGAATATCAGCACAACAAAGAGAGGGCTATCTATTAAATTAGTAGAACTCTAGTCTCATATGAAATGAAATATTCTTCTATAGAGAAGGCTTGCCTTGCAGTGGTGTTTTCTTCACAAAAATTGTGGCACTATATGTTGGCTCATACTACACGTCTAATTGCTAAAATTGATCCTCTAAAATATTTACTCAGTAAAGCTACCCTTATAGGTAGATTGGCTAAATGGGTCATGCTCCTCAGCAAATTTGATATTCAATATGTAGAAAGAAAATCCATTAAGGGACAGGAAATAGCAGATCAGTTGGCAAAAGCACCTTTAGTTGATCATCAACCATTGCATATTGAATTTCCAGATGAGTCCATATTACTTCTCACACATCGCTCATGGGCTATGTTCTTTGATGGTTCATTTACCCAACAAGGGTCAGGTGCTATGATACTATTCATTACACCTCAAAGGTACTCATTACCAAAAGCATACAAGATGTTGTTTCCTTGTACAAAAAACATTGTTGAGTACGAAGCCCTTATCAATGGCATGAAGATCGCTCTAGAATGGAGAGTAGACGAACTAAATGTTCTTGGGGATTCATAGCTAGTCATCAACTAAGTCAATGATATCTATCAAACAAGGGATGCCAATTTGGTACCCTGTAAATGGTTAGTTGATGGTCTCAAATAGTATTTTACTCATATCACATTTCAACAAGTTCGAAGGGCAGATAACAAAGCAGCAGATGCCATCACTACTCTTGCCTCTATGCTACAACTGCCTAAAAATGATTTCAGACATGAATTCCTAGTGGAGATGTTACGCTACCTAGCCTATGACTCTCCTGACTCCCAGATGATTTGTTCTATCATAGGACATGACTTATCCCGCTACCATCACATCTTCTCCTACCTACATGACCAGATTATTCCAGAAACTTACTCTCAAAATGAGAAACATCACCTAATCCGCAGTGCTTCACAGTTTGTCATCATCGCTAATGACTTGTATAGACGTGGTCTAGATGGTACCCTCCTTAGGTGTTTAGAACCCAATGAGTCCAAACGAGCGTTAGTAGGGGTGCATGAAGGCATCTGTGGGTCACACTCTAACGGCCTGACATTGGCCCGTAAACTTATTAGAGCTGGTTACTACTGGCCAGATATGGAAAAAGAAGCAACACAGTTTGCTAAGTCCTACAAACAATGTCAATTACATGGAAACCTGATTCATGATCCAGCCAAGGAGCTTATTCCATTCATTACTTTCTGGCCATTTTAGCAATGGACCTTAAATTTGGTGGGTCAGATTTACCCCTCCTCCTCCAATGGACATAAGTTCATAATCACAGCTACAGATTATTTTACTAAGTGGGTGGACACAGTCCCTCTCACCGTTGCCAATGGAAAAATAGTAGCTATGTTTATCCTCAACTACATCATCTGCAGGCATGGTGTACCCTCAGCCATTATCACGGATAATGGAGCACAATTCAAAAATAAGGATATGACAGAGCTCTGCTCTAAATTTAAAATTACTCAACACTGGTCTTCCATCTATTATCCTCAAGGTAATGGACACGCGGAAGCTTCCAACAAAACAATCCTTAAGATCCTGCATCGCACAGTGCATAAATCTGGATGAGATTGGCATCTCTGGACCAATCCAACTCTTTGGGCATATAGGACAAGGATAAGAACACCAACAGGGGCTACCCCTTATGCGTTGGTTTATGGAGCAGATGTTGTGCTACCTATTGAGATCGAGATTCCTTCTCTGTGAGTCTCTTTGAAAGGCCTCATTACTGATGAAGACACTAGAATATCTCGGCTACAAGAGCTAGAATTATTTGATGAACGTCGATAAGTATCATTCGATCACCTTAGAGCATACCAGAAAAGAATGTCCAGAAGATATAACAAAAAGGTTAGACCAACAGACTTCCAAGTGGGTGACCTCGTTCTGAGGGAGAACCCTAAGAATCAACAACATCGGATCCAGAAAGGAAAGTTTGAACCTAATTGGCTCGGTCTATATATTGTTACTGTAGTGTTTGGGTCTAGTACCTATCAACTCTGTACTACTGAAGGAGAACAACTCAAAGAGCCCATCAACGCTCTTCATCTGAAGTGGTTCTACAGCTGAGACATCTTTAGTATGCTCATGTACATACTAAAGTCCTAAAAAAATGCTAAAAATCTGAAAAATTCCTGAAAAAATGATCATCTTAGTGAAAACCTAGCGATAGGCACTTTGATGTATGTTGGTTAACAGTTTGTCCTCTCTTAAGATTTTTAATCTTTGACTCTCTATACCACAAGGTGAGAAAACAAAAGGATGTCCACCAACAAATGGGTCAGTGTATGTCTTCTATCACTGCCCTCTGAA
>MU227760.1:3805711-3822482 GCA_018584345.1 Thuja plicata
GTGTGTGTGTGTGATTAAAACGACAATATTCCCTATTTCTGTCACATATATTGCAATAATTATAGTGGATAATGTAGCATTCATAAGCCTCTAATGAACTATAGAAATCACCACAAGGAAATCGGGAAAACAAGTTATGCATCGCAAGGAAATCATGAAAATAAGTTATGCACACGCATTAGAAGAGAATAGACAGAAACCCTCGACACCCAGAAATGATTACACTTAAAGTTTTTGACAGATAAATGATTAAGCCTTAGAAATAAGTCAGCCAAATGATTCAAACTACAAATACACTATATTAAAAAGAAATATAACATCTTTTCAGATTAAATCGACAATGTTGCGTAATTTTGTCACATATTTTGTAATAATTACATAAAAACCAGTTATGCACATGCATTGAACAATAAGCAACTAGTGAAATCATTGTTACTTGAGATTGGAGCCTCACCTAAAGCAAAGAAGATGCACAGAGATGACCGTCGTGAGCCGAGAGGAGGCGCAGAGAGAATAAAAGGTGACAAAATGGCAAAAAAAGACTCTACATGGTTTTAGGGTATTCAATGTGCAATTAATGGGTAACCCAATGTCGGTTACATGGCACCGCTTGGATAGTAGTGGTGTCAATGTGATTTGTTATGGATCATTGACATGTTAGAATAACATGTTCACACAAAAAATTCAAGTGTTAGGGTGATTAAAAGGGGTCATCGATAGGTTATAATAACATGTTCGCACAAACAATTCAAGTGTTAGGGTGATTAAATGGGGTCATCGGCAGGTTAGAAAAACATGTTGACACAAATAATTAAAGTGTTAGAGTGATTATTTTATATTCATCCCTAAACGGATCAATGTCAAAAACATATTGGTCATGGGTGTAATAGCGATCAGTTATTGGGTCTAAACCGATTATATTTTAAACATTTTATTGTTGCATATTGGGGGGGGGGGGGGGGGGGGGGGGGGNGGGTACTGGGTGCCATTGTTGAAATGACACTTTTACCAATTTGCACTCGACGATCTCTACAGAGAGATCGACCAATACCCAAAAGATGAAACCTTAGATTTAAGCTCTCGACTCCTACGCAAAACACACCAAAAAAATTAACGAAATTTGCTTTACGGTTTAGGAGTTCTAGGTGCACGAAGTTAGCCTGGGTGGCTACTGGGTCCTTTCCCCTAGTATATATATCTCAAGTACATCTATATAAATAAATTACAAAATCTTAATTGGAGCTACGTTTATTAATCTTAACAAAATGATATTAATTGGAGCATTTATATAAATAAATTGGAAGATATAAATTGCAATTATCTACATTTATTAATCTAAAATAGTTGATATTCATAGACTTCATCATGATTCTTTTAGTTTTGATTTCATTTTTTTTCATTTCTTTAAGAAGTTATGACTATTAAAAACTATTTGCTTTTGCAAGGAACAAATCACAAAATTGTTAATTTGAAATTGAGTCAAAGGTTGATATAAGAAACAACTAAAGTCAATTGTTTATCGGCCTACTAAAAGGTAACACTCTTAAGTCTTTATATTCATGTACGCTTGTTGATGCTCTAGTATCCCTTTTATAAATTCAATCTTCAAAATGAAAGTGATCATTTATATTTGAAGCCTTTTTTTTTTTTTTTTGTGAGTGGCTACTGTTTGAATAATTCTAAATATAATCTACAAAACTACAACCAATATCTTGAAGATATTTATAACTGTATTTATTAATCTAATATAACATGTATTTGAAGGTTTCATTTCATTTTTCCATTTCTTTAACCAATTATGACTACCAAAATCATTTTGCTTTTGCAAAGAAAAAAATGGTAAATTGTTAATTGGAAATTGAGACAAAGGCTCTTATAAGGAACAAATAAAGTCAATTTTCAATCAACACACTAAAAGGTAAGGATCTTTATTCAATTTTCCTTTCATTATTACCGCTATTATCCAAAAGAGATTACAATCTATAAAACTTTACTTGCATGTGAAATTAAAGTTCTATTAATTGAAAAAATATGAGAAGTTGTTGTCTTTGAGATCTATTTATGATGAGCTTACATTATAGTGTTTTTAATTGCATATGCAATTAAAGTTCTGTTAAAATCTGTTACGAAAGGAGTATGCGAGACAATTTTTTAGATCTCTAGCTTTCACCGTTATATTGTATCATTTTAGATCAGTGTGCATTTCAATTTGAGACATTCAACAGATAAATTTTGAGAGAGTCTATAACAATTTTTAACTAAATTTACTAATATAAAATAGTTGTTACTCAGACACTTCATCATGGTGTTTTTTGTTTCTATTTCATTTATTTAAGCAATTATGACTACTAAAAACTATTTTCTTTTGCAAGGAACAAATGATTAGGAAATTGAGTCAAACGCTGATATAAAAAACAACTAAAGTCAATTGTATACCAGCCTACTGAAAGGTAACACTCTTAAGCCTTTATATTAATTTGTTCTTGTTGATGCTCTAGTATCCCTTTCATAAATTCAATCTTCAAAATGAAAGTATATATATATATATATATATATATATATATATATATATATATATATATATATATATATACTCAAAGCTATTTATATATGTTTAAAAGAGAGTGGCTACTCTTGGAATAATTCTAACTATAATATGATCTAAGGGAACCAAACCCAATATCTTGAAGAGTTTTTTAACTCTCTTTATTAATCTAAAATAGCACGTATTTGCAGACTTCATCATGTTTCCTTTAGGTTTGATTTCATTTTCCCATTTCTTTAACAATTTATGACTACCAAAGTCTATTCTATTTAGCATGGAACAAATTGGTAAATTGTTAATTAAAAAAGTGTGACAAAGGCTCACATAAGGAACAAATAAATTCAATTGTCAATTGACACAATAAAAGGTAAGGCCCTTCTTCCATTTTCCCTTCCATTATTACAAGTATTCTCCTAAAAACATTAGAATCTATAAAACATTAGAAAAAAGTGTGCATTCTGCTTTCATGTTTTCTAAATGCAATGATCTCTACATTATTATTGCTTTCTTCTCTAAAATTACATAAAATAATGTGATAGTATAGAAATATCAAATACGAACAATAGTATGTCAAAAAATAGATGGATAGGAACAGATATCAAATTAATTATTCTTTTTGAGATTTTATGGTAACAATATCAAGATTTTGTTGTATAGGATAAAAATACATCATGATAACAAAGAAACTTACTAGTAATAGACTAAGCATATTTCTGTTCATTTACTAATAAGGAGAAGCTATTTCCTATTGTGTAGTGCAAAAATTGCATTCTTTTAAACAACACAAACTCAAAAGAAAAATTTAAGATATCAGAACCAAAAATTGTAGATGTAGAAAAATACAAAATCACAACATGATCTCTCATTTACAACATAGATTATGAATTGTGGAAAAAGGTCCATATAGAATAAACACATTTAAATACAATGTTGGAGATTGCTTATGCAACTCATTAGAGCTTTAATTGTCCAAACGTTATACATCAATTCAACTATGAGAAGTGTAGTGCCTCGCCAAGGAACCCTCACAACATAGGGTCAAATATGCACTATTTTCTTTTTTTGAAACATGCAAGTAGCACCGTGAACATAAGTGCATCATCAGTACATTGCATGAACAAATAAGGAAACATACAATGATCATCAAACAATCATGCACAAGTGTAAGTATTACAAGCCCTCCCAAGGGTTCCATGACAACCCGACAACACACTTGGAATAGAGTACACACATTCACAAGATTTCCCAACGAGGACTTAGACAATGTCCAACAAATCTAAAGAGGCAAAGCTGGTTATAACTCACGAAAACCCAAAAGGGAAGACTAAACCATCCTCTGAAACCAACCAAACAAAGGTTAATTTTAATACCAACAAAAGGTGTTCATATGGTAATTAAGTATACATGTTTATTTCCTTCTAACAACAAGGACATCAAAAGAACCATCATACCATAGACCTCGACCAGAAATAACCTTAGGAAATTACAGGGATATAATAATACAAGAAACTAGGCAGAGACACCGAGAGAAGGAAAATACACTGATATGCGTAAACGCTAGTTGAGCACACAAATATTGATCTAAAGACTGGAAAAATTCTAAGATAGAAAAGTATCATACTAGAGGGGTGGAGACACCACTCTATAGGTGGAGACGTCGATCAATGTAAATGCCAGTGCATGCACAAAAGCTAATATGCAACTCTCCACTAAAACTTAGAAAAATGAAGGCAAAACACCTAAGCTGACACCAACGTACAACTAATAAACACCTAGCCCAACACCAGGTAGTACCGGATATACATGATTGAGGCTATACTCAATACAATCAATAAAAAGGAAATAGATCTAATCTACTGAAAATATCAGTGTAAAGCACAATCATTGAAATGTAAATGCAAAGAGATAGAATGAGCACATCATATTTGGTACACTGTTGCATCATCCTAAAGAGTAAGAACCCTTATTAGATGCATGTTTTTAGCCCCAATTTAGTATGTATGGGTTCCCACATTAATTTCATGTTCTTCTAGCACTTATGCATCCTTCATATCAATATTATTTATTCAAAACTTGAGAATGGCTCTAACTTCTATGCATGATTTTCCATTTTTCATCCAATCACATAATTCATTTTCCACCTAGGTCATTTGCATGCATTTTCAGATATCAGGATTTGCCTTGATTTCCTGACACTCCACTGAATCCCAGACAAAATTTAGCATGTTGGGACTAGGTCAAACTAAGTCAACCTTATCCTAGACAAGGTCGAACCAAATCAACCTTGTCCTTGGGCATTGAATTTAAGTGGGCTCTGAGCCCAATGCAAGGGTGTTTCTCCTGGGTACTTAATTTAGGTTGGCCTATGAAATCTAGGCCCCGAAATGTGTATAAAAGGAGACCTCTCCCTCTCATTTTCACATCCATGATACATAAATTACATACCTACAATTAATGATCAAGAGATATCCATGTGCAAGCTATCATTCATCCATTGTGCATTCAAGAGGTTCAAGTGTGAGGAAACCATCAAGCATTTCAAGTCTTCTTCTTCTCTTTCTTCCTCAATCCAACATTGTGGTGAACTACAACATTCCTCTTTCAAGGATTTGGTTTCATGATTTCCCATTTGGTTTTTTATAGATTCCAAGCTATTATATCAACACTTATGATCATCTCCAAAGAGGCATTGAATCATTGAGTTATAAGGTGATTTATCTTTCAGATCTATCCTTCATTTCATCTTTCCTTATACAATTTCAATTTCATTTCCAGGTTGACTCCTATACAAGGGCTTGACCAAGGAAAACCCCTTTCCACAACATTTTCCCCTTCTTTTGTATGCAATAATAGGTTTTTGAATATTTGGATCTGGATTTTGGGTCTTACAAAACAAGTAGCAAGTCCTTTGCAGATTCCATCATATTCGGAGTCTCCAAGACAAGGATGACTTTTCTGGACAAGGTCAAACTTGTTTGACATAGTCCTTTGGATCTGAGGTTTTCACAGTTAGAATTTATAGGTATTAGAGTACTAGATCCAAAACCATGCCTGATTTTGACAGCTTTGAGATAGTCAAAACCAAATCTGAAGTTCATTCCTTTTCTCCTAGCTTCAAGCTAAGTTCATTCCTGCTCTTTTCATCTTGCATTTAATTTTACATATTAGATCTACATTGATTTTATCATTTACATCACATAATCATACTCTATTCCATAAGGAATACCCAAATCCCCATTTACCTAGTTCTTACATTAGCATCCCTTTATCCTTTTTGGGTTGGGCTAATCAAATTGGTTTAGGGGTGGGTTTGTATTCCAGTGCATAGTATGATTTGGTGAGTGATCCATATCCTAGAATTTATCACCATTTTATATTGTACAACTTCCATAGTAGATGTAGTCCACTATTTGTACACTGGTCCCCAACAATGGCTAGTCATGCCACCCAACCACGTGGATCCCTCGGGCCTACCCTAGCGTGCTCGCAAAGGTAGTCAATTGGCCCAAACAAGGAAACATGCATACCGAGGAATGAAATTATACACTCATTTCAATCAATGAAGATAATAAATAACACATGGAGAACACTCAATATGTAGACCAACATCCAAATAACAATACAACACAACCACAGTACACAAGGGTATTACTCACTACTACCAGACCTAGACCTAAGAGTACTAATCATAGGGAGTATCCATACTCGTATCATGGGTCAATAAATGACATATGAGGACTCAAGTACCATCTACCACCCGCATGGGTCACGCATGAAAAATGGTTATTCAATGGTTTCCACTACCCACATGGGTCAATATCTGACATCGGGGGTTTCCAATTAATCTTGTTTAGTGTTTATACCCAATTTATTTTGTTATGTTATCACTTTTTAAGAACTCCTATATGTGTCTGATATGCCCACTTATGGGATAGGACACACAATAGGACATACTCCCCATAACTATTCAATGCACCAAATCCTAAAAATCAACTTCACAACGAAGGAGGTAAGAAAAATAAGGGTCGTCTACTCGGTCTACACCGAAGATGGGAACAACAAGCTTTTCCACTTGGTTCATACCAAGGACATGGCTCACAATGACTTGTCTACTCGGTCTACATAAAAAATAAATATAAAATACATTGTCTACCTGATCTACACCAAAGACATAGTTAAAAAATGTATCAACAAGAAATTAAGCAACGCAGGAGGCAATAAAACTCTCAAAATACTCAAGGCATGAAACTGAGTAGACACACACACAAAGTGAACATATCAAGTTTCTCGATTGGACACTTTTACAAGAGTATAAATTCTCATGAAATTCATCACACATATCATTTGAACATGAGGAAGACTCAAAAAAAACCCCAAAAGCATCAAAATCCCAAATTTTAGCAATAACCGACTAAATGTAAAAATCATCAATTTAGAGCTAAATGGGTGAGTTTGGATCACGATAATAATTAATAAGAATGTCCTCAATACATTATGATTTCGTTACCCTACCATGTAGTCACAGGATACAACCAAGGAAAACATTTTAAAATTTCCTAACATGGGGATAAACAAAATTGGGGTTCACGCAAATTGATGCGCCCATGAAAACACCCAAAAATGAAACTTGAAATCTCAGGATGAAATTAAAACCCATTGTCCCTTAAGGTCTCACTAACCAAAAAATAAAATAAAATATTAAATCCGACTTTGTGGGATAAAATGGATAGCCTAACAATGATAAATTACCATTGTCAAAAAATCTAAAAACATACAAGCCGAGTCGAACATCAAATTTAATCACAAAAGAATGGAAAACATAGATAGATATACATCATGTTATTGCATTACAAATAAGAAACAAATGAAAATACTGAGAAATGGATAAAATACAGAAATCCCTACCTCTCAAATAGGCGAAAAACCAGAATGAAGAAATAAAATTGGATGCTCAGTGTACGTGGATGAAACTCTCAAAAAACTATATAAATCCCGCCACAATTCCAACGATCCAATGTCCACAAAAATTAAACACACGAGCTACTCCCAACGAAAAAAATTTGAATTTCTCCACAAAGAGTTGAAGCAAATTCACAAACTCACCAAAAAATGAAAAAAGTAAATAAAAACTCCCCTTTCAAAAACATAAAGACTTTTTTTTTTTTTTTTTTATACCAAAAAGGAATTTTCCCCAAATTAAATAAATCATAAACCACTTAAAATCCCAAAAGGCCAAAGGAAATAATTAATTAAATTGAATTCTAATAACAGGACTATGCCAAAATTGGTGATTAATTGATCAGTATTTAAATAATATCAATTAGCTTATACTATGATTTAATATAACTAAGACTAACGGACTACCTAATGCACAAATAGATATTTGGTAACACATTATAAAATGCAATCCAAGCTCTTTCCTACATGGTAGTTGGAAGGCAATAATGTAAATCAGATACACTGATCCACCCAGGAAAGATATTGGCTTAGTATGCAAACAACCAATGTGACTATCTACTATAACCAATGTTGGGGATAAGACACGCTCAAACTTGAAGCTTGAGTGAAGATGATGATTGGTATATTTTCACTAAAACAAGCACACATCAAGTGCAGTTTCTCGCATTATAAATAGTCAAAGCACATACATGTAATAATCAAGTATGCCTAATGGAACAATGACGCTCTAGTGACATAATCATTCTTTATGTATTAGAATGTCATGACACTGGTCATTCCATATAAAATCCTCAATGTACATCGTAATAAATAAATTATTTTAATTAAAGTATTAAATAATCATTTACAACAATATGAGCATATATAAATGAAAATCCCCAAAGCAGATAACCATCGACATAAAGGCACAATAACATAGGAAATTAGTACTAATCATCATGGTAACATAATCTAATGTCATCGAATACAAAAGACACCAGATATCCTCATAAAGAATCATGACACATCCTAGTATAATCATCATGCAGATATGATCAAAATGGTAAGCAACAATATAATCTAACATCTACATCAACAATGATACTGGTAAAACCAAACTAATGTATTGTAATCAAATGCATCACATAGTGAAAATATCTAATCACATCATACGAATAGTCACAGAATGAGAAAAGAGTCTAACTCATATCAAAATAACATAGAAAAAAATGCAACCAGGGAAGGCAGTACAAGAAGGAACTATTGATTACTTCTAGACATGCCTCACAAAAGGATAAGTAGAAGCAATTATTTCATGCAAGTATGTTCAGTATAAACTTTCAGTTCAAATTTTCCATCTCATTTATAGCATAGTCCATAATCTTCAATATTCTTCTGATATCAAAATTCTTTTTACAGTGCAGTCATATGTGATTCTCTGGGATTAGCAGAAAATCTTGCAACAATTCAAATTGTGTGTGCTATGTCTGGTCTTGTGTGTACAACATACATCAAATTTCCAATCATAGATCTATACAAAGTCTAATTTACCTCAGGTGTCTTATCTTCTTTTGTCAATTTTCATCCTATCACCATAGGTGTTCCAACTGGTTTTGATTCTTCCATTCTGAATGTTTTCAGTACTTCCTTGATGTATTTTGATTGAGTAATGTAGATACCTGCAGTTTGTTGTAAAATTTACAATCCTAGAAAAAATTTGATCTCTCCAAACATTGACATTTCAAATTCTTTTCTCATTTCATTAGTAAATGAAGTGCATAGAGTATCATTACCTCCAAATATAATATCATCAACAAATATTTTAGAAATAAGGGTCTTATCATCATTTCCTCCCTTTAAATATAGATTGATGTTATCACTTGTTCTAATAAATCCAATACTTATAAGATAGGAATGTAATATTTCATACAATGCTCTCGATGCTTGTTTCAATCCATATAAAGCTTTGTGTAACTTACATACCATGTTTATCTGACCAGGATAAAAAATCCTTTGGGTTGCTCAATGTATACCTCTTCTTCTAGTATTCCATTAAAAAATGCAAATTTAACATCCATCTGATATACTTTGAATCCTTTATATGCAACATATGCAAGTAATATTCTTACTCCTTCAAGTATAGAAACGGGTGCAAATGTTTCTCCATAGTCAATCCCTTCTTCTTGTGCATACCCTTTGCAAGCTAATCTTGCTTTATTTCTGGTTACATCTCCATTCTCATTCAATTTGTTTCTGAAAATCCATTTGGTTCCAATGACATTGTTATCACTCGATCTCGGTACTAAAGTCCATGTCTTTTTTTCTGTATCTTCTAAATTTCCTCATTCATGGCAGTAATCCATTCTTCATTTCCTAATGCATCTCTAACATTCTTAGGCTCAAATTCATAAATTAAACCTTTTTTGTCTTTTAACTTACTTCTTGTCATCATACCAACTCTTTTATCTCCAATAATCTGATTTTGTAGATGATGTCTCCTCACATATTTGGCAAGTTTAGGTTCAATTATTTCTTCTTCATTATCTTCAACATGTTCTTTGTGTTCTTGTTCATGATTATCTGTTTCAACATTTTCCTGATTCTCAGTCTATGCTACCTGTTTCTCAGTGACATTACCCTGTTGTATGGTAATGTTAGGCAGCTGCATCGGTATAGTATCAGGTTCTTCCATGTAGAAAAATCTACCGTAATCTTCTATTTCTTTCATGTTGTCCTCATCATTCTTCATAGAAAACTCATCAAATTTTACATTTGCACTTTCAATGATTTTGTTAGAAGTCTTTTTTAAACATTTGTAAGATTTACTCTTAGTAGAATATCCAAGAAATATTCCTTCATCACTTTTTGAATCAAATTTACCATTTGGGTATGTGCAACAAGTTGTGAACCAAAATAGTGGACACATCTTTAAAAAAAATTCAAATTTCATATAACCCGATCGGGTTATTGAAAATTCAAAATTGTTCTCGGCTTGGTAACCAAGCCTAGAAAATATTATTAAAAAACAAAATCTATCTCAGAACCCAATTGGGTTCTAAAAACCAAAAAGTACTTCAAAACCCGATCGGGTTTTGAAGAAGTAAAAATTATGCATTTATTCTCCATAACCCAATTGGGTTATGAAGAAATTAAAATAGGCTTTGCTCTGGAAGCCATAAATTCCACATACAGAGTCCGATTGACTCCGTTCAAAAAACATAAGAAATATCTTGAGACGACCTAACACATGATTAACCTACAATCATCTGTAGTCATCAACATTTTTTTTGCCATCCATTTGAATCAAGTAAGGTATAAAATAGGTACTCATTATTTCCCATACGTGCAACGTATAGGAAAATCAGTATGCTCTCTGTTCAAAAAATGTAGGAAATATCTTGAGACGATCTAACACATGATTAACCTACAATCATCTGTAGTCATCAACATTTTTTCTATCATCCATTTGAATCAAGTAAGGTATAAAATTGGTACTCATTATTTCCCATACATGCAACATATAGGAAAATCAGTATTCTCTCTCTCTCTCTCTCTCTCTGGAGATAATATGAGAGAGAGAGAGAGCATACTGATTTTTCTATACGTTGCATGTATGGGCAATAATGAGTACCTATTTTATACCTTATATGATTCAAATGGATGGAAGAAAAAATGTTGATGCCTAAAGATGATCATAGGTTAATGATGTGTTAGATCGTCTCAATATCTTTCCTATGCTTTTTGAACAGAGTCATTCGGACTTCGTATGTGGAAGTTATGGCTTCCAGAGCAAAGCCTATTTTAGTTTCTTCAAAACTCGATTGGGTTATGGAGAATAAAATGCATAAGTTTTACTTCTTCAAAACCCGATCGGGTTTTAAATTAATTTTTGCTTTTCATAACCTGATTCGCTTATTTGAAATTTAGAAACCCGATCAAGTTATGGCTTGGAAAGAGCTTTGGAAAATTATCCAAAGGCTTGGAGGCTCATTTTCCCTCCATTTTTATTCTTTTAGATGTTTTTTCATCTTGTAAGATAAATTCTCAACTTTCTCTTCATCAAGTTTGAAATTTGTGAATGGGGTAGCTTTATAATTTTCACCATAATCTCATACGTCTTCTTAGCTTTCTAACCATATAAATTTTTCTATTTTTGGGCAACATTAGCATAGTAAACTTTAATTTTCTTTACCAGTGTCTTGATTGTCCTCACAGACACATGTCTACCATTTTTTTAATAACTTTTGATATACTTAATCAAATTACAAATAAATTACATATTATTGTTCTACACTTGATTCTATACACTTTAAAAAAATAAAGTTTTCATTTTTGATTATTTTTATGCAAGTTATGCCCAGCACACGAACAGGTACCAAATTTTCAGGATGCGATCACTTCAAAAAACCACAGAAAAATAAATACTCATCGGAAAATTACAAAAAAATATAAAACTTCTAGATCTCCCTCTTACCTATCATCCTACCAAAGGGATTTAAAAAAATACTAAATATAACTATATCTTTTGTACTGCACATAGAAACAACTATGTTATGTTTTTCCAAAAAAATCAAGAACATGTTTTCATGCGCGCAAGGTTTGAACCTCTTAATTTCATCAGTTTTTAAAAGAATTAGTGTTTTAGAAACTAGATTTAGAGTACTACAAATTTTTTTCTACACATGTTCTTATTTTGAGTGCATGGCCCTCAAATGCATGTTCCAAGTTTAGGTTTACCCGATTTCAGGAAAAAATGTGTCCACTTATACCCCCCTTTTTGGTCCACAACTTGGTGCACACACCCATTTCGATCATCATTCAGAATATAGAAATGACTTCCAAATATTCTAAAATAACTCACATTAGGTGTGTAACCATACCATAGCTCATAAGGTGTTTTTTTTGAATCTTTCTTCAGTTGTACTCGGTTCAGTGTGTAAACGGCTATGCTAACTGCTTCTCTCTAGTATGTTTGTGCAACACTCTTTTCAATCATCGGTGTTCTAGCACAATCTACAATTGATCTATTCCTTCTTTCAGCAATTTCGTTCTGTTGTGGTGTCCTCGATGCAGAAACATGTCTTTTGATTCCATACTCATTACAAAAGTAAGTGAACTCATCAGAAATAAATTCACCTCCTCTATCAGATCTCAAACATTTTAGTTCTCTTCTAGTTTATTTTTCCACTTTATCTTTATACCATTTCAACATCTTAAATGCTTCAGATTTTTCTTTTAGGAATATGACAGTCATCATTCTAGAGTAGTCATCAACAAATAAAATAAAGTATTTGTCCCCATAATAGCTCTGTGTTCTCATTGGTCCACATAGGTCTGTATGAACTAACTCCAAAATATCATTAGATGAAAAATTCTTTCTCTTGAAATGAGGTTTTGACATTTTTCACATTTGATAATTCTTGCACATAACATGGTCTGGTTTAGATAAGCTCAGTAAGCCTCTAACTTTTCTTTTCTTACTAATCTTAAGCATGTTGTCAAAATTTACATGACAAAGCCTTTTATGCCATAACCATATATCTTCATTCTTTTCCAATAAGCAAGTAGTTTCAACAATGTCAAGGTAGAATAGGTTACCTTTTGATTGTTCACCAGTGCCGATTAATTTTCTAGTTCCGTCATATATTCTAGATTTTCTATTCTCAAAATTAAATCGGTGACCTGTGTTATTCAGTTGTGAAACACTCAACAGATTATAGTTAAGTCCTTTTACCCAATATGCATTTTCACATTTGATTTTATTGTTCAACATTATAGTGCCTTTTTCTTTCACTTGACAAGGTGTATCATTTCCCATTCTAGCAGATCCACCATCATAATGTTTAAACAATTCAATTTTTCCTTTATCTCCAGTCATGTGATGTGTACAACCACTATCAATAACCCAAATTTCATGCTTACTAAATTTAGAGATAATTGTTGTTTCTACATACCTTTCATCTTCATCTAAATCATATTTCAAAGCTATAAACACTGTCTCAATATCTTCATCACTGCCAGAACCACTGTCATTATCTTTATCTTTAGCAATGTAACAAGCTTTCGTACCTTTATCCTTGTAATCTCGGCTATCTCTTCTATCATACTATTGGCTACTTTTGTAGTCTCAGTCATCTTTTTTTTCATTAGATCTATCATTTCTTTCAACAATCTTTTTGTTAGGTCATCTTGCAGCAAAATGGCCTATCTCTTTATAGTTAAAACATATCAAAGGTAGTTTACCTTTATATCTTCCTTTACCTTTGTGCAGTCTTCTAACCATTAAAGCTTCAAGTCCATCAAGTTCCTTATCATCACTATCACTATCACTATTATTTGTGATTATGTGTTTGCTACTAGATTTGCCAATTTTCAAAGTAGACATAAATGCGGATTCCATAGAAGGTACAATACTATTGTCAAAATTATTCAACTCAAAAGAAATCAATCTTCCAACAAGAGTATCAACAATAATATTATTTCCAGGTGCATCTCTCATTTCATGTGTTGCAGAGACTCTTATAGAATAAATAGGCAATAATGTTCTATGAATCTTACTCACAATAGTGTCTTCATCAATAGTTCCACCAGATCCTCAAATAGCATTCACAACTTCCTTCAGTCGGGTATTGTAATGTATTATGTTTTCTCCTTCTTTCATTCTTATATCATCAAATTCCCCTCAAAGTCTTTTAGCTTTAGCTCTCAGTACATTTTCATCTCCTCCATAAACTAATGTAAGCTTGTCCCACATCTGCTTGGCAGTTGTACATGTCTTGATATCTTCAAATTCAGAATCAGTAAGTGAATAAGTAATCTCCACCATTATAAGGTTGTGTTCATGTTTCTCTTTCATTCTATTAACAATCAAAGGTCTAGAAGGTAGAATGAATTCATTATCCGGATAATCTGCAATGTTGTCTCCAATCCCTGATAGGTATAGTCTCATTCTTCTTCTCCATGTCGAGAAGTTATCCTTGTTTAGCTTCGGTGCATCTCTCTTATACATCTTGTGATATTTAGCTTAAGTCCTTCAAAAATTTCTTCTAAGCACACTCGCTCTGATACCAATTGTTAGAATAACTAAGGGGGGGGGGGTGAATTAGTTAGCTCCCAATTATCCTACAGTCCCAAATTCCTCCATATGTATATAAAAACAATTTCAAACATATAATTCAACTCGGTGAAATATATTTTGTAATCTCAAACTTTAGTCAATAGTATTTACCGAGTATCGGTAAATTAACATTGTGATTACCGATCAATGTCAATAAAGATAAGTATAAAGAAAAATAACAATCCACAACATTCATGCACATTGACACATAGATTTTTAATGTGGAAACCTTGCTAAGGGAAAAATGACCTGGGACCTGTAACCCAAAATATTTCACTCTTCTGAAGTGAGCTCAGTGAAGAGCCAACCCTGTTAAAGGCTACAATGCACACTGTTAAATGTGACCTGGTTAGAGGATTTAAAACTAATAGTTCTCTCTTGACCATGCATGCACTATGGGTTCAACAAGAAAACACTCAATACTCATTAGAATTTCATAATAAAGACTTTCACATCGTACTTGTTTAAGAGATTTATCTGTAACAATGGTTAAATTGATACAATAATGATCTGATTCAAATGCAACTCTATTTTGCATATTTTTAGATCTATGCTAAGTACATAATACCTATGATAAATTTGTTCACTTGATTTCATCTGATTCACCATGCTTTGTTCTTCTCGGTAATGCTCTTTCCTCTGTCATTTGGTAATGTCTGCATAAAAGCTTGATTCTGTCTTTAACTAGTTTGATCAGTCATGCATAAACTTTGCATGTGCACATCATAGAATCATGTGATTCATAATGAATCTCTTGTCTCTTATATAGACATCATATCTCATTTAATTTCCATCCTTCATATTTTTCCACTTAATCTCCATCGTTGATTTTGCCACTTAAACCATCCTTGACAATTGTGTTAAAAACATGTTTCAATTTTTTTCGTCGGATCTTCCTTGAATTTTCATAACCGTTTGATCAACACAATAAACTTTATCTTTTACCTTGAAATCATCAATTTCCAGCTCAGCATTCTAGTTGGCCTTGGTTTGAATTAAATTGCTCGGTCAATACCATGTTGTGTCAGCGATCCCTAGCTCGGTTATCGCGTGCTTGGTAGACACTATGTTTTACTCAGTTTTCATTGACTCTCATTGTATACAGAACTCTTCATTTATCGACCACATAAACTTTGTGTGTTCTAGTTCTCCAATTCATAACAGATGTTTGTTACCATTATGATACTCAAACAAGTTGACATCAATGATAATATATCAGCTGATAATGCCAATCATGTCATATCTGTATCTCGGTTGATTATCAAGAAATGACTTCAAAAATACAATCAGTTGTAGTTCATCAAAGACACCTTAGTACCATTCTCTGCAATATCCCCCCTTACACATAATATCAGAGGTCCATAACGAACATGATATAAACACCACTTTTCACAAAACTAATCTAGCAATATCAAACATTCAGAATAGTCACCGTAAAATTCAAAATGAAAAACACAAATAAGAGAGTACTAACTGTTGGAAATGAGTTGAGTAACTGAGAGGGGAGGGGTGAATCTGTTACCATAAAAACAAATCAAGGTCCCTTAGATGTCTTAAACAAATTTGTCACTTTTGCTCGGTTAACACAGATATTATACTGTCAGTTGGTTAATGTAGAAAATCTTAAGATATTAACTCTGATTAACACCAAGATTTAACGTGGAAACCCAATATGGGAAAAACCACCAATTACAACTAGTCACTATTTTTCACTCTTCTGAAGTGAACCCTGTTAGGAGCCAATCCTGTTAAAGGTTATAATAACACACAGTTAGGTGTGACCCTATTAGAGGATTTAATCACCCTATAAGGAGTGACCTTGTTAGAGGTCTTCAAACACTTCAATGCAGAAATGTCACCTTGTGAGAGGATTTAAAAAAATATGTTAAGTCTACTTTGTTAACAGATTTTGATCGCTGCTACAATTGTTAGAAAGTAATAATGGATTGACCTGTTTTGATAAGCAACTATCTTTGTTGATTCAGATCTTTGTTCTAGATTTAATTACTTGATCCTCACTGATCGGATATTCTATTGCAGTTCTCTTTGTTCTATCCTCAATCAGAATCCCATATGATTTCACCTTCACTCTTCATTTCATAAACACATATCTCTTCTCCTTTAGTTCCCTATTTTCAATCCAAACTTGACCTTTCTTATATATATATATA
>MU227760.1:3823130-3836784 GCA_018584345.1 Thuja plicata
TCATAACTTGAGGGTCAAGCAAGCTTTATGTAAATGTTTTAAAGCATCCTAACAGATCTAAAACATATCTAACTAAAGATCAAGGTCAAGTTGTAAACCTTGGATCTAGAGTTAACTTGCAAAGCGTAAATCAAGAATTGAGGAAATAACTAGTATAAATAGATGTTCAACTCAATTGTGAGTTATGAATTCATTATTGTTGATAGCCATGAAGAGAATCTAAGGAGTAGAAGGTAGAATTCATGCAAAGTTTAGAAATAGATCACATCAGTTGTCAAGAACACATAGAGGATACCGACGAGAAAATAAAGGTATTATTCAATCATGGAAGGATGATTACTTATATGTATGAAGCTTAATAGGATCTGTTATCAGCAACTAAAGATTGCATACATGATCAGATCAAAGACTTATGTAGTTGCATTTTAACAAGTGCATCACATCTAAAATCCTTTTGTAGAAGGTGGACTTAACAGTTCTTTACAAATCTCTTAACAGAGTGCACACTTAACAGTGTTTCTAAAGCTTCAAACGAAGTAGATATTAATAGGTCTCCACTGTGATACTCCTAATAGGGTAGGTCATCAGAAAAGACCAATTGTAAGCCTTAACTGACCCCTTCTTATATGCAGATAGTGAAGTCTTGTGGGTAACAATCCCCACCATAGTTTTTACTTCCTAACAGGAGTTTTCTACGATATCATATCTTGTGTTATGTGTTATCTATTTTCATGAATGTTTCTGTTATGGTTACATACTAAAATAACTTATGATATGATTGCATATACATCAAGAAAGATGAACAGTTAGATAAGATAATTTATAAACTGATGATTAAGGGTTAATGGGCTAACCAAGAAAAGTTTTAGAGGTACTGATTCACCCCTCCCCTCTTAGTACATCATTCCAATATAATTCCAACAATTGGTATTAGAGCTAAATCTCTCTCTTGAAAAGCTTAAAGACTTGAGAGAAAATATCGGAGCAATGGACAAGTTCAGACTAGACATGACTATTGAGAATGAGCAGTTACAGATGCAAATAAACTATGAGCAGTACAAGGAGGCGAGAATAAAACTAAGAAAATGTCTTGATGAAAGAAAGATTATGGCAACTAGACTGAATGAGAAAGACTACAAAGAATTTGAAATAATAGATTACTTTGAAACAACGGAATCATCAATAAGCAAAGCTTCAGACGCATCACATGAAGAAATTAAAAGTCTACAAGAGATCAATCTACATCTCACAGATCAAATCAAGATGTTGCAAATTGGTCAAGAAACTCAAATGGTGAAAATGATTGATGTCATGAATGATGCAAGAAAAGCTGAAAATGAAAGAACACTAGCATTGATGATAGGAGGAAAATTACAGAGAAGCTACAAGAGAAAGAATCAGATATTCAAAGACTCACTGGGCATCACCATGAGGTTACTAACCAGATAATTCTTATGAGTCAAGAAGCAAACAGATTAAATACATAACTCATTGAAAGAATACAGATCATAGGTGAGCTAAGAGAAAAGAATGAGAAATTAAAGCAGGAAATCAATGTCCAGAATCAACACAACAAATTGATCAAAAAGGCTGAGGATAGCAAAAAAAGGATGGATGATTTTCTTGATGGACAAAGAAGAGTCAACAACTACACATGATTAGGGTACAACAAGAATGGTGAATATTCTAATCAACCAGATCAGAGGAATGTTTTCACAAGCCCAAGATCCAAGAAGCTATCATGCAATCACTGTGGAAAACCAGGCCACACCTCAAACATCTGCAGAAGCAAAATGAAAGGTATTTCTCAAGCATAATCTACTTTTACTGGTAATTGTTATAAATGTCAAAAGAAAGGACACAAGGCACATGAGTACAAATCCAAAGTGACAAATCCAAAGAGAAAAACCTATATGGACAAGTACTGTCCTACATGCAAGATGAATGGGCATACACATAAGGAATGCTGGAAAAAGAACAACAAGGCATGGACACCAAAAGAAACTGATAAAAGCTACAAACCAACAAGAGTAGGTAACTCATATGTTTGGGACTATAACACATGGGTAAACTATACAACATGTGGAAGGTATGGTCATATTGCTACCAACTATATGAGAAAATGGACTAGAAGGTCAAGAGGTTGGACCAATCCAGGTATGGCATGTTTACATTGTCATAAGGTTGGGGGTGATACCACAATAGTGGGTTACACTTTTTGGCCTAAACGGACATTGAAGTCTACATTTTGAGAAAAATGTTCACATTCGGATGCATATTGTCGCTAAACTGTTTGAAATCGGAAGATGAAGTAAACTAGAGTTTTTTAGGATTTTCTGTCTAGATTCTAAATTTATTTATTTTTATTTTTTTTGAATTGATTTTAATGGGTTTTTTTTTCTCCCACTAAAACTGCTATGTTGCTGAAAATGTCATTTTCAAAAAGGTACAATGACTTCGTACAACATAAATTTTTCTC
Source organism: Thuja plicata (assembly GCA_018584345.1). Lineage (NCBI taxonomy): Eukaryota > Viridiplantae > Streptophyta > Pinopsida > Cupressales > Cupressaceae > Thuja > Thuja plicata. The sequence goes on from MU227760.1 coordinate 3,825,610, forward strand.
TAAAATAGATATCAATGCGCTTCTTTCAAATTGGGTTTTGTGAAATCCATACAGAGGGCATGCAATTGGTTTGATGACATTATCATGATTATTGCATATTTTATGAATGTTTGAAGTAGAGTAAATCATAATTGTGACATACGTTGACTGCGTAGTTGATAACTTGTTGTGTATTTATCAAAATTCAATTTTTTTTTTTTGATAGAAAGAAGACTCAAATCTGGAGGGCACTGTTATTTTTCAATTTTTTTTTTCTCTTTTCTACTATTTTTCATTGAACGTCAAACCTGGAAGTTTATATTGGATAAAAAACCTACATCTGATGCACGTCAAAATACATAGACCTAATTATTTCAAAAATTTTCAAATCGATATTCGTTAGAAAGCTCATTCAGAGTACCTGTGCGATGCAAAAGGAGGTATCCCTATTCTTCCATTTGAGCCCCGTGCTTGAGCTCCGAAGCCATGAAAACTGTAGATTTCTGTTAGCCTTTGTAGATAGCCTCAATTTTGTGGGTTTCGATAGAAAGTACTTTTGAATCAAAACTAATTAGTTTTGATTGAAAGTACTTTCTATCGAAAGTACTTTCTTAGTTTAACATGCTTATGGGTCAAAATCCCACTAAAATCTTTGCTAGGTTAGTTTTGATCGAAACTAGGTTAGTTTCGATCGAAACAAAGCAAAAAAGGTAGTTTCGATCGAAACTATTAATGTTCCGATCGAAACAATCAGGTACTTTCTATCGAAAGTACCCGACTAAATCCTCCCACCTCGCGGATTCGTGAGGAATTTCTTCCTCCAAAAAAGTGTAACCCACTATTGTGGGATCACCCTTGGACATGTAATAAAAGATTGCAAAGACCGAATGACAGACACAAGTACACATCCCAATGGAAATACCATTGATGACATCAAGAGAATGAGAAACAAGATGTGGGTAAAAGCCACTAACACTGAAGGTGCTAGAACAAGCAATGCAAATGATGCAACCTCATCCAATGGATCTGGTGACATCACTACATCCAACTAGATTGCACAAGTAAGTATGGAACTGTATTATGACAAGTTACATTATACATCGGTTCCATCATATATAGTTCATATTGTAATATTAGCATAAATAAAGATGCAATATATTGTTGTTTGCTAAACTATTGAAAAGCAACCATCGATTATTGGGCACAATTTGTATCGGTGAACACACACACAAAAGTTAGCACTACTTACCAGAATGTATCGGTCATTACACAAGCTAAGTGTAAACTGACGGATATCGGTGAATGTTGAATCAACAAAAGTTGTCTTTGCAACCTCACCGACAATCATCGGTGAAGTCTCCAAAACCACTAGCAACCTCGACGCTTTGAACAAACACCAAAGATGTTATGAATGTCTTTTCCAAAAAAATCAGTCTTCATAAACTGATGAGTTGGTAAGCATTAATGACAACTTAGGGTACAAAGAGGTTATAAAAGCCCGATGGGTAAACTCATTTTGCACCCATGATTTTTGAGCAGAATAGAGCAATTTGAGAGAAATTTGGAAAGTGACCCAGCATGAATCAATCTGACTCAAAATCATTCACATTCACAGACAAGCACAGAGAATTTTTAAGTTAACACACTCATCGATCGCACTATTTTTGTTTACAAAAAGCCCTAAATTTCTGCAACGCGATGGCATCGACTTCTAGGGTTGAGAAAATTAAGGAAGATAAGAACAAACCCTTCAAGCTTGTCAACATAGGTGCATGTCCTGAGCCTAAATACAAGCTACACCCTAAAATAGCTTCACAACCTGATGATTCCAGAGCATTCTCCCGAATTCCACCTAGGGTTTTACTAGTAGAGGACGTAAGGTCCTATAATCACTGCAAGAACTCAGAGATAGGAGATCTAGACCTAGATAATGCTTATAGGGCATTATGTGATGATGCTGGAAAGCTCAAAGAAGAACACAAACACTTGGAAGTAAAGGGACTCACAAATGCATTGCATTTCCCCAAGGTTTTCAAAATAGAATGGATAAAAATTGTTCTTAGAAGAGTTCATGACAAAACTCTATGGATAAATAAGCCAAAGGAAATAACAAAGGATGTTATTCACACGGTTACTGATTATCCTACAACTGATAAACCATAGGCTCACAAACATCTATCTCTAGCAGAAGTTGAAAGACTAACTGGTGCAAAATCAGATAAGAGAGCACTAAAGCTGAACACCATTACCGACGTAGAGCTGAAGTTTGGAGCATGTGTTGTTGGATACAAGATATTCCAAGAAAGCCAAATGAACAACATATCTAGTACTGCTATGAGCACAACATACAAGATTATCAAACAGGGGAAGAAGATGGATCTTGTAGAGATCCTGTTACATCAATTTGAGGAGAACATGTGCACAATAAGGTCTTCAAGGACAAACAAATGTAAGTTTGGTTCCCTCATAATGTGCATATTCTTTAATTTTTAAGAATACTTTCCTTCCATTGGAAAAGTTACATGGGACACAAGCAGACCCATTACCATTCAGATAGGTGAATTTATAGAATCACTAGGGACAAATTTTGACAATGTTATGCATGAGTATTTCAAAACCATAAAGGAAATACTTCAAGCAAGAACTAGGATTCCTAAGAAACTGATAGAGGAACACCGTGAAGACATGTGTTTCATGGTAGATACTGACTACACATACATACAAGCAGTAGTTCCAAGAAAATCATGGCTTTCAAAATTAGATTATGAAATTAAAACAGGATTAGCCAATGAGTGCATTAAGGCACTATTGAATGAACCAATAGACACCAAACAACTGAGATTTGGTACCTATGAAGAGGCCAAACAAAAGATTGAATCAAATCTTGTTGTCAAGAAGCCTGTAAAATAGTCAAAAAGAATGATGAAGAATCTGAAAAAGAACTTGAAAACATCTTCTGAAGGAGAAGAAGAAGAAGAAGGTGAGGAGGAACAACAGGGTAAGGAGGAAATCACTGAAGATCAGCTTCCCATCGATGATACAACAGAGAAACAAGAATCATAAGAAGAGAAGTCTGATTCACCACCTCCTCCTCCACCAAAGAAGTCTAGAACAAGAAGTCAAACATCAAAATATGCAATTCCTTCTCCCATGGTAAAAGGAAAGGTGGATAAGAGGAAACCTGACACACAAAAGGTAAAACAACTAGCTAGGGCACCTGCCAAAAGAAGGAAGTATGTTCAGACTGATGAGGATTTAGAGGATTCAGCTATGGATGAACCTGACACTATGAAACAAGCAAAGGTGACAACAAAGGTTACATCACCCACTGAAGACATTGATGAAATATGTAAGAACATTTCTGAAGCTACATCTGTTGCACATCCTAATATTAGGAAATGGTTAAGATGGGATACTGTAGAACAAAATAAGGTTGAAGATGCACTTATTGCTAAGATGTGAAAATACTACTATGTCCCACTACATTTCACTACCCAAGATGTACCACAAGAACTATTAGATAGAATTTCTTCTAGATTCACTTTTGAACTTCATGAGGAGAAGAGGAGAAGAGAAAGAGTGATGGTCTCTCTTATGCCTTCTGAATCAACAAGAGAAGAAATTAATGAAGTCATGGATAAATATACAAAAATATTCTCACCCAAATTGAGAGCTTATAAATTTCTTAAAGAGAAACTTATAGAGCTTGAACAAGACACGCATAAGATATGTAGTGAGATACTCAATCCTAATGAGGAGAGCAGTCATGAGAAGGATAAAGTCACTAAAATAGATAACTTAATAGTTGAGTTAGATAGTGAAGAGGTACAAATAAAAGGCCAAAAATAGACTGACATTATAGATGAAGACTGGCCAAAGGACGGTGAAAATGATCAAGAACTAGCAAGCCCCATCCACATCAACTTAGAGGATGAAGAAGTTACCAAAGAGGAACTGTCATAAAAGGTAACTTAGATGTTGATATAAATGATGAATCATGATTAGAAAACATTGTCAATACCACTACAAGACAAGACCCGGTAGTAGATATTCAAAAAGATGAAGACATTAATGCTGCAAAGGGCAATACTGATGGACATGATACAGATATTGACAATGCAATAGTCAATACACTGACAAACATGAATATATTGATAGATGCTATTGATATTCAGTCAAGTCAGGATAAATCATCTAAGAAAGATGATGATATACCCAAGGATATGGGTACCGATGAAAACAAAGTTGCATCCAACACTCCCACGGATACAGATACCAAAATGAAGGATGCAACCAATGATCAGCAAGATGTATCAAAAGATCAAAACAAAGAGGCAAATGACAAAACTGATGATACACTGAGAGAGGTTGAGTAAAAAGAGAAAAGTGAAGGAGTCAAGCAGGATGAAGGGACAAAACTCAAAGAAAACATATCTGTTGATACACCCAAGGAAAATGAGGAGACGTCTTCACCAAACCAGCCGGTGGACTTAGAAAAGATACACAAGGACACCTCATCTTCCCGACCCTCACCTACAAAATCAACCCAATCTCATTCTTTACAGATGGTAGTACATCAATCTGCCACCCAGCCAAAGAAGAAGAAGAAAACAATAAAGAAAGACATTTTGGCAGTCACACTGCATGAAATAATTGAAGTTCCAAACTGGGATATTACCACTTTGGACAGTGACAAACTTCAAGAGTTTGGAGTGCTATGTCAGAGAAAATCCATACAAAAGAAAATGATACAAGAACACAGGGAAACAATGGCACTAGACAAAGCAAGAGACATTCTCCAAAAACTTCTTCCTAAAGTTAAACTCGAAGAAAATGCTATAGTTAAGGAAAAAATTGTTGTTCTTACTGACGCCATCATAGAGCAAAGTGTAGATGTAGAGCAGGCTATGGAAGAACAAGCAGAAAAGAAATATCAGTACAAGTTAATTGATAAAATCAGCCAAGAAGTGGGATTGAACAAGGTAAAGCTCTCTAAACTCATTGATGAATTAGAGCCAATGATTGCTGAAGAAATCACCTGAGTTCAAAAGATGTGCACACTTGAGAAATTTTCCAAAGAAAATAGTGACAAACTAGTAGAGATAGATTCAAATGTCACAACCAGTGCACAAAGCCTAACCTCACATGTCGACAGTATAAAGGCACATCATGACATGGTCATAGAGGTGAATAGGCTAAGGTAAGAAATATGGGATGCTGAAACTCAACTCAGAGGTGAGATTACCAAACTGCAGGCACACATTCTGCCTAATCTTACTATTTTACAGTAGCATATTTCTGATGCAAGAAATCTTATAGCAACCCTCGAGATGTCTGTAGTAGAAAACATCTATGATATACATGTAACGATTTCACTGGAGCACATGGCTCTATAAATACTGAAGGAGAAATGGGAAAAGATGATGGAGGAGATCAAGTCCTCACACTCCCACCTTTTTGACAAGCTATAAGTACCTTTGCCTTTAAGAATCAAGAAAGGAGGAAAGGAAATGTATATAGTTATGTATAATATATATCGAAAAAACAAAGGGAGGAAAAGGAAAGTACATAAGGATATGTATATATACTTACACATACCGACATATACAAAGGGGGAGTCATTCAAATGACTAAGGAAGGAGTATACACAAGTGTACATACTAATACACAAAGTATGTTGCACATATCATGTTTTTGATACTAATGTCAAAGGGGGAGATTGATGACATTAATTTTTCCATTAGTACACTTAGTGAAAAACATTGACAGAGATCACCGACAGACTACAGAGATCACCGACAGACCACAAGCATTACCAGCGACACAATTTTGAGAAAAAAAATGACGAAACAGAAAAGGCATACCCGACGACCAATTCAAGAAAGGAACACCGACGACCAAGAAAATTGACAGTCAGTTAAAGAACCCAAAAAAAGTGGATCTGTGTTTTACACAATGGATAAAGTAATGTAATTCTATTTATAGAGCTTTAATTTGTTTTAAATCATAACTTGAGGGTCAAACAAGCTTTATGTAAATGTTTTAAAGCATCCTAACGGATCTAAAAAATATCTAACTGTTAGTCCAAATCTTGATCTTTGTCCTTAGTGTTACTTTTTCAGAGTCGCCTTGTTATTTTGTGTATCTCAAGCTGCCTAAGCCCTCATGTTTAAAATCTCAGCGAGAGTTCTTCCCTATGTTCCGTCGTTGCTCGCTAAGGAGAGAAAAGTCTTTTGCTAACATATCTTTTGAACAGGTTTGAACAGGTTTGAAAAAGCTTGAACACCTATGAACAACCTTGAATTCTGTTCAAGGGCATTCAAGGATGTTCAAGCTCGTTCATTTTATTTATAAATCAGAAGCGGGTGATTAGCATTTTTGCTAAAGGAAGGTGTTTTGTGATCATCAGGTTACAGAACTTTGATCGATTTAGGGTGGAAGCTTATCGGTTAAGTGATTTGGCTCTTGGTATCAAAGTGCTGGTGGGATATTAAGGAACAGGCTTGAATGAAGGTTAACACATATGAACATCTTTGAACTTGTTCAAGATTGTTCAAGAGTGTTCAAGACTGTTCAAGGATCTTTAAAAATGACAGGTGGAATAAATCAAGGACAGCCGCCGTCTTTTCAGACATGGGTCCCACTTGGGTAAAAATTTTAATGAAGAGGTCTTTTGGCGGCGGCTAAATCATGTCTGAGCTATTGAATTAATGAGGAGTTCGTGCGACATAAAATTTTGTGCAAAGTGGCAGTAAATGATCGCGTGTGGGAACGATCACTTCTCTTTTCGAGACATTATTGTCTTAATTATGGGTAGTTAATTACTCATTCTAGACGTTTCCTTTAAAAGCCCTCCTTGGCATTCATTTTTGAATTACTATTGTTCTCTATATGCATGAAGAACGGAGGTAAGGGTTTTTCGGAGCTCCAGTTGCATAATTTTCCTCAGAGATTAAGGTAAGTTAGGCTGTCACTCTTCCAGTGTTTAAATTTAAAAGCTGGTGAATTTTGCGGGGGGTTCTGTAGCAATTTGCAGTTTGTTCTTGCAAAAATGAAGTCAGCATTTCATTTCTTTGGGAATGTGTCTAGTTTAGTCTGCAGAAATTCTATCGTAATAGACACAGACCTAGAAGGGTATGATATTGAAGGGATAGCTGATAGGCTTACTTCATGTGTAGAAGAAAATGTCCCTTCTATGGAAATTTTGAGTAGTGGGTTATGTATAGCCGCATGCTTCCCTCCTGCAGTGGTTTTCCCTGGGCTTGTCCATGAATGTATTAAACATTATGACCAGCAAATTGAGTCAATTCTTAACAGAAATGGTGAAGTGTTGATGGTCGTAAATAGAGGAATTGTTGCCTCGGCTTTCCAAATCCAAGAAGGGAAATCTTTCAGCTTTTTCTCCTGCCCAATCTCTAGTTAAGTTCAAGCCCAACGCTGATGCGAACCATAATTCCATGGCTAAGTATTGGTTGATAAATACCCAAAGAGGAGGTTCTCAGTTGCCCAAGAAGTTAAACATAAATCACATGCATCCACACATTAGTGATATCATGGTAATGCTGCACAGAGTTAGGGGGTCACCTGAGGCTTCTTTGTTTGCAGATTGGTTATTCTATTATGTAGAAATTATTTGAGGGCAAGCATAAGCTGGATTGGGCTGAGTTAATTGAAAAATCCATGAGGGAACAGTTGAATAGTTCCAAGCATACTGGCTGTAGCTTTTATATGTCCTCTTATCTCATGTATTGTCTAACATGTAGTAGGATATGGAGCGACATGATTCATGAGCCTTGGATTGATGGCATGTGTGTGTTTGAATATTTCTCTATGCTTCATAAAGATAGTATAATTCAAAATTACAGGAGAGTTCATGATACTTTTATGGGAAAGCTTTGCTTTGAAATGTCTGGAGATTTGGCCAGGAGGATGAGCTCAGAAGCTCAACACTTTTTGACTAGGTTTGGGAGTTATTACATCCAATTCCCTAAGTTCTCTTATTTAAGAATTGGTGGTTTTGAGGATGCCCCTACCAACTTGCCTCGATATGCATTTGACTATTTTATTTTTGCTGAAATCTGTAGACAGCTTGCCGTCGTGCTAAAGCGTTTCCTTCCTGGAGACTGAGGTGAAAAACTATTTCCATTGCAGCTAGGGAAGCTTTCATGTCTAACCTTTGAAGATGCTATAAGTATCAGAAGTGACCTAGGTCATTTTGATTTCAAGTACTATACAGAAAGAACAGGCTTTGATAATAAAATTTTTTCTAGCGGTAGCCTGGGCTTAAGGTCTCACATGTTTCCAGTTCCCCATTTAGAGGATTTCTGGGAAGATTGTATAAACGAATCTCAAGTCATGACCAGAAGCCACAGTAGACTCTGTATCTCTCAAATTCTGTCAATGAGAATACAATTCAGCATAGAGGGAGTGACAGATGATGGTTTTGATTTGATTGAACCAAATTTCAAAAGACCTCTCGATACTGAAGAGGTAGATGTTGATTGGTCAAAAGAGGAAGATGATGACATTTAAAGCGGAACATAGCATGTTCTCAAATTAACTGAGAAGTGGCTACAAGAGAAAATAGGGCAGTCTAGTCCTAAAAAGACTAGAAATAAATCTTCAATTTTGTTTTCTTCCCCCTTTGTTTCTAACACGCCTAAAACATCTGATAATGCAGGTTCATCTGGTAAGCAGCAGAAGAAAGAATCTAAAAAGAAGTCTGTTACGGAACTTTCATATGTGGTTTCTCCTTAACATATCACCAAGTCACTTTCTCAATCCCAAAAGAAGGCAAAGATGACTCAAGAACAGACGGAGATAGTAAATCTAGAAGATGATAAGTTTCAAGACTTGAATTATCAGATTGGTGATGATGACCAAATTGGGAAAGATCTTTTTGATCTTGAAGACGTAACCCTAGATTTAATGGATACTCCTGTTAAAGTTATTCCCCAACCGGTAGTGACTAGTAACATGCCCAAATGGTTGACTTCCTCGGCCAATAAAAAGCAAAGTCTGATTCCTGTGTCCATACCTGTACAAGATATTGTGAGTAAGTACGCTTAGAAAACCCCTAAGGCCAAGAAGGTAAAAAGCACAGCGCGCATGTTTGGTGATGCTAAGACTGGAAAGTGGACGGTCGAGGTCACTATTTATAGGCCTAAGGAAGAGAAACCAGATGTGGCAGTTGAGGACTTTGAAATTACCAAAATTGAGTTGGGAACAATGGACAGAGCCAGGAAAACCCACTTGTTCAAAGAAACAACCCAACAAATGTTGATTACATCGGTGCAGGATAGAAAAGAAAAGAAAGAATTGAAATAAACCATTGTTTCACTTTCTTAGTTTATTAACGCATTTTGCAACTTTGATGCTACCCCGTTGTCTCAGTCTTCTCAAGTGTTCAATCCCAATTCCAAAGAAAATAAGACTCTACTGAATCAAGTTCAAAGGGGACAAACTCTAGTTTCTTCAGTGGATGAATGGATGGTTCAGGTGCTAAGAAATGGCAACAATATATCAAAGATTCTCATTCAGTCCTTCATAACACTGAGACAACTATAGAGGAATCGCAAGCTCAACAACAAGTATGGAGCACAAATGAAGAGAAGTGGGTGTCAGCAATGACCAAATTTATGGAAATTGAAAGGCATGGCTTTAGTAAATTCTATGTAGAAAAGTCACTGAAAGGTGCCGAGGAGTCCTACTTCTTCATACTCAGAAAAAACATCAACTGGCGTATTGCCTTGATAAGAAGTGCTATTACAGAGAATAAAGAATATGAAGCTGAAGCAAAGCAAATCCAAAAGGCTTCCCTAACAGAGTTGAAAGTGATTAATTTCACTTATACCTACCCCTCTATCTTCGGTGAACAAGAACTAAAAGGTGCTTTGGATGCTTTTGAATCAGCTATTAAAACCATCAGAGACAAGATTCAGCCCAAGGCCTCTGATTTGACCCAGATAGCAAGGATTGAATCCGTGCTTTATTTGTGGTTGATCAGTTATCTAATGTTACTGATAGGGTGAAAAAGATGAGTTGGAATAAAGACGCCTCCATGGCCCGAATAGTGAACTCTAAGATCCCGCACCTGTCGATTGCCAAGGAATTAGTTCAAGCGTACAAAGAATGGAAACTGACCCAATCGGTTACTGATGAAGAAGGGAGTCTAGCGACAAGCAAGGATCGTGCCTTGGATAAAGAACTTGATTCTTCCATCTAGTTTCCTATTTTTACTTTGTTATTATGCTAAATTTCAAGGACACATGTCCTTTGACTGATGGATTCATTACTTAACTGTTTCACCGAGAGGCTGTATTTTTTGGGAGGCCTCTCGGTACTCTATTGCTTTTTATTCTAGCTACTAAAACTTTTAGGGGGTTCGGAAAAACTTTGATAGATAGATATAGTTTTGATAATTAGAATTCAGATGGTGATTGTTGTGAACAGAATTGATTTTTAGATAATTACCTATGTAGTAATTTTTGAAGTATATGATAGGAAGATCAATGAATCTGTGTTGTTTATGATTTTAAGCAAAATGCCCTGTGTTGGCATATAGTTTGACCTATTTTATATCTTAATCAGCTATTTCATGGTATCTAAATCTTGAGTTTTATCTATTATCTATTATTTGCAGTCAAAGTTGTTTATGTTTTTCATGAAATACTATTGTGGAAGTGACTGTGTTTCCTTCCTATTCATTACCTGGTTATATGTACTTCTCTAGTTTTTTCAAGACATATCATCAAAGAATGATATTGTTGCCTTTATAAGCTTTCTGGTTAAAAGCTAACAAATTAAACTATTTTCTCATTTCATTGAATATCATTTAAGGGAGCTGTACCTGTTATAAAATTAAGAGGGAAGTGATTATAAAATACACTTACCCAACTATTAAGAATATTTTTTATTTTAAGGGTGATAGAGAAAACTTGAAAGATTATTTATAAAAAGACAAATCTGTTCGCTAACAAATTTTTGGTGACTCTACTAGGGAGCGCTTACAGTGTAGACCCGTGTTTAATGTTCTATTTTATGAATAATTTATGGTCCTACCAGCTGTGATAATACCCAATTTGGAGGAGAAACCTCCTGTTATCCAACCAGATCTTAATTTTCAAAACACTCAAGAGGATATCATTTCTAATTTGAACACTGTTGCTTGGAGTTTAAAGACCATTTATCACCAGT
>MU227760.1:3857145-3870940 GCA_018584345.1 Thuja plicata
TTTTTTTGTAATTAAATGATTAATTCTCCATAAAATTCAAATTTTAATTAGAATTAAAACTCAATTTATTTATTATTTAAATACAATTACATTGCATATTATTATTTTTAATTAGGAATAATATTTGTAGCATATTAATAATTTATTTATATTAAATATGTGTTTTAATTTCCTTTTAGACATAATATTTAATTAAATCTTCAAACTTTATCTTTAGACTTTTAATTAAATATCTTTTAAAAAATACAAGTATTTAGTTAATCCCTATTAATTATATATCTATATATTTAATATTTTATTATTATTAAAATGTTCAATTATTTAAAATTTATAATTAACCTGTAATTACTCTTTTACTTGAATCACGATAAAATACCACATTGACCTTCATGCATGCATACCAAAATATGACCAAATCAAAATGCATAAAAGATGCAACAACATAAGCATGCTCAAACAAGGGTTTACGAATTCACATCACCTCGACAAATTCGGAGAAGGTAGTCAACCATATACTTGTCCAGTATTTCAAGATAAATAAGGGCTTATGCTAGGATTTAGACCTGAATGTTATCTCCCCTCTCTTACCATTGAGATAATGCGATAGGGCACACTCATCCTGACAATTCAGGTAAGTTGATGCCCGGTACCTACAAACCTGTATCATAAAGTCAAGCATGTTCATAATATAAATAACAGACAATGATAGGGACCGGTCGATCATATGGATCTCACAATGCAAGTAGCTACGTCTCTGTCCTCCACCATATTAGATAGATCATACAGAAATGTAAGATAGAAATGTCACCCATGAATATAAAACATATATGCTAACCATACACATGTAAGTATAGGGTCAGTAAAATCATTCTAACATATGCATAATCATCATGAAAATAACCAAAATATTCTGGCATCAAGATTGAAAAGTAAATTATGGGTGGGCACTACGGTTTGCCAAGAAATGAAATGAAATTTTTAAAAATAATGGAATATGTCTATCAGATTGGATTGGTTGGTCTTTAAGAAATTATATCCTATTGGAATTTGGTCTTATTTGACAAGATTTGGTAACAATTCTAGTCAGGGAGATACTTTCCTCGTAACCATCTTGTGAGATAGATAATCTTTTTTTCAAAATAAAGGATATTCTATTTAGAACAATACTTTCATGTAATCTTTGACACTAAAGGACATGTATGAAACTGTTGTGTTGTGGATCTTTCTTCTACTTCTGTTTGTTAGGTACATTTACTAAACAAGAAAGATACTCTTTACAAAAGTAAGCCATGGTTTGGAATAATGCTCTTTGATGTATTTTATCCATATATTTTCATGCAGGTTACATGTCAATTTCATGGTGTGGTACTTGACGAGAGTACTCCAGAAGATCTGCATGTAGACATCTATTTCATTCTTGTACTAATTTTGTGGATAAACTATTTTGTTGAAATAGCTAGAAGGTGATAACATTTGTATATTTACATAAGGATGTAGTTTTGAGGCCTTCCATTGTGAATGTCCTATTGGAGATTGAAAATTCTTGTGATCTCTATCTGATTTCAAGGGTTCTTGATGATGAAAGTGAGGTGTGAAGTTAATGTATTATCTTTCCATATTAAAGGAAATTTTTTATCTTATTAATGTATTTCGCGAAGCCTTATTATTCATGCTACATGGAATTTCTTTGTGAGAATAAATAACATGGATTATTGTGCAATTATAATACAACTCTAGCTTTGAAGTATTTTAGTTAGTTAATTTTTTTTGATGATTGAACAACATGGTACAAAATTCTATTGAGCCGAGAGTTCATTAGACTATCATTGGATGAAATTTTCATTGAAATCCAATTCCTCATACACTTACCAATTTATGAGCTAAATGTGCTCGAAAATGAGTGGTTCATAAGGCACAACACTTGCTAAATGGGGAAAAAAGCTAAGTGGGCTTAATCTTGGAGGAAACTCCATGATTAAGCGCACTTGAGTTCAAGTAGTACTAGGATGGGTGACCTCCTGGGAAGGTCCAACGCTTCACCTATATAAGCATTACCTAGATGCAATGAGTGATAAGTGGACCATTCATTCTCATGAGAGATGGGTTCTTGTGAATCACTACTCATAAAATAAGGGTCAGTGAGTTTGACTCAAAACTACACAGTTGAATCCCAATAACAATATCATAATAAAATTTAAACTAGATCTCTGCTCTTATTTCTTTATTTCTAATTTATAATCAAATGGTCTTAATCTAGATTAGGTTATTCATTTTATGATTTCCTTTTTGGATTATCATTAAATGATTGATATTGGTACGAATGATTTATTGACTAAATGAATTCCTTTGATTTCTTATTTAAGGAGTTGGTGAGTGATGATTAGGTGATTTCTAATTAGATGACGTTTGAGTGATAATTTAAAGAGTGTTGGCTTGATCTATTGGTGACTGATGATTGAGTGAATGCTGATGTGATAGAATTATATGATGATTGATTGTTTGCTTGATTTGGTGAATGATGTTTGCTTGATTTTGTAATTATTGTTTTCTTTACAAGTGTCAAGGAAAATATTTTGGATTACATTTACATAAGGATTTTAAGGTATTAAAGTTCAGCCAAGTTATGTATTTAGTTCTTGTTTAGAAGCCTTTAAAGTTGTTCAAATAAGTAGAAATTTAAAGAATAAGTATTTGTAAAGAATCACAACAATTATTCTTTCTAAATGATCATGCATTCTAGAAAACATTTAATGTCGCTAATGCCCTTCTTAACTCTTCTATGCTTCTAACCATATTATCATTTCAGTGGTCTTTCAACCACTGTATACTGATTGATATGATATTCATGGTAGGTTATATGTATCTTAATTCTTATGTATTAGATTATTAATATTTAAGGAACCAAAATTTTCCCCCGTAATACAGACTACCACTATCCATGCACTTATGATTTCTAACAACATTCATATAATTTTTAAAATAATGTTAATTCCATGTTTAATACTTGTTGATATTGTTCAGAGGAACTTCTTTCTCTATTCTCTTCATTGAAGATTGCATTAAATCATAATATTTTATTTTTGCCTAAAATTCAGCGAATGCGAACTCATAATTCCTAAATATTGTAACTTTTCTATGGTTGAAATGTTTAATTGCAATTCAATACGTAGAATTGATTTAGGTGATGATGATGTAGATGAAGCTTCTACCGGGCAAGAAAATAGTTATGGGACCGATGGAATTATGAAATGGGCTAAGGTATGATATGCATTCTTTCACTAGCAGAATATTTGGATCTTAGGATTCTTGTTGGCTTCTCTTAAGAATATAGCCTCACTTCTTTTTTGGTACAAGAGATTAGAAATTACAAATATTTTTAAATCTTTTTTCTTGGGAGTGTTAGATTTGTTTAGTGATATTTTATATGATATTGCATTTGGATGACAGAGATTCCAATTTTTTTATAGTTTTATTTTTGATATATTGTTGTTCTAAATATTTTTGTTGTTCAATTGTATGTTAATCATACAGTAGTAAGGGAAGGATTATGTACTCAGATTCCCCATCAGGATGATAGTTTTTGACACTTCAGTAACATTTTTTTATTTAGTATGGAGTCATTTATTATTGGTGTCATTTTTTTTCTGAATCATGTTTGAAATAAATGTTTGTAGTTTTTCTTCTTGAAGATTTTGTTGTTATTTTGTTGTTGGGAGTTTTTACAATTAGCATATACAAAAAAAAAAATCTAATGTTGCTTGCTAAATCAGAAATATTAAAAATATGTGTTGTGGTGTGATGTCACTCTCAATGTGCTTACAAATATGCTATGTCTATATGTGGTGAGATTTACTCAGATCCCCTTTAAGGATGTTATGGAAACTAAAAATATCTTGTGTTTTTTACAAGTTTTAGACCACTCTTACAGGTGCATTCAACTTTTGTTTATATTTTCCACTAGCAAATGTCAATAAATGCTAGTGGTATTCAAGCAATTGATGAGATGTACTCGCATTTCCCTTCACTGCTTGACTGGATGATGATATATAATTTTTTGATGCTTGGGTTACGATGGCATTATACATAACTTGCATATCAGAATGTCAGTTTCTTACTCTGTCATGTTTTTCAACAGGCAAAATGTTCTCCATACAATAACATAATTATCTATGTGATAGTAATATTCAAGCAGATGATGAGATGGACTCAGATTCCTCTTCTGGAAATATATATGATGCCATTAGAGTTTTTTATGCTTTAGATTCTATGGGCTAAGGATGTTTATATTTGTTTATTATTGATTGTTCAGGCTTTTGAGGAATCTTTATTTGGTTTAATCTTCCTTCAGGATATAATACTTATGGCATTAGAGTGTCCGATTTGTGAGTTTTCATAAACCAATAATTATTTTTAGCACATTTATATGTGCTATAATCTTTGACATTTATTTTTCATTGTTTAATCTAAACTGCAAATTACATAGACAACCTGCTATATTAATTTTGACGAATTCAACTTTGAAGCGTTTGGTTTTGGGATAAATATTACAGATAATTTCTTTGTTTGATTTACATTCTCCTTGTTACTGGTATATTTTCTTTCTTAAAATTGTAACTTTGTTTGCAAGGCCATTGCATGCAATGGCTAGATGTTAGTGGATTTGTTAATGATGTTGGTATATCATTCTATTTATTTCATTATGTTTTAGAATATTGGGAGAACAATTTTGTGTGTCTACTGGAACGAAAACTAGCGCACTGATATAATTTGCTTTGTTGATTTAGGCACATATTCTTGTATTGAATGCACATCATTTCTTGAAAAATGGAGGGCATTTTTTAATATCTATCAAGGTATGCTAAACACCCATCTTTTTGGTTTCTTTAATGTATCAAAGAGATGTTATATGATATTTTTGTTGTACGTTTTAATGACTTACATGTTTTTGCAGGAAAACTGCATTGACTCTATTGTTCAAACAAAGGAAGTTGACAAGAACCCTACTGAGGAAGTGGATGATTCTCTTGAAAGAGTATATTTAATTTCTTATACACTAGAATGTCATTCTATAGTACTATAACTCGAATGTCATTCTATAGTACTATAACTCTCATCAGTTCCTATACAACTTATTTTTAGGTCTAAAAATTTGAAGTGAACATGTTCTTTCAGCAGACCTCCATTTCGCATCCCTATTTAACTTCATCCAATTGTATGATATCTGTATAAAATGGATATTTAGCACTTTGACTATAACTACACATTCAAATATTGCAGTGACAAGAACTAGATGCTATGTGTGTTGGGATAATGGAAAGGGTGTGTAATGAGAGGGGAGGGGTGAATAAGTACCCTTAAAATTTTTTAATCAATTCTTTGTAATCACTGTTCTGAATTAACCGATTGAATAGATTGCATACACCAAACATATAGTATCAGTTCTAAAATGTAAATGCATGTAAAGTAAACAATACACATACATGAAATTAAGTACTCATGGCACTAGTATTTTGGTTTCATAGAAAACCCATGTTAGAAGGTAAAAACTGCGGTGGGGATGAGACCCACAAAATTTCACTACTGTAGTAAATAAAGTAGCATGTTAAAGCTTACAAAGAATGATCACTTTTGATGATCTTACCCTATTAGGAGTAACAATGAGATCGATTAGATCTACCTTGTGTGAGGATTTTGCAACAAAAGTTATGTGTGCACTCGGTTAAGAGATTTACAAAAGATGGTTAAGTCTACTCTTTTAAGAGATTTAGGGGTCTATTACAATTGTTAGAGAGTAACAAAAGTTTGATCTGAAACAAATATAATCTCAATATTGCTGATACAGATCCATTAAGTGCATTCCAAATATATCACCTCAATGTGAATGATAATACCTTCTTCTCTGTTATGCTCGGTAGCCTTGCTTCTATTCTAAAAACTGATTTCTAAAATGTAGTCTTTGTCCTTGAAATCCCTTATCTGATCTCTGATGTTTATAGTATGGAGGCTACTTGATAATTTCTTGATCAACATACATTACAAAATTTAACATCTATACATTTATATATCAAACTTTATATGACCTAATTAGGGTTTCATAATTACATCCCTACCCTAAGATCAATGATGTAAATAATTTACCTTGATCATCTAACATAGGAGACATAAACAATCAATGTTGTATATCTGTAATTAATGCTCTCCTTAATCTTGTAAATTGTTATCTAGGTCAGAAAAAAAGTTGTTACATAGAATAATGTGCCAAAAAAAACTTTTATATGGCCTCTGGTCCACTCGGTTATTGTTGTCTCTCGGTGCTCGAAGTAGTCTGTGTATCTTGGTATTGTCTACTGCTCGGTGTGGTCTATTGGCTCGGGTATCACTATACTCAATTAACTCTGGGTGTGATTAGTTCTCTCGGTTAACTTTGTACTTCGGTGAATATACCAACTGTCTTGTTTGTGACTCTGTTATAGATTGTCCATGTTGAGTGCTTGAAAACTAATGACAACTTCAATGCTCAATTGGAGTAACATTCTCCCCCTTTGGCATTAGTATCAAAAAATTATTTCTATACATAATATACATGATGACTCCCCCTTTGTACATGCTCGGTATATGTATATGAACTCATCCTGATTATAGTATCCCCCTTTACTATACTTATATACATATATTTCCCCCTTTTTTGAAAATAATGACAAAAGGAGTATAACTTACAATTTGTCAAAAATGGTAGAATGGGCATTCGTAAGAGTTTCCAGTAGCTTCTCCTATTCCTCTTTTGAATGTTAGAGGGTTAATTTCTCTAAGTTGATCTAAGCATGTATATCATATATGTTGTCGGTTACTAAAAATTTTGGGGTGGCAACTAAATTCTTTACCAATATCACATGCTTTTGCATCATTACCAAATGCGCTAGTAACATTGCTTGTAGCTCAGTTACTTGTTCTTTGATTTTCTCCTCTTCTTTCTTTAAGTCTAGTCTCAACCACTTGCTTTGGAGAACTTTGTTGTAATGCATCTGTAATGCATGTTTCTTGGTTGATAGACTGGTTGCACTATCCTTTAGATCTTGATCTATTTTCTTTAACTTTTCATTAATCTCGGTAGTGAAATTATCTAGAGTGCATAACTTTTATAAAATTATAATTGCTTCAAATAGAACAGTTTCTAAACCACTTACAAATTCATACAGAGTTACCTTATTGACTGCCACTGCTTGGCTGATCTTCTCTGTGACTTTGTACTATATCTTGTTCTCTGCTATTTCTTCCAATTCCTGCTCGGCATCAACGTTAGGTTTGTTAATAGCCTTGGTAAGTAGTGTAATTTGATCAATGATGTCCGAATTGAATCGTTGATAGCTATGTCAGGAACAAATTTCTCTGGGATCTCTTTGGCGTCTTCTAATACTTGTGCATTTTTGTGTTCTTGTCTTAACTTTTCCTGTGCTGCTTTCCTGGTGCATATTTCACCATATTTCTTCAATGTTTCTGGATCAAGTGTTCTTGGATCCCATGCTGGAATCTCTATGATTTCATCTAAGGTTATTGCATCCTTTCTTCTTCTTTTTATTTCCTTAAACACTGGATGAAGGAGATAAAGTTAATGCTAATTGAGCCCTATGCTGAGGTTTAGGCTTTGTTGGCTCAGTACTTGGTGTGATGACTTGGTGAGGGGTCTCGGTAACTGACTTTGTATGGGTAGTAGAAGTATCTATTGTATTATATGTATTATATGTATTACCTTCACCTTTTATTTCTGCATTAGTGGTATCTTTTTGTGCATCACCTTGGGTAGTTCCACCACTATGCTCGATCTATGTACCTTGCTTATCACCCTTATCTTTAGTTGTATCAGTGGCTTGTTT
Organism: Thuja plicata; assembly: GCA_018584345.1. Lineage (NCBI taxonomy): Eukaryota > Viridiplantae > Streptophyta > Pinopsida > Cupressales > Cupressaceae > Thuja > Thuja plicata. The sequence continues at coordinate 3,865,017 of MU227760.1, forward strand.
GCGTGCTTTTGTTGTGCTTCACTTTCAATCTCAATGGATTTTACCAACATATGTGACTGGCTTGGTACATTAGCTTGGGTGACCTCTGTTGTGTCTTGTTCATTCATGGTCTCGGTTGCTCTGACTAACTCATCTTCCTTAGCTTTATCATCAGATCACCTTCAGTGATATTATTTACTGTGATCTCTGGGTGGCTCATATTAGTTAATAGTTGAGAATTCCATCTAATACATTGTCAACATCTGCATCATCAACATCTATTGATTTTGTGCTTGGTCGATCTTCCTCGGTGTCAAATTTTGATGCAATGTCTATTTCTTCCTCAGTATCTCTTATTTCCTTCGCGGGGTTCAGTAGTTTATTCCATAGTTGTGTTCTCTTAATATATACTTCCTTTAGATTTCCTTATAGAATATTTAGTGCTCGTGCCTTTTTAGGAAATTGTTTGGCATACTGCTTCATTATATCATTTATCTGCTCAATTGTGTAATCAACTTTAATAAGAGTGCGAGCTGCTTCTCTCATCTGTTTCTCAGTTTGAAGTACATAGGTCCATCTTGTTGATAACTTATCATACAATTCTGAAGGTAGGTAGGTATAAAATTCAACTAGAACTTGTATAAAGTTGATCATCATACCTATAATTGCTTCTTCTAGTTTGTCCTTATTCTCGGTAGTTAGATCACAATATGCATGTATCTTTGGATTTTGTAGTCTTCCGGTTGTAATGATTGCTTCTGCAATTTCATCAATAGTCTTAGATATCTTATTTTTAACTGTACCTTTAATTGATCTGGATTTTTATCAGAATCATCCTTGTCATCTTTGTTCCTTACATATCTCTTCGTTTGCCTTGGTGAAGGATTCTCGGTAGTACCCTTTTGTTTTCTTGTTTGGTATGTGAGATTGGTGAGGGCCTTGTTATTTTTTCTACACCTTTCTTCAAAGGTGGTGAGTCCATAGTCACCGATTGTGATCTGGTCTATGATGGAGACTCATTCTTTATTCTTTTGCCCCTTTTGTCCTTAGGTTCCTTATCTTGTGTTTCATAGGAATCAGTGGCAACAACATCATGTTCGGGTTCATCATCTTGACCAACTGAAGTCTACTCCTACATTTCATCAATATTCTTGTCTAATTCTTCATCTGTGATTGAAAATTTTCTCTTCAAAGTCTTCACAATTTTTTTTATTTTTCATGCTCATCTTTTGAACTTGTAGACCAATAGTGATTTAGGTCTGGTCTTAATCAAATGTGCCAAATCTCATGGAAGATTTTCAACAATTTTTCAATAGCTTCAGAGGAGATATTAATATCTAACTCATAATCTAATGGAGGTAGCCATGTTGTCCTCAGTTGAGCTTCCTTGATTAGAGTTGTATTGGTGTCAACTAAAAAACATATTTCATCTTTGTATTTTTCCACTAATTGCTAAGGAATTCTAGATCTCTTTTCCATTCTTTCTTTAAACTTAGCAAAATATTCATTCATAACTGGCTCAAAGTTATTTCCTAGACTTGTAATGAAATCATTGATTTGCATAGTAACTGGTCAGTTTGACTTCCATTTTACTTTACCAACGGATGGAAAGAAGTTCTACAAGTAGAAAAATGTGCATAGTAGTAGTGAACCAAACTTACATGTATTTGATCATGTTGATCTAATGGTCCTCATTTTTTCTTCAAATTTCTTTTGTAACAACTCAGATAGGTCATATTGTACTCCTTTCTTGATAATTTTATACGCTATATCAACAGCTCTGCAAGCAATGTTGTTTAGTCTACTAGACTGGAATATCTTGTAGCCAATGACATAAGCTCCAAATCTTAGTTTAGGATCACCAATGTAATTGACCTTCAGACCTCTACCATCCCATTTGACTCCTGTTAGCTTCTCTATTTTGGTTCTTGGAGGGTGCCTGAGGGATTTTGATCTATCACATATTGGATACCCTGTCACGACGTGAATAAAATCCTTGGTTATCTTCTTGGGCTCATCCATCCATATCTTTCCATCATATACACGACTCAGAACAATGCGGATCCACTCAGTCTTAAATACATTTAGGAAATTTAGGGCATTGGTTAACCCTTTAACCTCCAAATGTTTGTGATCTTCTTTCAATTTCCTATATGTGCATAGTGATTGATAAGTGGAAATAAGTTCAAAGTCTCCGACTTCACCTATTTTGTAGTGAATGTAGGCATGCACATCTTGGACTAACAAAACCCTAGGCAGGATAGATGAAATGCACCTTTGTCATCTGGTTGGGTTGCAACCTGTGGATGGATCTTGTAGTTGGGCTCAGTGCAAGTGGAGTTCTTCACTAAAAAAATCTTTTTATCCTTATCCATGTTTTTTTTCATGGTTTGAGATGTAGATGCCATGATTTCTAGTTTTAGCGCTTGCAAGAATGGTGTTCGAATAACTCAGCAATAAGAGAATGCATACTAAGTAACCTCTATTGTGCTCAGAATGTGCTTAAATCTCTGTAGAATGCTCGAAAATGCTCTGCTGCAACTTTTCTCTCTTTTCTCTATTCTGCTCTGTGATTGCAGTGTGAACAAATGAGTTCACGTTGATCAAATTTATAGAAAATGAGTTAGGGCGATGCAATAAATGTTTTTCACCAACCACTCGGTGAACAAAACATCATGCCCGGTTAACACTGACAATACTTCAGCTCAGTGAAAGTAACAAATGCTCGGTTGCCATAGAAAATCGGTTGTCTCTTCATATGTCTACTGACTGACAATTCTAACGTTGTACATATTAACCGATTCAACTAAATCATAGTAATAAAAAATATAATACCATAGTGCATCTTGATTCATGCTAATTTGGCATTTGTGAAATGAACATAGGAACTTATGTAAGATATAGCTTTGCAAAACATAGTTCCTTACCTGCTTGTATTGCTCAGTTGGAGATGGTGGAGCCACCTAATCCATTAGATGAGGTGTCACCAACTGTTGTGCTTGGTCCTACATTATCATTTGATGCTCTCCTCCACATTTGATTTCTGATCCTTACGATTTCATGAATTGTATTTCCATTTCAATAAGTGTTTATTCAGTCTGCACAATCTCTGCTTAAGTGACCGACTTTATGACAGTGAGAACATGCCATTATACCAGAGTTTGACCAATTCCTATACTTGGTTTTCCATTGTCTCATACAATTTTCTGCAATATGTCCATATTTACCACATGTACAACTACTCCAAGTGTTATAATCCCATGCATAAGCATTACCTTGTCTTCTCGGTTGATTTACCTTTTCTTGTCCTTTAGGTTTCCAGATTTTTTTTGTGTATATCCTGCATGCTTGTGATGTATGACCATGCATGTTGCAATTTTGGCAGTATTTATCCATTTATGGTTTCTTCTATGGTTCGTTCAACTTTGATCTACACTCATGTGCCTGATGTCCATATTTATTACAATTATAGAAAATACAATTAAATTTAGGAGGGTTTCTAGGAATAACTTTTTCTTTGCTTCTACAAACATCTGATGTCTGGCCTAGTTTTCCACAGTGATGGAAAGAGGGCTTCTTAGGCTTTGGGCTTGAGTATACATTCCTTTATTCAGCTTGATTTGATGATTCTCCTTGCTTGGTATACCCTAATCTGGTATTGTTGTTGAGTCTTCTTTGATAGTTCCAAAATTTATCCATTCTCTTAATGCTTTCTTCAAATCTATTAATCACTTCATTATGTTGTTGTAGAATCTTCAATTCATTTCTCAAGTTTTCATTTTCTTCTTTCAATACACCAATATTTTCTATTCTTCTTGCAAGTTCAGTATTCTCTCAGTTTGCTTCATGATTCATAGTAACCACTTGATTGGTGATCTTAAAGTAATGTTTAGTTAGTCTCAATATCCCAGATTCTTTTTTTTGTAACTTTTTAGTCATCTATCTTCTATCATCAACAACCGTGTTTCTATCTTGTTCAGCTTTCTTTGCATCATTCAAGACTTCAACCATTCTAACCATTTTTTGTATCTTGACTGATCTGCAATGATTTAACTTATTTAGTAAGTTGTTGATTGCTCTCAGATAGATTTGATATGATTCCTTCAGATGCTTCAAATATGATACTAGATTCAGATCCAGATGAGTCAAATGGGTCATGAATCTCTTCTTCATCATAATCAATCTCATGACATTGAAGTTCCATGTCCTTTCTCTTAATCAACATCTCCTTGAGTTTCTCTTTGGCTTCCTTGTATTGTTCGACATAGATCTGCAACTGTAACTTCTGATTTTCAATAGTTTTATCAAGTTTATACCTTTCCATTGTAAGATCTTTTTTGTTCAACGATTAAACCTTCAAAACAAGAGAAATAGCTCTGGTACCAATTTTTGGGATAATGGAAAGGGTGTGTACTGAGAGGGGAGGGGTGAATTAGTACCCTTAAAAAAATTTAATCAATTCTTTGTAACCACTGTTCTGAATTAACTGACTGAGTAGATTGCATACACCAAACATATAGTATCACTTCTAAAATGTAAATGCATTTAAAGTAAACAATACACATACATGAAATTAAATACTCGTGACACTAGTATTTTGGTATCACAGAAAAACCCTGTTAGAAGGTAAAAACCGCGGTGGGGATAAGACCCACAAAACTTCACTACCACAGTAAATAAAGTAGCATGTTAAAGCTTACAAAGAATGATCACTTCTGATGATCTTACCCTATTAGGAGTAACAATGAGATCGATTAGATCTACCTTGTGTGAGAATTTTCCAACACAAGTTATGTGTGCACTCGGTTAAGAAATTTACAAAGACAATTAAGTCTACTCTATTAAGAGATATAGGGGTCTATTACCATTGTTAGAGAGTAACAAAATTTTGATCTGAAACATATACAATCTCAATATTTCTGATACAGATCCATTAAGTGCACTCAAAACATATCACCTCAATGTGAATGATAATACCTTCTACTCTGTTCTACTTGGTAGCCTTTATTTTGTTCTGAAAAATAATTTCTGCAATGTAGTCTCTGTCCTTGAAATCCCTTGTCTGATCTCTGATGTCTGTAGTATGGCGGCTACTTGATCATTTCTTGGTCAACATACATTACAAAATTTGACATCTATACATTTATATATCAAACTTTATTATCTAATTAGGGTTTCACAATTACATCCCTACCCTAAGATCAAGGGTATGGATAATTTACCTTAATCATCTAACATAGGAGAAATAAACAATTAATGTTGTATATCTATAATTAATTTTCTACTTGATCTTGTAAACCATTATCTAGGTTGGCAAAAATATTTTTACATAGAATAATGTGCCAAAACAAAATTTTATGTGGCCTCTGGTCCACTCGGTTATTGTTGTCTCTTGGTGCTCGGTGTAGTCTTTGTATCTCGATATTGTCTACTGCTCAGTGTAGTTTGTTGGCTCAGGTATCACTGTACTCTGTTAACTCTAGGCGTGATCAGTGCTCTTAGTTAACTCTGTACTTCGGTGAATATACCAACTATCCTATTTGTGACTTTGTTACCGATTTTCTATGTTGAGTGCTTGAATACTAATGAAAACTTAAATGCTCAATTGGACTAACAATGTGTCCCTTGTTCTTTACAATAGTCCTAGCTAAATGAAAGATAACTAACTTTACAAGCAAGAGGATGGCAGTTTGATTCCATTGTTTCCTAATATGACTAAATTAATGACTAAATATATTTGTAGCATGACTAAATCAACGAATAAATCAATGCCTAAATAAATGACCAAATAAATGACCAAATCAATAACTAAATAGATGACTAAAATAGTTTAGTCATAAATTTAGTTACGATACAAATGATCAACAATAAACTACTAATGGTCGCATGACCAAAATTTTTCATTTATATGCGTTTTTAGTAGTTCATTTAGTCATATATATATA